>VWZO01001170.1:424982-583297 GCA_013396975.1 Bucco capensis | reverse complement strand
CCACCCTCCTCCCAGCCCTGCCTATCTGGCTGGGGGGCCAGCAGGCCCCCCAGCCTTTACCCCCCCCCAAGCAGGGTGCACCCATGGGGAACTCACCGGTGATGCCAAGAGGAGTCTCCTGCCTCCCTCAGCCCGGCTGGGCGCAGCTGGAAGCTGCTTCCCTTCCTCGGGAAGATAAAGGGCAGGGGCAGGGGGTGGGAGGGCAAAGAGCCACACCTGGGGAGGGGAGGGGTCAAGGAAATGGGCTGGGAAAGGGGAGGTGGGGGCAGAGGAGGGAGATAAGGTGGGAGAGGGCTCAGTGGGGCTCATCTCTGCAGACATTCCAAACCTGACTGCACACCATCCTGTGCAACTTGCTCTAGGTTCAACTGCTCTGGCAGTGGGGTTGGACTAGATGATCTCCAGAGGTCCCTTCCAACCCCTAACATTCTGTGATTCCCTGTAATTTCCAAAGAATTTTCGTGGTTGGAGTCACAGAAAGGTGACTTTCCCATGTGATTGGTCACAGCCCAGTGATCCATCATTAGGCCATTCTGCCTCCCCATTTTTCATCTCATCAGGTAGTTTTAATGCTAATCTGCTTAAATGTCTTTTTATAGCTGGTAGCTGGAGGCTAGTTGAGTTAAGAAACCTTTACAGTTGTAGGGTTTCTTACAGGGCTGCTGTAAGACATGGCATGTACTATGCATGAAAGTTCCATCCAGAGCAGAGCTGATGGAGAACATGCCAGCAATGCAGCAGTGCTCCTTCCTACAGCACTTTTTGTTACAGGTGACAAGAGGGAGGAGATCCAAGGACTGAGTAAAAAAGGTAGCAGGGAATTGTTTTCCTAAGAGACTCCTAAAGATTGTAATGATAGATAAGTCTCCTAAAGTTACTGTGAAGCAAAAGGATCCTTAAATTAAACAGAAACCTGATCCCATAAAAATGTTAAAGGTTGTGTTCATCTGTCTGAACTAGGACATATTGACATAACTGTGTCTGAAGTATTAATCCCCCTCGTAGCTGGTGAAGAAAATCTCTGTAGGGATTTGGATAGGGAACTCATATCACTCCTATTTTTTTTCCCTAATCAAGGCTGATAGTACCAAAAAGTCCTGCTTCTCCTTGAGTTTAAACAGTTTTGCTTTCATGCCAAAGTGGAGCACAAAAAGTTGAGTTTCACTCTTAGTGATTTCAGCCTTTTCCTTTCCAGAGAGCTCGAAAGCCAGCACCTGTGGATAAAACAACTTCTCATCACTAAATGCTTCTTATTTTTGTCCACAGAACACCTGGACCAGCTTTTCCAACAAATGTATTTGTGTTCTCACTCCTTACCATAGTGTTTTACCTCCAGGGAAAACAAATTGTATAAAGGTATTATAAGAAGTTCATGAGAGGGACTCATGATGTAATAAAACTAAATATATATATAGATATATATATGTAACAAAACTAGGAGTGAAAACATTCTCTCCTAGGAGTGTTATCACATCAGCAGCATAGACACTAGTTATGAAGAGCTAATGTCCACTTTAAGTGGTATCAAGAGCTGGGGAAATTGGAAGATAATAAGAAGAAAATGAGTAATGAATCAATTTTATGTTGTGCTGTTGAGTAGTCCTTACTGGAATGGTGTGCATTGATGCTGCCCAATAAAAGGGATGGATGGGAACTGACAGCAGCAGGGACAAGCACTCCCACATGTTCTGAAGAAATAAATGATTTTTGGAATGATTTTTGCCTTAGCCAATAGGATCTTGCTGGAAGAAGGGGGATGTTTTCTTGGGGAGTTCAGTAGAGGCACAGCATGCTCTTTTATTTATGGAGACAGCAAACAGCAGCTGTGCTGGAGAGACAAACTCACCTTGTGCCTTTCTTGAAAGTGGCTGTGCTGGCTTCCCCAGGAAAGGTGACACTTCTGCCACTCAGATCTCCCCGTGGGACTTACCTCTACTGCCACATCTTCCCTTTTCATGCACTACATCCCTGAGCTCTCCATTTTACCTTTTAGGTTTGGTACCGGTTCCCAATTCACGCTTGCATCCATGCTGCACCCTGATGCAGACACACTCTGCTGAAAACACAGGAAAATAACTCCACGTGGACATTTCCTTATGCTACAGCAAGATTGGTTCCTGTAACCAAGACAGCTTGGGTGTCTTCAGTCTAGGCTAAATAGTGGAGATGTATTTGGCAACCATTGTCTTCTGGAAGGACACTGTGATGTCAAGACTCCCTGACCCTTTAGGATCATATCTCACACAACCTTGCATCCTAAAGTCACAAAAAATTCTACTAGTGTAGAATTGCCTGATCTAGACTGTGCAGATGTCCTTTATGGTTAAACAGGCACCTCCAGAGAGTGACCCAAGCACTTCTAGATATTTGACCCCCCCAAGAAGAATGGTGGTCTTCAAGCAAAGGTCTCTGGTGGCTTAGACAGGACATTAAGAAACAATACTACATCTTTATTGTCCAAGCAGCAAGAAAAGAAATAAATAAAAGAAATTCCTAATAGAAACAACTTATCACATTGTAAAATAACTGCTCTCCTGGAAGAACTGTCTCAAGCTAACAGGTTCATGCAACCTTTGCCTTCTACAGCAGAAAATCAGTATTTGCTTGTTAGATAAGGTTCTGGAATGAGACTCAAACTGTCTGGTTTCCTGGGTAGAATCCTAAGGACCCTAAGAAAAATAAGAGAAGTTTCTACTTTTATTCCTCCCTCTCATTTAATTTCCAGTATGATCATTATGGACTCTCTTGTGCTTCTCATACAGTTAGCAAGAACTTGGCAGTCTCTGCACTTGACTTTTATCCTGAAAAAAGGATGTGAATGTTTCTCATCAGAGACCAGCTAGGAGATTAACAAAAACTAGTCTTAAGGCAATGAATGTTTCTTTAGTGATCCCTGGGAAGAAACACTGTAAATTAGCACAGGGGCAGGTTTTACTGAGGTTTCGAGGCTGGAGTCAGGCTCTTCCTGAATCCTAAGAAGGTTTAGTCACTGCAATATTCATTGCATGATTTCTAATCCCAACACCATTAACTCTCCTTTTCCTATATATCTAAGTGTTTTTCTGGAAGGAAAAAAGCCCCAAAAACATTAAACCAAAAAATGAAACTTAGCCAGAGGGTCAATTCCTCTTCTGAAAGCTTTTTTTGTACCTGTGAGGTTACATCACACTCCTAACCTGCAGTTCTGCAGCTGAGGTTGCACCTTAAATGCCAAACAGAGTCCTCAAGTAAGTTATTACCTTAAGGTTAGGTAGTATTTGCTGTTTTGGAAACATCTCAGGAGAGGTAACTTAGGTCTTTTTCAGGATGCCTGTCTGCAGCCTGAATCAAATATCTCTACTGAAGCTGTAAAAAATGCATTAAAGGAAGTAGAAACAATGAGTTAGCTGTAACATTTATAAAACATCAAGGTTGGCTTGTGAGGGAATCTGTGGTTTTCAAGTGCTAATGGAAGGAAGGATTTGGAGCAGTGAACATTCACCAGGTCTCAGCAAATTAGCATTTTATTTCAAGACTCTCAATGAGCAATAGAACTTAGGGGAAAATAATCAAAGTCCTCTCTGGTTCATGCTACATCAATTTTGTGACTATTTAACATTTCACCAGTTGGCTTGGTCTCCATTTCCTAACTGATCTTCTCACATAAAATAGTTATGCAGGCAACCAGATGCTCATATCCAGCAGAAGATCTGAAAGGATTCATCCAAATCCACAGCTATGAAGAGAAAACGGATTCCTTGCCCCTGGGGAAACCTCAGGTCTGCCAGAAAGAAAGAAGAGCTGTAAAGAACAAAATGGTATTTGATTTTATTTTTTTCTCATTACCTTTTTGGGGTTTTTTTGGCCTGGGGAGGAGTGTAATCTGCCTCAAGTGGAAGGTTGTGAGCAGGCAGGCAAATGCTGTCACCTCAATCAAATCCCTGCCTATGTCCAGGTCATCTCAGCCCTCAGAGGAGGGTGACAAGATAGTGGTGTAACCACACATCTCAGTGACCACCAGAGATTGACTGACAAACCAAAATATTCTCAGTAGTGCTTCCAAACAGAATTAGGAGTCAGATCTCCAAATGCACAGGATTAGGATACTGCCTACATGCCCAATAAATAACAATGCATCACAAGTGGGGGATGGAGACACATAACAGTCCAGAAAATCTAGTTCATGGAGAACTTAGGAGATAAACTCATCCATCCAGAGGAGGATCCCAAAGATAGTCAGAGGCTGGAACACCTCCTCTATAAGGATAGGCTGAGGGAGTTGGGTTTGTGCAGCCTGGAGAAGAGAAGGCTCCAGTATTTCAGAGGAGCCTATGGGAAAGATGAGGGACTCTTTATCAGAAAGTGTAATGATAGGATGAGGGCTATCAGTTTGGAATTGAAATAGGGTAGGTTTAGATTAGATATTAGGAAGAGATTTTTCACAGTGAGGATGGTGAAACACTGGCCCAGGTTGCCCAGAGAGGTGGGAGATGTCCCATCCCTGGAACCATTCCAGGTGAGGTTGTTTGGGGCTCTGAGCAACCTGATCTAGTTGAAGATGTCCCTGTTGACTGAAGGGAAGTTGGACTAGATGACTTTGAAAAGTCCTTTGCAACCCAAACCATTCTATGATTCTGTGAAGATTTAGTAGCCAGTAGCCCTCCACTTCAGATACAGCTGAGCCTTAAGGGCTTTCTGCTTAGGTTCAGAAAAATCCAAATATTTTGAAGTGCAAATCATGCTTTTGATAAGGCAAAGCTGTGATTTCACAGCAGAATGTGGAGCAGCCATAGTTGCTAAAGGACATCTACTCCCTCCTGCAGCAAGGGGTGAAGTCGAGGGGGATTTCTGTTTATTACTTTCTCATAGCCTGAATATTTTCACACCTGTGAGGTACTGTGCTCTATCAGCACTTAAACATAAAGCCTCAGACAACTTTGCATTCCTGCATGCAGCAGCAGGGAGAAACTACTATTCATTGGCCTAGCAAGAAAAGGAAGGAGGCATAAGCCTCCTTGTGCATACTTGTACATACACACGCAATCCCCTGATGCCATCTCTTACAGAAAATCTACAGGTTATTCATAGAAAATTAAAATTTGTTTAAGAAATACCAATCTAATTTAAATGTCTTTTTTTTTTCCCCTGTGTGTTTGCCAATTGCCATGCTGTACCTGGGCAAATAGAATCTGAGGCAATTCCCAGATGAAGAATTATCATCCAGCAACCAATTATTAGAAATGGTTCTTTAGCAGCAGCTTAGGAAATCTAAGAACATAGAAAATGTTAGAGCCTGAGTAAATCTATGTTAAGATATGTATTTGCTTAATAGATGCTTCCACATATAATGTGTTCCTTATCATGAATGCTCATACAGTGTGTGCCTTATGTGAGTGTTGACTTTAACATTTGATTTAGAATTTAATATAAAGGCAACTGACTGCAAAACACAATCAGATTTCCCTACTCAGGGGAATGAACCTTTTTATGAGACTAACAATTACACATATAAAATCAGGTGAAAATGAGTTAGCAAGATCAAACTTTCATGATTAAACTTGGTGAACTAAATGAACATCCATCAATCCCAAATTCAATTTAACCTGGAACAAAAAAAAAAAGGAGGGATTATTTCTGACAAGGGTTATTTCAGCATAATAGTGTCAGCATGTTGGTGCCAGGGGATGTGTTGGCTCAGTTAAGGGGCTGGGGAAATTCAGCACAAGCAGCAATAGGCAACAGGAGGAGGGACAAGGCAGGGCTAACCTCCATGACAGCTCTATTTCCATCCTCATCCTTATCCCCATCCTCATCTCCATCCTTATCCCTATCCTCACCCTCGTCTCCATCCTTATCCCCATCTCCATCTGTCTCCTTATCCCCATCCCCATCCCGGCCGGGCCCGTCCCCTCTTCGCCTACTCCTCCCTCCGCGGGGTGTGACCAGCCTGGAGGCGGGGGCAGTTCGGTGCCGCCCCTGTGGCTTCTTCGGGGGTCGTTTTGCACCGCTCTGTACCTTTCGGCCTCCGTTCCGCACCTCTTCTCCCCGGCCGGGTCATGGCCCTTGCTCGTCGGGCGCACGGCTGCAGCACTGGAGCGCTGCTAGGACGCTTCGGCGTCTTGCTGCAGGCGCTGCTGGCTCTCTGCGCCTTCAGTACCCTGATGCGTGAGTACCGGGCCGGGGAGAGGGATGCTCGGTGCCGGGTTGGTATCCCCCTGCCCATGGGGGTGGCCGGTGGGGAGCAGGTTTATCCCCCACCATCTCCCCGGGCTCTGGCCAGGGATGCTCGGAGGGGTTTGGGCACCGGCTTGGTCAATAATAAGCACTGAGTTGTGCCTTATCTACCTGTAGGAGGAAAGTGCGGTAATTTGGGGCTGTCGCTGTGCCGAACTGGTAGCTTAGGGGTCAGATGCTGCTTCTTAAAACTCCTGTTTGGAGCTTTAATCTGATGGGAATGAAGCCCTGCGAGTTTGTGGCTGTAATCTGTTAAAATTGGCTCTGCTTCTGCGAGCCAGTTCTAAACTGAGTCGCTTAGAAAATGTTAACGAAGCGTGAAAACTAATGGTGTAACTCGGTGATTGACGAGGGAGAAGCTAACAAAACCAGGGTGGGTGTCGGGTACAAGGGGGTGCTTGGTTAGAGTAATAGTGCCCGAAATCACGTCGTGATCTTGTTTTGTTTAACTTTGCTTCAAGTGGAAAGTTTTGGGGTTTGAGAGGCTGGAGAAGGAGTTTGCTGAGAAAATGAGTTTTGCTGATTCCCTTACAGAGGTGGTGAAAATGAAGGTGACTAGAGAGAAAAGTTAACACCGAAAGAGCAGAGGAAATTTACTGTTGTTTTGTGCTGTAGTTGCATCTTACATGTGCCTTGCTCCTCTTTAGGGTTAAGTGGTTTAACACAAATTGAGTAACGTGCCAGAACTTGTTCTCTTTTCTTTGTTTAAAAGTCTGTGGTGACGGTGAACTAAAGCTTCCAAGTTTTCTGGCCAAGCAGCCACAGATTCTGAGACTCTCTTGCGCCTCTCTGCCCTCTGGAAACCACTTTCAAAGGCTCCAGTGCTGTGGTTAGCTGCCAGGGAATACCTCAACAAGTCCTTCCTGTGATAACTGATAGGGTTTTTTTTTCCAGCTGGAGTTGCCTGGATGCAACACTTCCCTGCTTGTGTTTCACCAAATATTGACAGTAAAGATATAGATGAATTTTGTGTGTCTGTTCCCCATAGTGAAATTCACATATGGTTTAATCATCCTGTAAACTCTGTGGGGTGTCCCATAAAATCAAGGACAGTAATTAATCGTCTCAAAGTACCCCTGTGGTTGAAGGCTACATAACCCCTGCTAGCAAATCATCAACCCTAGGCTTACTGTTGTCCTTTCCCTGGTGCAAGGGCTAATATTTCCTTGAACATTAACAGCTTCTTGGTTAATGAAGAGAAAGCGAAAGCTGATCCTGTGTGGTTTCAGTGTGAGTCAGCTCGATGACTAAAGCTGTGGAGGAAACTGCTGGCTGGGACCCCAAAAGCAGATGTGTTTACAGCTCTGGGATCTCCACTGCTGCAGCTGGGCTGGTGGTCCCTAACTCACCCCAGCCGCTGTTCCTTATCTGTGCCCCATTCACACACTCCCAGCTGGAGGCTTTCTCAGATCTGCTCTTGGGGCTGTTTATATGCAGACTCTAAATGCACTAAGGTTCTAATGGGCTTACCACCATCTTTACATTGGGCAATAACTTGCTTTGAAGCACCTTTTGGGCTCTTCATGTGATCAGTTCTGTTGCAGCCTCCTGGGGAGAGAAAGCTTCCAGTGGCTGAGAGGTATGGGAACCTCTGGAGGTGGTGGTGATTTGTATGCAGAAACACAAAGGTTCCTGGGAACCTTGATTTTTTTTTTTGTGTTCACTCCATTCAGCCCTGCATCAAATTGTGCAATCCCAGTGGGATGTCTACCTCATCTAGATCTGGGGACGCTGCTGTCTCTGGAGTCAGCATAAGCCCTTCTTTGATGCTTCTTCCTTCAGTACTGTGACATTCCTGGGTGTGTATTTCTGTCATCTATATGTCTGTGATTTCTGCTTTAATGGGATGGGAACTTAATGGGAAGTTCAGTTCCTATCTGAACCCTTTGCATTCCTTCTCCTTTTAAAGTGTCAGTTCAGCTTACCTATAGGAGCATCTGTATTTAAGTAGGGAAGACTTCCATATTGTGCCAATACTGTTAGGAGCACTTGAAAACATCTAGAGGAACTCAGACTAACAGCAATGTGGTGTTCTGCTGAGTTTTGCAGGTGCCTGTGCATGGAATGTGCTCACAGACTATATACATCCACAGTATGGTCCCTTGCAGGAAAGATAAATGTATATGTTGTAATCAGAAGAGTTTATGTTGTCAAATTTCTGTCTCTTGATGCTATGGAAAGGCTGTCTCCTACCAAGCTAGTAGAAGAACCCCATTGAGGAGGAAGTTAGTCTTGCTTGATTGTCTGAACTGATGCTCTGTGTCTTGAGTTGTCTGAAATGCTGGAAGAGAAAATAGTGGCAAAATGGAGTTTAAAGTTATGGAGCCTGTAGTTTAAAAGGGGAGTCTATAGTTTAAAATTATTTTGCAACAGCCTACTGGATTTCTTCAGGCTAGTTTAGCCTGTTAGAAAGGCTAAAAACTGGGTGAATTTAGACTTCTTGGGCAGCAGAGGGAATACTTGTTTCCCTCCCCATTGTTGTGGGGTACCTGAAATTGTGTGGTGCAAACAGGACCTGGAAGTCTAGCTCTCTGATTCCCAGCCTTGGTAGGGAATCAGGAAAGCTGTTTAATGTGGTTATATTAGTCTGTCAACTAGCATGAGCAATAGTGATGACAGTTCCTTTGAGCCTACAAATGCTCTCTAGCATTTCCATCAAGATGGTCTTTAAGGTAGTTAAGCTTAATTCCAATATGGTCCAGGACTTGCTTTGGTTGCAGCTTTGCATCATTTGGTAATCAAATGAAAATGAGTCATTATGCTTCCCACATGCCTGTGATGGCCTTGGAGGCACTTTGGCTGTAAGAACACTTGCTACAAGAACCAAGACACAAACTCTTGAAAGCCTAGCAGCTGTGTGTGTGTGGCAATAGGTTTCCTGCACAAGAACTTCCCCTTAGGGAGGTCGTGACATGGAGGAGTGTGGAGTATTGTGCAATCTCAGCTGAAGTAGTTTTTGATGCTCTGCCTGGATCATCACTCAGCTGAGTGGAGAAAGCATACTGCAGTTATCTCAGCAACAGGTGCTGGGTGTGAGTTGGGATTTAATTCTCTGCAGTTGTTGCTATTTGTTTAAACATTGTTTTTCTGCTTGTTTCCTTGAGGAAGGGGCTCAAAAGTTGTCCAGGTTTGCACCCTGGACTGCAGAAACCTTTGAAATGGAGATCTTGTATAGAAATATTTGCTGTAGCGTTCTTTATGAATTAAACTGGAGTGCAAAAGAAACAGATCTGGGGAGTTAAAGGATCTTTTTCTCCATTGTGAATGGAAAAAAAACTTTCTTTGGAGCTGTTTTCTACCCTACCACAAACAGGGTAGAGGATGTCAGAGAACATTTCTTTTCCATGGTCGAAACCATGGAACTCATCTCCATCAGATAAATCAAACTTAAGTAACATTCTCTGACATTTTAGCAGAGCCTGTTGTGACAGGACAAGGGGTAACTGTTTTAAACTAAAAGAGGAATATTCATACTAGATAAAAGGACAAAATTTTTCACACTTGAGGGTGGTGAAGCACTGGCCCAGATTGCCCAGAAGGTTGGTAGATGCCCCATCCCTAGAACCATTCCAGGTCAGGTTGTTTGATGCTCTGAGCAATGTGATCTAGTTGAAGATGTCACTGCTGATTATAGGGGTTTGGACAAGATAACCTCTAAAGGTCTCTTACCAACCCAAACCATTCTATGATCCTGCCCTGGTGCCAAGTTCAGGCTTGTTGCACTATGCAGTTTGAATTGCTGCACTGTTTCTGTTCTTGAGAAGTATCCTGAGTCCTTTCTGTGTGGTGTTTTGATTTTTACCCTGAAAATCTGTCATAAGGGTGGGTGGAAGTATAAGTCCTTGTCAGGAAAGAGAAGGAATAAATGATAGATCACTTGATTTGTCCAAACTTCTGTTCTGTTTTGAAATAAATTTGCCCAGGACACAAAAACACTACAGACTTGCCATGCCCAAGCCAGGCTCTGCTAACTTTGCTTCCTCTAACACAAATGCATATCACTCTGTTTGATTTTTGGTTATTCATACACATGCATATTTAAATGGAAACTTCACCACTGCAGGTGCTTTTCCCTCTAGGGGAAAACAACCCCACAGAGATTAACTGTGTCTCTGGAGGTGTGAGGCACGTGGCTTTGCAGACTGTAGCAGTCAGTTTGCATGTAGGTTGGGGGGTTAAGTAAAAAACTATGTAGGGTAAGACTCGAGATGGTTTTCTTCTGCTTCAGTACCTCTGAAAACTGGCTGGGCTTGCAAACCCGTGTTGTGCTTTGTAAGCTGGAAGGTCTGTGCAGCACTGGCTGTACTTCATTAAGCTGCAGGCAAAAGCTTTCTACAGAGCTTTTGAATTTCAGCTGTTGATTACATTGTCCTCTTCTTGGAAGTCACCTTCTGAACAGCTAAACCAAGCAGTGAGGGCTGCATGCTAAGTGAGGACTGTGAGGTTCCTGGTTTCTGACAGAGCAAATGGGTTGGGTGAGCTGAGAAATGAGCTGGCAAACTGGAATTGGCTGGGAAGTGCTGTGAAGCACCTTGCTGAATTGGTTCTGCAGCATGTGGTGAACAGTTGATACTATGTATAAGAGATGTTTAACTCTGTATAAGACACTTTGCAGGGAAGCTAGTTTTCTGTAATTGAGACAGGGCAAGTACAGCTTTAAGGAGGAGTCTGTTAAATTTCCAGCTGTGTTTTTTTTAATGGCATTTGTAAGGAAAATATATGCTAGATAGACTTCAATAACTACCAGCCTAGTTGCATCACTTCATTCTTTGGGTGGTGTTCTCTTAATGATCTCATACCTTATGGTTTTAAGATAAAACAGTCCTTGTCTAAACACCATTTTCAAGGGACTGACTTGAAATGTAGTGAAGCCTTATATGGAGAGTGTCACTACTGCCTGCCCCATGAGAGTTAAATAAAACACCCTGCCTTTGAGCTGGAGCACAGCCCCAATCCAGATCTCCTGTAAGACCTATCATCAAGTGATATGCCCTGTTCTCAATGTCCAAAGCATGACTAATGCTTGTTATCTCAAATCTATGGTTTATGACTACCTGGCACGTGGCTAGGATGACAGCTGTAAAAAGCCTTGTATGGACTCCTGAGGGAGAAGCCTTGGTACAAGAGTATATGGGAGGGAATGACTAGAGGATGTCAGTCTCTTTAAACCACTGACAGGACTCTTGCTGCTCCCTGAACTGATGGAGGGTGAATGTTTTGACTCTTCCCAGCTTGGGCTCACACTTGCAAGCAGCATGTTGGCTGCTCTCTGCAAACAGTGGCTGCTGCTTCCTCCCATTGTGTCTCAGGTTGAGCTGTCGGAGTAGTTCCACACACAGGCTAAGAATAGTGCAGACCCCAGGGTTTTGGCATCTGTATCCTGCATGTTGGCTTCTTTCCTGGGGCTTGGAAAAAGCCTAGGAAAGGGTGTGTCTTTCAAAATAGGTTGAAATGTGTTATTGGAGATTATACTGCCTATAAATAACACAGAGGTTGGGCAGGGAAAGAGCTTTTGTTTCCTTCCTGGTACAGTAGCTCTGAGTTGTCTTCTGCAGAGGCCACAGAAGTAAAGTCCTGACCTTCTTGCTATTTTGGTGTTGCTCCAGAGAAGGGCTTTACCATAGGTAATTTAGCTTGACCCTCTAAAAGGAGGTGACAGCATAATCAGTTCTGGGCATTGCGGCCTTTGATTTTTGGAGGACCTTTCACAGTTTAAGGCTATTAACAATGCAGTGCTTTCTCTGAGGACTTTAACATCAGGTTCATTTTCAGTACTGTACTTCCAGTGGTTTTCTTTCCTTTAGAAAGATTTGGGGAGAAATCAAAGGTTCATGTGAGTTTTGCTTGCTGCCTGTGTTACTAGGACTAGTCTCCTGTTTAGTGGTGGTGTGAAGAGGCACGAGGTGAGATCAGGAGTGCTTACTGTGTCCGTACAGCATCTTTGCAAAGCCTTAAAAACCAGTGACTAGCATGTGGGTCCATGAAGAGCAAAAGCATGCCAGGAAGCTGGAGGACCTGTGCTTTGCTGGCTGCTGGTGTGGTCCAAGCTGCTGCCCTAACTAGGCTTGCAGGTATCTGGCAGTTTGGGAGGATCACTAAGCTATAGCCATGTGCAAAAGCCACCTTCACTTTACAAATGGACAAAGCAGAGTTGTGAAGTAACCAGTGCTGCAGCATTGTTGGGAAGACAAATTCCTGTTGTCTTCTAGGACACACTAGCCTCATTTGTCATCTAGTTGGATGAGGATTCTCTCCCATTTTGCGCAGCTCTGTGTGCAGACAACCTGTCTTAAATCTGAAGGGTGTATTGATCTGTCAGAGCTGTGGTAGCAAACCCATGCCTACAGCTGCTGGAAAACTGAGTTGACCCCAGTGAGTGGAGACACATTGTGAGAAGAGCAAAGCAGACTTCATCCCACAGCCAGCTGCCATGGCCTAGCTCTCTATAGTGCTTGGAAGAAGAGAGGGACGTTTTGCCGTTGCTGCTCAGCCTGTTGCTCCAGAGCACAAAGAAAGCAGTGCTGCTTCAAAGAAGACTTCATCAGCTCCTTGAGTTTTCAAAGACTGGAGCTACTTTTATGTGGATTTAGCATCACCCCTAACCTCTGGGTCACAGCTACTGAGTGACTCTGCTCCTGTTTAAGCTCTGGTAATCTTGGCTGGAATTCTCGTTTAATTTGGAGACAGCCTGCTGCAGCTCTGCACAGTAAATGCCCTATTAAGCAGTTAATTATTTCTCTATAATACTAGCTTTTATCTTTAATACAACAGTTTTACTGTCTCTGATAATTACACAGTCTCAGATAACTCTCTTAAATCTAATGAGGCATGACAAGCTGTGTTCAACAAGGCACCACACCATTAACTTCTTACCTCTTACTTGTCATCTTATCACACTGAATTACTGTATTTCTAGCCTGAGTGGCTGTGGATGCATAACATGTCAGTTCTCATTAAGAAAATAAAGGAAATCATCTCTGGTGCTCTCATGGTCAGGCTAGTGGTCAGCTGGCTGCTCTGGTGGCCTGCAGACCCCTTCTCTGCAGCATCATGCTCTTTGCCCCATGAGCTGAGCAAGCTTATTAGGTTCAGTTTAAATACTTATGGCTGCTCAAACAGCTTTTTTTGTCCATGGGTTTTTTGGTTGTGGGTAGGTGAAATGCAAATGGCTCTTTAAAGGGCATCAGTGATGGTAGACCCTGTTTGTGCTAATGGAAGTCATTACTGCAGGGATCTGTCATGGTGAGATTCACCATGATTCAGCTGGAAAAGGGAAACTAGGTGTGTTTTTCTGAACAAGGACAGGATACAAACTGCTTCAGCAAGATCTCATGTAATTTGACATGATTGCTGCTTTGATACTCAGTAATGACAATAGCAGATCAGGTCATTGGAGTGCTGGTTTTCTGTGGATTTGAGGATGGCATTGCAAACCATGCATCTGCCTGACTAAAGGAATCAGAAGTTGTCTTTCTGTATATCACCCTGTCACCTCACCAGTAAAAAAAGTACAAAGCTATACTTCTGAAGTATCAAGGCTCCTGGCAGGGAAGTCCCTGCACTGTTCCATGCTGGACCAGGAAGGCATTTCCCAGGGGAATGAGCCCAGGCTGTCCCTTGGTTAGAGTCCAGCTGGCAGGCTGAGTGCTCCAGTACCACGCAGCTGAACAGGTCAGGTAATGACTAGCTGGAGGCAGGGTGCTTTCTCAGAGTTGTACATTGCACACTGATTATGTGTGCTGCTGCTGCTCTCAGGCTCCTGATTTCACCAGATAGCACCAGCAAGCAGCCACTCTACTCACATCCCTGGCCAGACTGCCAGCAGTTAAAGAGCATGCACTGAATTCCAGTTTTATTTTTCCATTTCCCTCAAAAAAAAAAAAGCCACAGCTCATTATTTTTAACTCTGAATCCTGTTCAAGCTGGCAGTGTGCTTGGAAACTGGTTGTGTAAGGTTTGACCTGTGGTCCATCTTGTGCTCATTAGTACTGGTGAGGAGCAGAGTGGTTCCAGCAGCTGAGGAGAGGTCAGGGATCTGCACCCTCCATGTCTGCCTGAGCTTTGGAGGCAGCATGCTTAGGGCTGCAGCTGGAACAAGGATGCCTCTAGCTCTGGATGTGCCCTTTACTTTTGTGGTTTAGTTGTAGGGTTTTTTTTCCCCTAATTAATAGCTCTAATGTAGTGGAAAAGCCTCTTCCAGGTCTGCTTCTTCCAGAGCATTAGAGCCTGTGAGTTTTAAGTGAGAAGAATAGACCTGGTGGCTGGTGCTTTTCAAACTGGGCTCCTAGCTGAAGTGACAAGAAAACAGTCAAAAATGACTTCTGCATGGGATGTGCTACTTGGTGCTTCTCCATTAGCAGCTCCTATTTGTGCATGTAAAAGCTGGTTGAATCTAAGGAGAGTACCAAGTCTCTGTGCCAAACTGTCTGGGACCCTTTGAGATGCTTCTGCAATGTCCAGATCCCACTCTGAGCAAAACCAGGTAAAAATCCACCTTGCTGTTATCTCCAGGCAGTAACTAGAGAAAGCTCAGAGCAGCAACTGCAATAGGCAGCACTGGAGGACTCCTTAGAGGAGGACACACATGAAGGGCTGCAAGCAGCAAACTTCTCTATGGACAAAGGACTTCATTTAAAGTATCCTAGAATAGTTTGGCTTGGAAGGGAACTTTGAAAGGTCATCTAGTCCAACTTCCCTGCAGAATCTCAGACTACTGCTCCACAGTGGTAGCCCATGGGCATGCAAAATACTGTGGAATGAAATAATGTTTTAGTACTAGCTTGGAGCCATGCCAGCTTGCAGGGTTTGGGGAGTTGGCATTGGTACCTTTATGCTGGAGATATGTGCAAGGTCCTTCTTCCTCAAAGATCATCTGGTCCTGTCAGTTGAAAGGAGGAGATGGTTTTACTGCACTGTTGTGACTCAAAAGCCTAATAGACTTTTGGGATAATACTGGTTTTCTGTTGCTACCATAATTTCTATTTACCAGGAGGAATTGTAGGGCTAGTAGGTAGTGATGAACCCTCGGGTCACTTTTCTGAGGGATGCCAGAAGCACACATCTACTTCTCAGACATCTCTGCTGTTCATCCTTCTGACCTGTGGGTTCATGCATTGTCTAGTTTAGAGCAATGTCCTTCAGCTTTGCTCAGCTTTAGACTGGCAAATGTTGAAAGTTCTCCAGCCTTTTTTTCTTCCACTGCTTCTGCATTTGTACAGGCTGAAGATTTGCTAGTCAGCTCTGCTGGTTAATGTAACCTCTCTCATTTTCTTTGCAGTGAAACGATTTAAGGAACCAAAGGAGGAGAGGCGTCCCTGGAGGATATGGTGAGACTTTTCATTTGGAGCTTGAAAGGACCATGTATATGTACTATTATTTTGGTTTTATGCTTGAAACCAGCATATGAAGGTTTGACTCCTTCCTTTCTTTTTGAACAAAGGCTCCTAACAACCTTCTCAGCCTTCTGAAAATCCTACATGGTATTTAGTCATTAAATGCTCTGCTGACACTTCTCAAGGAAACCTCCATAAAGTAGCTGGTGTTTCCTAAAAGTAAAATTCCTTGCCTAGCTTCTCCAGGAAAGCTTGGATTTACTGTAGATGACTGAACAGAGATGTTATGGGCCTCTCTAATCTGCTAGCCCCTAACCCAGCTCAGACATAGACCAGGCCACTCATTTGGCTTAGCTGGTGTAAGGTAGATGGGTATTGCTGTCAGCTTTGAACACCTCTACCAGGCTTCTCTGTATTGTAGATTTACACTGAGAGGTGGGTGTGTAGCTGGGATCAGTGTATGGTCAGGCTGGCTTGGCACCATAGAGCTACCAGCCAGTGTTAGTGATGAAAAGCCTGGCAGTCTCCTCAGTTTGGTTCTTCCTCTAAAATTAATTTGGAAACCAGGAAGCAGATCTTTTTTTGCCTTTTTTTTTCCCTCTTCAGGTTTTATGATACCTCCAAGCAAGCCATTGGTGCCCTCTTCATCCACTTTGCCAATGTTTTTCTGTCAGATCTCACTGAGGAAGACCCTTGCTCTCTGTAAGTACACCAGGTGCTTGGATTCATGTCCTACATCTGTCAAAGGAGGAAGCAGACCTGATGGAATATGTCATTTCCAGAACCTGGAAATGTTCACTCCTGTAGCTCTGTGCTTGGTATTTTCTTCATGATGTAGAAATCTTACCTAACCTGGCAGAAAATATTCCAGTAATGGAAAAGTGGCCAGAAAACATTAGTCTGAGTGATAATTTTCTCTCTGGAGTTCATTAAAATACCAAGCCTTGGATTAGAGCTTGGACCCTGCAATCCCCAGGAAGTCCCTACAGGTCTCCTGCTGCTGTCCAGTGAGGCTAGAGCATCCAAAGCTGCAGAGAAAAGCTGCTGAGCCCAAATCTCCTGGTAGGGATGGGTTAAGCCCCTGCATCTGTAGTGAGGCCCTTGAGCTGAAGGCTTTTGGGGACCCCAGGATGCCTGCTGCTGAGCCAAGGCTTGTCACCTCTCTCTCACTCTCTCTGCTCATAGGAGCCTCTTGCAACTGCTTAGTAAAATGGACTTTTTACCTCTGCTGCTGCACAGTTTGCAGAGCAGCTGTGATGTCCAAGAAGCTTCCACTTTCCTGTGTGAAATTCCAGAAATGTTTGGTTCTGTTTCCTTGAAATTCGTGATTTATTTTTTTTTCCTAATAAAAGCAAAAGATGCTGCAGATGGAGAACATCTTTTTGGGGGTAACTCTTCTTCAGCAAAGTTAGGCCAGGAAGTATTTAGTGCTATATGGATAAATGAGTAATGCCAGAGACTTGGTGGAGCCTGCTCCCTTCTCTGAACAGGCTTTTAAACTAAGAAATTGCTGGTATAGCTCTAGGAAAATCCAATAAAAGGGAAAGGAAGTGAGCTTGGGCTGTTAAATGAGAATTTATTTATTTCTTTTAAATCTTGGGGTTTTTTTTATGGATTCTCACTGTGAAATACAATCTGTTGAAATAAGACTGAAGAACACAACTGAGACCTGACTTTTCCTCTGCTCTTAGCTACCTCATTAATTTCATCCTTGATGCCACACTGGGGATGCTGCTGATCTGGCTTGGTGTGAAAGTTGTCTCCTGGATTGTGCAGCACAAGAAGTACACACACCTGGTTTTTGGAGAATATGGTAGGTGTCAACTGCTCTGCATAAAGGTCTGAGCGTGTGAGCAGCCTGCTTTGGTTATCTCTTCTCCAAGGAGCTCACAAAGTGTGGTAGCGATGAGCGTTTGCTGGAGTGGAGCAGGTTGGTGATGAAAGGCTGAATGTTTCCTTGGGTGGATAATATATCCCAGGACATGCATATGATAAACTAGGTGTTTAGGTGTGGTGGTGAAAGACATGAATGTGTTTGGAGCAGGTCCAAAGGAGACCACAAAAATGGAATGCTTCTGCTAGCAAGAAAGGTTGAGAGAGTTGGGGTTGTTCAGCCTGGAGAAGACTCCAGGGAGATCTTTCAATACTTGAGCTGTCAGAAGCATTAACAGAACATAGCCTGGCCTCAAAACTGTGTTCCTAGATGACTTGTGGGTTGCTTTGGTTTGATTCTTTTTGCCAGTTGATGTTTATTAAGCACCCACCAACCAGTTTTAAGTATGCATGAGTCTGGCTTCTCTTGTCTTCAATCCCTGCCTTGAGATGGAGCAAGTTTGGCAGCAGCCTTGCTCAGCCAGTCCCACTAGAGGGTAGCACTTGCCTTCAGAAAGAGCAGAGCCAGCTTCCAGCAGAGCAGTGCTTCTCTCTGACTGCAGGGAAGGGGAAAATTAACCCTTTCCCCTATTTTATAGTATATCTAATATAGAGATGAATTCAGCCTTACTTCAGCAAATACATCCTAGTCATGCCAATCACATTCCCACCTTTAAAACCTTAATCATTAAGTCTATTCTGGAGGTAGTCCAGTTCCTTTGTATTTTCAGTGACTGATGTGATAACTGAGGTGGTGAAGCTTGAACCAGACTAGGATTAGTGTGGAGTCCCCAGTGACATGTGAGCTCTTACTTGTGCTCACATTCAGCATGTGTCAATGGGTTATGGCACAGGCTGAAGGCTTGGTTTGGTTTGTGAGGCAGCAGAAGCAGCTACAGACTGGGGAAGAGATGGTAACAGAGAAGTTGATGGGATGTGGCAGGTCTGGCTTTCATCAAACCTGAGAGTGACTTCAAAGGCTGCAGTGGTCTCCAGGGCAAGTTCAGTGTCCTGATGCAATTTCATGAGGACTACCTGGTTTTTTTGTCCCTAATGGCTCTTTCTCAGATAGCTGAGGGCCAAGCAGAGAATGGAAAGAGCAGAGGCATCCAGACATTCTTGGTTCAGGGGCTGGCATTTTTTCCCCTTTTGAGCAACAAGGACTTGATGCCCAACTGCAGTTGTCCCAGGGCACAGCTTCATGTGCCACGTCTGCAGTTGAGCAGAAGCAAGGAAATTAATATTAAAGTGTATTACCAGCTTGCTTTAACCTGGCAGAGCAGTAATGAACTTAAGCTGTGGCTGGTCTCTCATGAAGGCTGCCTTAGATTACAGAAACAGTTCACTCCTCTGAGGACATCTTGCCTTCATTAATTAAAAAAGTTTCTACTGTTGCTTTAATTTAGTTCTTGAATTGGGGATTAAATATCCCACCCACCAAGCACTGTTTTTGGTGTAGATCTCTGGCCAGAGTGACCACAATGGAAAAGTTAGGTAGGAGCCACATGGCATGTCCAATGCAATCCTGCTGTAAGGCTAGGGAAGGAAAACACTCGAGTGTTAAGTAACTTCCAAAACAGTTTAGAAGATCCTAGTAAACTTTGTACACTTTGATACACGCTCCAGAAAGATGATTCAGTTTTGGTCTAATTGCTCTACCAGACTTCATGTTGCTTTCCTCAATTCTCCTGAGGAGCAAAAAGCTTCTCTTGCAGGCCTGCAGAGGAGGAAGGGCAGAATACTAGGGAAGGACCAGATCCATGTTGCAGACAGTGGTGAGTGTCATTGCTCCAAGCATCCAGAAAGAACACTTGTGTCTTTGTCCAATATAGGCAGTACCCATTTATCTACATGGTCTGCAAGAGAAGAAACAAAAAATAGCTGCATTAGTGAGAAGCAAAGAAGGGAAAGCACTTAAATCTATGGTGCCTTTGAAAGCATCCAGCTGTCAGGAACTGTTTAGAAAGATCAATTACTTTTCTGTTTCCAAAAAACCAGGAGACAGCCATTCTGAGATCAGCCTCCCTTGTGCCTGAGCTCTTAGCCAAAAACTGCCACAGCCAGGAGTGGCCTGGGTTTTAGCTAGTGGAGAGTCAAAGGCTCCAATATACTTCTGTTCCTCTGTATTTGCCCAACAGCTCTTTGGACTGCTTCTAAGCACAGGAAACAGCATTTTAAAAGGTTGCTGTCTCTTCTGAAGATGTTTGGCTCCTAAGATCGAAGACAGGAGAGGTTTATTCTTCACCTTGGTTCAAGTGGGCTTTGGAGAACAATAGTTGCCTTACATTCGAAGCTAACAAACTCCACCAGTGATCTGTGCACCATTGCTCTAGCAGGGTAGCTGCAGGCCTTGTCTATAGGTGCTTCTCTTGTAGGGGACTTCTGCAGGTAAGAGAGCAGAGTTTAAGCTGATAAGGACTTGGGAGGTAGATACTCAAGGTCTTAGAGGTACTGCTGAGCCTGTACAGACTGAGCAGGAGAGTTGTTGGCTGCATTCAGAGCATCCAGATGAAGCCTGGATGAGCTTTGTGCCCTTCCTCCAAACTGCTCAAGCCTTTTTCTTCCTCCTATTTCCATGACAAGAGGCAGCTCCCTAGAGGAAAGATCTGGATGGCTCCAGTGTCCTGTCCTGCCATTGTAGTTGTGTCTAGTAACTGTAAAATACTACTTTAGAAATACTGGAGTACTTCTTCTAGGTAGGCAGATGCTGTGAATTTACACAAGCAAGAAAATGCTGAAGAGGAGCATTAGGAAGTGATGAGTAGAAGGAGAGGGTGTTCTTGCTTGAAAGTGCCTCTCTAGATGCCCATCTAGATGCTGACTTGTGTATGACTGTGGTTGCAGTTACTGGCTAGTCAAAGTTTGATGCTTTGGGCTCATTATGTGTCTGGAAATGGAAAGGCATGTTGCTTGGAGGCCTTTAGAGTCTCTTTAGTGGGCTGTTGAACTCTGCTGGTCAAATTTAGTTCTAGGAGAACACGTTCTGTGCCAGCTGCTGAGTTGAACTGAGGACCTGTGTAGGCTGCTTTTGGCCCTGTTGTGATGATGTGCAAAAATTTTCCATAACAAATATTCCCACATCCTGAAGCAGCCAAGGGAGCTGGCTGCTACTGCCTGAGGAAATACTGCTGAGAAGAGCTCTAACCTGAGGGGCTGTCCTGGCCTTAGCATGCTTGGCCTTTCCAACCCTAGGACCAGTGGGGGAAAAGTAAGGAGAGGATTGAAGTTCATCTTCAAAAGGTCAAGTGTGTGGTCAGGACTCTTGCTCTGATCAGGGCAAACTTCTTAACCCTCCTGGACCTGGCTGACAGCAGCAGTGTTAGATGCTGCTGTTGCAGTGGGGTAATCTCCAGGGACCAAAGACCTAGAGGAGTGGTGGGACACTGCAACCTGGGGACTGATTCCAGCTGTACTCACTCTTAGTTCATATGCAGAACATGCCAGAGAAGGTTGTGATGTGGAGGCTGCAAAGATCCTTTGGACCCGTTCCCCAAAGGAAAGGGAAGATCTGAACACAGCAAAGAGGAAGGCATCTATTTTTTTGGTTATTATTATTTTAGCCTTCAGGTAGCAGATTGTTTTTTGCTGGCTGGCCATCTTACATGGCAGAAACGGTCTTTGTAGGCATTTACCTAGATTTATGGGATGAAAATACTTCATACAAGAAGAATCCTCTCCCATCCAAGGAGCAGGGCACCTCTGGGCAGCACTTGATCCTTTCAAGATATTAAGTTGCACCTGAGGATACCTCTGACCATCTTGCTGGTTAGCCAAAACCTGTGTGTAAAGATGCTTTGTTGAGGTTTGGAGCTGTCAGGTGCACACACAGCATGCACAAGAAGAAGCATAGTTGGTTGTGATGATGAATGGTAGTGATCTCCTATCCCCAAAAGGGTGTGAGGGAGGAGGTATTTGGGAGAGATCTCAAACTTGCTGCTGATTTTTGGGGTAAGCTGAGATGACAGAGGGAAATGTTCCACAAGTGACTAGCACGGAAGAGATGACCTGCAAAGGGTGCTGTGGCTGTAAGTCCTGTGTCCCCACAGGGAACTGAGCACAGCTGACAACACAGAGCAAAAGGGAAAGAGTTCAGATGCAGGAAGGACAGGATGGATATGTTTGTTTTCCTGTTCTGTTTGTGCTCTGATGGGCGATAGTCATCTGAGGGTTTGTAGAATTGTTCAGTTTGAGGATATGGGGCAAAAAGCCCCAATGTACTGAACCTGGGCCAAAGACAAGTAGGCACCTGAGTCTATCAGGAGAGGCTGTCCATGCTTCAAGAGGACCAAAGCCTCTCTGGCACTGGCCTTTAACTGGCAGCTGTGTGTAACACTGCTCCCATCTTCTCCACAGACCACCCATTAAGCTGTTGGCTGCCAGGGAGCAGAGCTGTGTGCTTTGTGAAATCCTTTGTGGGCTCTGCTGGTTGCACTCGCACATAACCTCCTTGACTCCCTCTTCCTTCCCTCCCTCTGTGCAGTTGCCTGCTGGTGTGGCACTCTCTGCTTGCTGCCCTCTCAGTTCAGCAGCCTCTCTGCACTACTAGCCTCTTAGTCCTTCTCTCTCCCCTCCTTTGCTTCCTTCTTGATTGTGACTTGAGCAATTAAAAAGCTGGGGTGGAAGGTGATCACTCTGAGGTCCCTGGCATGGAGACACCAGCTGGATGCCTCCTCAGCTGTAGCTTTGCAACAAGGCAAATGTTTTGGCACATTGCTAACAGATGACAGAATAAGGACAAATATATATACAAAACTGCTTCACCCTTGCTGGAAAGCAGATCCCCTTAGAGCTGGGCTTGGTTGGATACCAGCTCTTAATAAATCCTGGTGTGCACTGCTGGTCTCTGTGGCCAGAGGTTTGCACAGTGCTTTGGATAAACATGGTTTTGCAAACTACAGGTGTTGTCCTTCCCTGTTATGTCTCAACTGTGTTGTACTGAGTGGGGCAGAGCTCCCAGTTTGCCATCTGACCATGCATCGAGCAGTGGCATCTCGCAGCAGGTAGGGTTCTCTTGCAGGGATGCAATTCCAAATTCCATCCTGATTATGCTGGAAACAAGTGTTGCCAGGGGTTATTTTGATATTCAGGTAATAAGAGGAAATGCTGTAGCTTTCCTAAGGCAGATACAGTAGCTCAGTTTTGCAGAGTTGAGATATTGCAGTGAGCCTGGGAAGATGATAACCAGCTGGCAGGGTTCTTACAGAAGGCTGAAGCAAGCACATGTAATGGATATGGTACCATTATCATTGTTAACAATGCAAATATGCTTTTACTTATTAGTACCCCACTGGAACCATTCATATTTCATTAGTATTGATTCTTTTTGAGTGAATTGCTCAAAAACCTGGAGCAATGGAGCCCCTGTCTCGTGCTCAGACAGCAAGTATCACATAACCAGCCCTTCATTTCATCAGCAAAAATAACAAAAATATTAATACTCTTTAGGACTGAAAGTTGATGCTGCTTCTATTGAAATTGGTGACCAGAAATTTTCAGACTTCTGCTGGCAACTAGGTGGGGAAGGCTTGGTGGGAAACAAATTGTAGGTGATGTCTTTAATGACTGATTCATTTTTCCTAGAGGAATGTGCAGGATACTGACTGGTGCTTGTATAGGGGAGGGTCAGTCCAGCAGTGTCTTCTCTTGGGGATTGCTATTGGGATGAGTTTTCATTCAGAAAGGGTTATCAGTCTACCATTCTGATCAAAGTGGCCAGGATTTTGTGAGCTACTCTTACAAGGCTTCTATCCACTGGGAAGGTGGGGGGAAAGCAGAAGAGATTCACCTCTGCAGACTTTTCTGGGTTTACCAAGGTGAGGAGAAATTAAAATCTGTGATACCTTGACAGAAGGGAAGCAGACAAGGGTGGACAAAACAAATGATGCCCAAGGTAACACATGTTTGTTAGGAACCATGGGAATGGGATGTTGAGTTTTCTGTGCTTTGAAGCTTTCTCTAAGGAGGATGTTAGTGGTCTGTACTTTGAGGAGAGAGGATACTTGTAGACTCATCAGGGAGCCCAAACCTTTGTACCTCAGGCATGTGCTCCTATAACTATAGACAGAAATTCTCTCCACTAATTTTAAGGTTTGGGTTTGAGTATTTGGCTTGCTGCAAAACCTGTGATATGGAAACACTTCCCTATCCCTCTGCCTCATGCTTGATACCCAAACTGATCAACTTTTCTGCAAGGCTCTCTCCTCCTGTCCTCTGCCACAGATTTAATGAGCTGTTTTCCCAGGGGACCCTCCACAAGCTGCTGCCTGGATTGGCCAGTGTATCCTCTACTTGCTGATAATGGTTTTTGAGAAGGCTGTGATTACCCTTGTCCTGCTTATCCCTGGTTGGAAGAAGGTAAGCTCCTGAGCTGTATTTTTCTAGCCACAGTTGTTTTGTCATTTCTTCTCAGCTTTGCCTTATTAGTGGTCCCCATCATCCTAGACCTTTAATCCTTATGATTTGTTTGACATCTCTGGAATCATTAGGTATTACTCAAGCCTGGGGAAACATGACTTTCATAACAGTTTGGCTTTGGGTACATTCTCTTGCTAGTCAAAAGCTAGTGGAGTAAGAAGCTGCTTTAATTTTCTTTTCCATCCTTAGAAGGATAAAATGGGCTGGGGTGGGCTGGCAGCTGAGCTACTTCAGTTCTGCCAGAGGATTTATGCCCCATCCCTGGAAAAATTCCATCTCAGGTTGTTTGGGGCTCTGAGCAACCTGAGCTAGCTGAAGGTGTCCCTGCTGACTGCAGGGGGGGTTTGGACTAAATGACCTTCAAAGATCTCTTCCAATCCAAACCATTCTCTAATTCTATGATTTCTACATTATTTCAGCAAGTCCTGAGGCAGTTGTAGCCACATAGCTGCTGGCAGGTAGGTGTGATGGGTGTAAAAATCAATCCTAGGTGTTGGTAGGTAACTGCAGTCTTGAGTGCACTGGCATTTAGTGCCTACTACATCACAGGCTGATGTGACTTGACTGAGGAGTGAGTTACAGCAATCTGGGAGCAATTATCTGTTCTTGTTGAGGGCTTGTCCTTCTAAACCAGTAGCCTACAGTGCTGACTTGGACATGAACATGTTGTTCAGCAGCAAACATTGTTAGATCCAAAGATGCTACTGGATTCCTCTCCGTGCTTATCACACATGGCTGGTGTCCTTATTTTTGCAGCTAGGCTCCAAGGAGCCAAAGAAAGTCCCACCAGTTGTCATTGGTAGTTAAACTGAAAGAGTAGCAGTACTTATTTTGTGATCTGTACAAAATCCTATCTTTGGCAACTGAGATAAAGGAATAGTCCATGTAAATCTTTCAAGGAACTGGGCTAAAGTGAAGGCTGTGGATCCCTAGCTAGAAGACTGCTGGCCTAAGAAGGTAACCAGCTTGCAGCAAAGATCTCCCAACAGAGCTGTTCAAATAATGCTTCTAAATGCTTCTCTGCAGCTTCAACAGATCCTCCTGGGTTACATCCCAAATCCTCAGCTGGAGCTCGTCCTGGTCATGTTTGTTGTGCCTTTTATAGTCAATGTAAGTGATGCCTCTGCAAGCACCTGGTGGGATGGTTTGGAAATGATGGTTCCCTGCAATGGGGAGGGTGTGCAGGAATTGTTTTGGGGCAGCCTTGAGTAATTGAAGTGGCTGGGGCAGAGTGGAGGGGAGAGGAAACAGATATATTTGTTGTCACGAATGCACAGATATGTCACTACTGCCCTGCATGGTCCCTATTCTAAATTCCCACTCCCTTGTGCAAGCTTGGAATTTGACTCATCCAACCCTCACAGACACTGTTGATGCAGGGTTCATTTAGATACTAAATTAGGTTGATCAAGGCTGGACATACAGAGAAACAAGGAGAAGAAATAGCTGTGATTGGATGGCTTTGTATTTTGGTCTCTGCAATCTGTTCATGTAACTTCTTTCTCTCCAAGGCCATTATGTTCTGGGTTGTAGACAGCTTGATCATGAGGAAATATAAGCAGAAGGACATTCTGAACATCAATGGATCCATAGAAACTCCTTGGACTAGGACTGAGGAATCTCAGGTAAAACCAAGGATGTCTTGTGTTTGAGACCAAACTGCAAGCTTGTGGCATGGTCTGTGTGCTTCCTTCCCCACAATCATGCAGCATACCATCATATTGCCTAGACCTGGGTCATGGTTCATTCATATCATCAGTGACTTTGCCAGATCAAACTGGCTTTCCATGCTTGTAGATGAGGTCAACAGAAGGATGTTTTCTGGGGTGATCTGGCCATGTCTAACAAAGAGCAATATTACAGCCTAAAAAGTGTTGATATGATGACAGCCTCTTGTGAGGGATGAGCTAACTTCTGCACTAACCTGTGTGGACTTGCTGGAGTGGCAGGCTGAAGCTGATGGGTACCTTTGCACCTCTGGGTCTCTCTCAACTTTCTCGTTTTTAATTGTAATTAATCTTGGCTTAGAAGAGCTTACTTTACTGTAATTGGTAGCATCCTTTTTAGAGGACAAGGCCTAGCTGGGAATCCTCTTTTTGTCAGTTTGGTAATTTTTCAGCTAGATGATGGTCCCTTAGCTGTAAGATGATGTATTTTGTGTAGCTGAAGCTTGACACTTCAGTTTTATGGAGGGAGGAAATGCTCCAGTCTCAGCAGACTTTGTTCTTAATGACACATGGTTTGCTGGGCAGGTGGTATCTGTGCTTCTCATCACATTTTGGGCAGATACCACAACCTGAGTCACTGGGTTGAACTCCCTTCCTTCTGCTGGCACCCAGACCCTGTTTCAAAGTGCTCTGTGTACCACTGCTGATAGCCTGCAGTTCACTGGCGAGACTTGCTGGGATAAGAGAGCTTCTGGCAGTTACAGGCTGGCTCCTGGAGCAGCTTCTGCCCAGGAATTCAGGATGAACAGAAATAGCTCTTGCTTTCTGAGAGCTCTTCCAAAAGGGTAATTCTGCTTTCCTGCTGATGGGTGAGATGGCAAACTACTGGTGACACTGCAGTGCACACAGAAGTGTTTGACAGCATGCTTGGCAGACTGCACAGCAGCAGTGGCTTCCTCAGCTTGTGGGTGCAGTGGAGAAGCAGCCACCACTCATGGGGATGCAGTGCTGGAAGCATCCTCCCTCTGACAGGATGGGCAGGCAGATGTGAGCAGCTGTTGAGACAAGTGAGTCACGCCTGGCCTGGCCTGGCCTCCAGATAAACATGGTGAGGTCACTAGGAACCATGCAAAGAGTGTGGCCCAGAGGGTTTCCCAAGTGGTGTGTGTGGTTGAGGGCATCCTTGAAAAATCTGTTCTTGTTTTGGAGAGAGAAGGGAAGATAAGCCTGAGCTGGGCAGTACCAGTGTGTCTTGATAGTTGTGCATTGAAGCCTTGGTTGGAATTTAGGCTCAAAAATAGAAAAGGAGGGTTTGCTGGGCTCTTTGCTGCAAATAACCTGTTCAAGTGGGAGAATTTCTTCCCTACCTGCTGCCCCACAGAGAGGGAAGGGAGGCTGAGCAGCATTTCTGCACAGGGTAGAGCTGCTTGAGGCTAATGTGTCCTGCAGTTTATCAGGGTTCATCAGGGCTGTCTAGCAGCAGGCGCCAACAGCTCCCTGTCCTGATGCCTTCTTGAATTTCAACCCTCTGCCTATCTCACCCAGAGTGAGGGTCATTATTTTCACTTGAACTAGCAGTTTGTGTTTGGAACAGGAAGAGGAGAGAGGAAGGAGAATGGAAAGGGTAGGCTGGAGTTAACCTGTTAAAACCTCATATTCAATATTTTCTGTAGGGATAGCAGAAAACACAGCTTTGTTCTTGGCTTGGAAGACCAGCTGGGTAGCAAGAAGGAACCCAGTAACCAGTAGTCTTGCCGCTGACATCACTTACTGACTCCATGGCTGCAGTGTAGACCAAAGAACTGGCAGCCTTTTGTGGGCTTTAAGTTTCTTCTGGTGAGCCCCGGATGTGACTACAGGCTCTTGTTTGTAATGGAGCAACTCTGAAAGGGATAAACTCACTGGAATGGCTGGAACAAGTTCACCGTTCCTTCCAAGTCACAGTTTTCTTTTGTTTCAGACTTGTGTCCTGCCTTGGTAAATCTTCATAGAGTCGTTTGGTTGTTTTATTTTTTTGCTCTCTTGTGAGATGGGAAAGAGACTTCAGGAGTATGAGCTTCAATCCAGAGCTGTTCAGGCTGGGGAAATGTGTTCATGTGCATGGTCCTTCTTTCTGACTGTGTATGTCCTGTCCTTGACCTGAGTCTCTTTTCCCTTGCCCTTGCAAGTGCCAATAAACTTGAGATCTTATCAGGGATTTCTTTGTTTCCTCCACTCAGGAAAACAACTCAGTTTTAATAATGTTTTATTTGATCTTTTTTGAACTTGCTTTATTTTTGTTGTCCAAGGGTGATGTGTGAGTAGTATGTGTGGGAACCATTAGGGGTGAAACTAAAGGCTAGTTTAAGATTGGAGGGAAATTAATCTAGTACACGGGGACCTGCCTTTGGTCAGCATGGATTTCTGTCCCCATTCCCTGCATAGGAGCTGTGACTTATGGCAAATCCCTAGACTGAAGATGCTGATGAATGCCCATACTTATGCTGCTTGCTTTTAGATGTTGAAGAATACTCCAAGAGTGAGTTTGAGTTGCTGGTTGCTTAACTGATCTGATTTTTGAATAGCTCAAGATGAATGAAAATGACTAGTCTTTATGGGCAAACTGAATGAAGATGAGTGTAGGGGTGTCTCTGGAAGAAGATTCTCCCAGTTGTCAGCCCTACTGATTCTTGGGAAATCATCTAAGCTCAGGTACAGGAGGCTGTATGGTGGGATGGTTCCTACCTCTGCCTCGAGCCAGTAGAGCTTTAGGCAAAGAAGTTTCTGTTGCTAGCAGGGAAATGGCTCCAGAGCTGCTGTGTTTAACAACCTGTGTCATGATTCTCATCTGTCTGTGCAATCTTTTTCTCTGCCACTGGTTATCTGAAGGGTCTGCTTGTCTAGAGTACCAAACCAGTGGGTAGTCTCTTCTCCCAGGCAGGAAGGGTTTGGCAGAGTGTGTGGGTAGCTACATTGTTTAGCAAGCTGCTGGCCTCCCGGTGCAGGGAGGAATGCATGAAGTATTTGAGGACTGCTGAGTGAGACAGTAGCACATTGTCCTGGGACTGGAAAACCATGGTTGTTCCCAGCTGTGCCACCAACCCCACTGTGATCCTGACCTGGATACATCTGCAGGGGAAGTGTCTTGTCCAAGTTTTGCTGAAAACTCCGAAACTGGAGTTTGGCTTGAAAACTGTATCTGAGATGCTGTCTCATGATGAAGCTCCCTGAGGAATTGTGGACAAATTTCTGGGGGACTGTTGGCTCAAACAGCTTCATTCAGGTGGTGTTGTGGACAGGTGGCAGCCTGAACAGGTCCAGATGCGTGAACATGTGCCTGTTCACGCAGCCACACCTGGCTGCAATGGGATTTGAGTTTGCAGCTGAAACCCACTGAAATTATCATTGTATTAGCCCCCCAAACTGGCCTGCTGCAGCCTGTCAGAGTTCAGTGAGTTTATATGACTAATTGCCTGTTTTTCTAGGTTCAACAGCATCACAATATTAATATGACAAACGGAGGAAATCTTCACTTGGAAGAGATGGAAATTTTCCAGTGTCTTGAACCAAAAAAAAATTCCTTGAGACCAATAGTGGGAGAGGGAGGGACAAGAGAGCTTAATCTGATCTCTGCCATCCTTTAAGTGTCTGACATGCTGCTGTGAAGATAACATCAGATGGAGAGGCTGGAGTGTGCTTGAGGGTGGGGAGGAAATCTTGCCCTGTGGCTCTTCTGCTCCTTTGAAGTCTTTGACTCATTGTGGTTTGTTTTCCTGTTTAGTCATTTTGTTGCTGTGGTGACTTGGCCCCGTGGTGCTGCCTGAGTGCTAATAAGTGGAGGGCATGTTCATTCACAACTAGGCCCTGAGATAGCTTTGGCTAAGACTAATTCCCCCATGCTCCTGGTTTTGCCCAAGCTCTAAGACTGTCTGAGCTGTTGGGGATGCTCTGTGGCTGAACGTGCTTGGCTGAAAGCCCATGCACCATCCCTTGGCTTGTGCCTTGGAGCTGGATGGCTGCTGTGAGTGAGGCACAGGGAGGCTTCACAGTGCATTGGGTCAGTCTTTAGAGCAAAGTGGGGTCAGATGGAGGTGAAGCTTGGGTGAGAGTTCTACACTGCCTTACTGGAGAGACTGTGCCATGTAGAAATAAGATGCTACCAGGCTGGGGCACCACTCCTGAGCTTGCTGGCTATGGCTGAAGCTAACTCTGTAGCTCTACTTGCTCTTCTGGCTGAGCTCTGGAGAGAGCAAAGAGTTGGGAGCCTGGGAAAAACTCTACATTTGGTACAGCTGTTTGCAAAATATGTGGCCTAGTTTTTGTACATCTCCACTGAGGCTGCAGCCTGGCCTGGGTGTACATGTCCATGTGCAAGTCCTGTCCTGTGGTGAACAGAGCTTTTAGCTGCCTGTACTACACTTGAGGGAGGAGGAGGGTGGTTTGGACACCAGATCATGGTGTGTGTGCCCAAATCTGTCTGAATGTTGTTGGAGAGATGGCCATGGTGACCTTAGGACCTTTCCCATCTGCCAGAGAGGATTGGATCTTACAGTAGATCTCTAGGGGTGCTTGACCCCTTCAGCAAGCAGTATCAAGAAGAGCTGGGAACTTTCACCCCATCAACGTGTGTCTGTTCTCCTTTGCAGGCATTGCTCTCTCCAGATGTGGATTTTGATCAGTCTGAAAGTGACCAGGATAGTTCAGGACTTCAGGGAATGAACCAGAAGATGAAGCAGCCCAGCTATCAAGTGGTCATCTGACAACACCAAGACAAGGGAGATGGTGGAAGGGAGCAGCACTGTGATCCTTGAGCTGGCCAAGGAAAGGCAGGGTGGGAAATGCTAGTTGATCCCTATGGATCTGCAGAGATCCTTTTGCCTGCCTCATCTAGACCTATCCTTCTGCATTTGTCTGTTTGGGATGGTGTCTGTGCATCCAGTACAGGCTTGAGCAGTATCTGCGTTACCTGTCTGACCCTAACCTGTACCAGATGCAGGCACACTGAGGTTAGGGGTTATAGGTGGGTACTTCCCCTGGCTGGTCAGCTGGGTGTAATGTTTTGTCAGGGCTAAAGACTGAAATCAAAAGATTGTCTGCTTTTTTATATATATATGTATGTAAAAAAGAAAACAATAATCTATCCTGTACTACCTGAAATGTCACACTTTTATATTCACAATACTCAGAAGTGGTTTGAAATCTGTATTTAAATTTCTTGACTTAAGATTGTCTCAGTGGGTCTGACTCTTTTTACTGTTTTATAAGGAATGCAATAAATATTTGACCTAAAACTGCTTCATAATTGAAATGCTTCTATGTGCTTAATGTTTTGCAAGACCCTAACACTGTAAAGGGGAGGAAGATGATGTGTTGAAGTCTTTCCCAAGCAGTTCCTCATGGGGTAGGTTGGCTTTCTGCAGCAGGGCTATTCCAGTTAAGCCACAGTGCTCAGTTTCTGTAGATGGGCTGGAAGAGCCAACTTGAGTGCAAAGGCCTGATGCTGCAGCATCAGCCTGTGCTAGACTCCAGACTGGAACAGACTTGGAGATCAGTCCCAGCTGACACCTTACAAGTGAGTGTTTAGCAGGAACTAGAAGTTGACTGCTTTCCTTTTACCTAGTGCAGGACCTGATGGAAAAACTAGATCTGAAGAGTCAACTGGAGCCCCATTAACCAGCCATGATCTTCAAGGGGTAAGGGAATGGCCTCAGGTAGGGCTGCTGCAGGAGAAGACCCTTGGGTCATCCCAGGTCCAGCACCTTTTGCTCTAAGCATCAGGTGCAAGGCTTTGCCCTTGCTCTCTTGTTAACAGTATGTTGGGTGGGAATTATCTTTTATTTTCCTTTCCTCCTTTGTATTTTCAAAAAAAAACAAAACCCCACTTCTTATTAAGAAGTAGAAAATAAAGGATTTGTATTTTCTAACTTAAATGGCTTTAGACTTTTAAAAGCTGAGCTGAGAGCATGTGAAGTTTTTGTTGTTGGGTTTTTTTCCAACTTCAAAGTAGTTAGATGCAAATCAAAGGCTTGCATGCCCCTTAGTGAACTAGACATGCTTGGCTACACTTGCAGCTGTGCAGCCTTATACTGTATTATACTGTATCTCTGGAAATTAAGTCCTTTTCTTGTTTCTTCCTCACTTAATGATGGTCAAAATCCTACTTGTGCTGGCACATCAAATGGCTTTTAGAACACAGCACAGCTCTCTGAATAGATCATTTGGATTGCATAGTGAAATCAGTTTCACAATGTAACTTTTGCTTGTCTGGCAGAGTTCTGTGTTGGTAAGGGCTGGAATAACTCCTGTACTGCTTAAGATCTTGACTGCAAATAGATGAAAACAGCTTCCCTGTTAGACACTTGCTCCTTCTTTTGAGGTGTAGTGCTATTTTGGGGTTTGTTCTTGCTCTAGGGCTGCACAGTGCAATGCTGCAGTATGTGAAGAGTGCAAATTCAGCCACAGCAACATTCTCGTCCAAAATTAGAAGGTGAGTGATGTGATCTTGAGTGGGAAATCACCATCCCACTCCTAGCTCTTGGTTGAGGCTGGCCAAAGACACTCACAGTAGCCAAACAGTTGGGCAAGCATGATGTGGAGGAAAGTTGTTCCTCTCAACCATTGCATAGCTGTTGCTAGTTCAGCAACCCTAAATTCAGTCCTGTCGTGTTGTCTGAAATGGTGCTGTGCAGTTATTTCTATTGCAGTCCAGAGTGATTGCTCAGCCCTCATTCCTGAGCTATCTGAGCAGCTTGCAATCTTGAACCATATCACTGCAAAAAGCCAAGTGCTCTGTGACCCTCTTGGAGATGAGAACAAACTTTGCAGTTGTCACAGAGCACGTTCTGGGAGCTCTCTGTGCTATGACAAAGGGCTGTGAGGACCAAGCCACCTCTTCTTGAATAGGTAAGTGTTGTGATGTCTCCATTAGAGATAGGGAAAGCTGAAGTTCCCAGTCTATGACCTGTCTTTGTTCTTACTGCCCTTGGGGCAGCAGGAGCTAAACTGGTTGCCCATGTCCTTTTCTTTGTGGTTAAATTCTCAGTTCACTGCACGAGTAGAACCCTAGGATCTCTTCACCTCACACACCTCTTGTTGCCTACCAAGTGTGTGGGGGCTGAAGAACATCATTGACTTTTAATTTTCCACAGAAATGACTTTGGTTCCCCACCTATTGTTAACTTGTGAGTGATTCTTTTAGCCAACTGGTAACAGGAGCTTGTCCAGCAGCATAAAAAATACATAACCTTAGCTTCAAAGCTTATTTTATCTTTGCCAAATGAAAGTTTCACTGCAGTGTTCACTGTAAAATATTTATTGTGAAAGGGATAACTGGAGCCTTAAGGAGAACTTGAGTATGGTGCTCCAGGTGCTTCGTCTAGCTGGGAAGTTGGACTTGATCATTGCTCCTTTCAGGCCCTGAAAGATAGATTTCCTTGGCTGGAGGAGGAGGAAAAGGAATACTGATGCACTTGAAGCATTAGCAATATATGTATGTGTGTGTATACATATACATATCTCTATACAGGAGAGATGAGGAGAGCCAAAGCCAATTGGTCCCCTAGCAATGCACTGGAACAGCAAAATGTGGGAGGAGAGTGAAGATTTCAGATAAAAAAAAGGTAAGGTCAGTATGAAGAATTCACCTGCTGACCTCTGGGCTGTCTTGAAGTTCACTGCCACTATTCTGTTCATCCTTGTGCTAGTACATTCCCCTAGGAGGTTATTTGGGAGTGGGCAGGGTGATCTTCCTGCTGTCTTCTGGGGCAGAGATGTCAACTTCCCAGCTGTTGTTTCTCATCTCCTTTCTGGCCCATGAGCATGCTGCAGAGCACTGACCTCTCTGGTTATTACATGCTCAGGACTGTGCTGAAGCTCTTGCTTTCTCTTCTCCCTGTTGGGAGAGCCATTTCTCAAGCTAGCTGGGCCCAAAGCATTAGTTTTCTCTTTATGCTTTGTTCCAAAGCATGAGCCTTGGCATAAGTTTTGCACTACCTGATCTCTCTCTAAAGATCTTCCAGAGTGCAATTAAATCTAGCTGGTTGCTTTTGGCTGTTTCCCACTTCCCTACAGCACTTGGTGTGAATGAGCAACCCTGCCTGCTGCTTGCTCTGCTGCCATAGTGTTAGCAATACTAACTAGATGATCAAGTAACTGGAAAACCACCACCCCCACCCCCCAGCAGTTAGAGCTCCTACAGCAATAATATGATTTAATTGTTAAATATGCAAAAAAAGCAGTCAAGTTTGAACATACTTCTGTAGGTCTCTAGCAATTCTGTTTTCTCCTAACACATGGATCTCATTTAGCCTCTGGAGATGCTTCCACAACCCACCCTTCTTTCTTTCAGTTCTGGAAAGGCAGAGTATACATGAGCTCAATTTGGCCTTGCCATGTAAATGTCTTTTGTGGTTGTCAAAGTCCTCTTCAGCCAAGTTGTCTACTTAGCAAACTCCCCTGTGGCTGATCTATAGCATTATTCAGTGATGCCTCACTTCAAACCAGACCACAGCAGTTTGGGTTTGGAGGTTTCTTTGCAGAGCAGCACCACCTGCAGTGGGGGTGGCTGGCAGACCCTTCTGTAACCTCCTGCTGCCACATTCCTGCACTGTAAGGAAGGAGAAGGAGCCAGGGGAAACTGGGCTGAAAAAATTTTGACAATGTGGAGTAAATAAAGACTTCCTCCCTCATTGCAAAAGCAGCTAGAAATGTCTAGTCACAATGCTAGGGGCTGCTTTGTAGGGGCCATAAGCTGTAATGGGTGCTGGTTCATCATCATCATTTAAAGAACTAAATCTCTGTTAAGTAGGGAAGTGATGCTCTGCTCAAGGAGGTGTCAGGTCTGTTGAAAACTCATGGTGGAACTTTGTTTCTCTCTGAGGGAGTCAAGAAGTCACTAAATCTCCAATGTTATTTAAATAAAGTTTCCTCCTGGAACAGGAACCTGCACCAATCCAGTTGCTGCTGAAGACCAGAGGTGCTTTTTAAGCATGCAGCCTGTGCACTGAGACAGTGATTAACCACAGAAAGGTTTTTCACCACTATTTTAAGGGTCCATAGTGGTTCAGGGAGCATTATGCTTAGTGGCAAGTCCACATCCTGGCCCAATAACCAAGAAAGCAATCCTCTTTTGTGGCTGGCCTGTTGATTCAAGCTTTTGATTAGTTATATCTTTCATGCTAATGGGTCACTGCAAGTGAATATCCACCCACCTCTCTTCTTGCTCTCTCTTCTTTCCTCAGGGACTATGGTTGGGGCAGGTGCTCCAAGTCACTTCTTTGCAAGGTATGTTACCCAAGGCTGTCTGTCTCTAGCTAGGCACCATGCTGTATGATCTGTGCCTCTCCCTGTGTGACCCACCAGGCCCTGGGGGTATTGCACAGATCCCTGCATGGGTTTATTTTAAGGCTAGCAGCTCTCTGCACAGTTCAATATGAGTGCTGGCCCATTTCTCCCTCCCATCCCACTGGGAGAGCAATTGCTCACACATTTAACCGTATCCTCAACCCTCCTCCGCCCTCCCAATCTTCTTGTCTTCAGGAATTTGATGAACAGCTATCATGGAAGAGAGAGAGCTGATTTCCACAGGCAGAAAGCCTTGGTTTCTTTGGCACCAAAAAAGTAAAGAAATATTCATAAGTTGCCTAGCTCTAGAGGCTTCAGAAGGGACCTGCTGTCCCACATGCTGCAGTAATGCGTTCTTATTATCAATCTTAAAGGCTGTTAATCAAAGCTGGTCCCTGTGTCAAAAGGATGAGAAGCCAAATAGTCTTTATAGCTCCCATCAATCAGTTTGTCTGCATTGTTCTTGGCAAACCAGCAGTCAACTTGCTGCTGGCCATTGTAGATCCTTCTCTGCTTCCACACAACAGGAACGAGCCTGCCCTTCACTTTCAGGGTGGTTGTAGGGTTTGGCTTTAATGCTTCCATTTGGTTCTGCCCAACCTGCTGTTGACTTGTGTTTAAGGATTCCTGAAGAAGTTTAGCTTCATAGTTCAAGAACTGACCTGCAAGGGAAGATAAAATAGAGCCTGTGACTTGCTGGTTTGTGTCTGTTTATAAGGTTGGTTTGGTTTTGTTTTGTTTTGGTTAAAATAGGCCATTTTAAAAGGGTTCTTTGCATATGGGGTTGTAAAGGGGTTCTCTGCAACAGGAAGATTAATCTAGGTCCTGTGATTCTTTTCTAAATATCACAGAAAGAGAGATTAGAATAAAACCATGTTTCTTTTTCACTCCTCGAGATACACTAGCTGAGCTAAAGAGATTTTTGAGCTTCTAGTAGTAAGTTCCCCTCTCTGGGCCATGGTTAGAGGATAATAACCCACACAATGCCCATCAGCAAGAGGAAAGAAGCTCTAGGCTGAAGCTCCAGTTTCTCTTCCCTTGCCTTCCTGGGGGGGTGAGCTCTTTTAGGCCAAACCTAAGTGTGGATTTAGAGGTTTGTGCGTGCGAGTGGCCTTTAAAACTCTTTGGAAGGATCATTTTTGTCTGGTTTACAGCTCTGAACCTGAGAACCTGCTACCTACCCAGTAGCCCATGGGAGTCAGAAGAGAGGCCTTTACTGTTGGAGATGTAGAAGCCCAGGTGATTCCTCTGGTAGGGGGCTGGCTTCTTGTAGTGGTGGATGAGGATGACAAAGCTGATTGTGTCTCGTATCGTCACTGTGACATTGGAATTGGCAGAGATGGACACCTCGAGACTGCTGCTTCTCACAACAGCACTCCGACCACAGGACAGAAGAAGCCTTTCTCCATCATCCAGGATGATTCTTTTGGGTGTGATCTCTAGGTAAGATCTCGTTGGCTTATTGCTGAGGATAGTGATGGTGCTGAAGTAGGTCCTTTGCTTCTTGTGGCCATTGGGTGGTGCAGGAGCTCCAATTAATTGTCCATTCACAGTTACACCTTGTAGGAAAATAAGACATGAAAGCTGCAACCAAGAATAGGTTTATTGCCTCAAAGCTGCAAGCCTTGCAGCTCAGGACATGCAGTTTGCCACCTCAAGCTCTATTATCTCACCTACCAATACTGAAAACAGCATAACCAGGCTGTTATAAAATGATTACCTTCTACAGAGCACCCAAATTTACCCAAGCTCAGAAATTCATTCAAGCAGTAGCACAAACTTAGCTTGTGAAAGAAGTTTGAGAGGAATGTTGTCAGGAGCTGGTCTCACTCCCTAAGGCAGACATGAACACAGAAATATGGAAGCTAGGCCACTGCCACACAAAAGAGAATTCTTATTACTTATTTGTGGGGTTGTTTATCTTCTTTGTAAAACAAGCCTGTGCATTGTCTCTGGTTTTGACACCCCTTCCTCCCACCGTTTCCCTTCTCAGGACATAATCTGCTTATTAGCTACCCTGCTTAGAATTCCAGGTCGGATCAAATCACATTTTGGGCCCCTGAGGATCAGACTGGCTTTTGGGCAAAGCAGATCCTGAATTGTATGGATTTTCTCAAGGCTGTCATGACTTGGTAGCTAATTTGAAACTTTCTTCACTGAAACAGCCTAAGTGCTTGGCTAGCCTGGCTGGATACTTCACACTGCTGTAAACTTACCCATAAGTTATGCTAATGTTAGAAGTCATTAAGTGCAAGTGAACAGTTTACCTCCCTTTCTACTCCAGGTGATAAGAGCTGGAAAAGTGATGTGCACCAATTTTCCATTACCTGGCCTGAAAAGCAACTTTTTCTAGTTTCTTTCCACTTTCTTGCCTATGAAGCACTTTGCTGCTTAGTGTCATTCCTAAAGAGCTGGCCTTGCGCTTCAGCTTTCCTCCACAATCAGCTCCATTGCTTGGCTGCTCACCAGATTCCTTATGATCAGAGACCAGCCGGAGAATGTCCCCTGGTTCTCCATCAATATTGAAGCAGACAGAGAACTTGCTGGAGGGAAAATCAATGACAAAGTGAGGGTCTCCATCCGCTGAGAAGGCATGGAAAAAGAGACAAATGTAAGAGACTAACACAAAACTGCAGTGGCCAAGAATGCAACACAATTGCTTTTCAAAGTGTGTTTGTTTTTATTGTGACTTCCCTGTTTGTTTTTCTTAGAGGGTCAGATGGAGTTTGGCAGGAAATGCCACATTTTGCTTTGGTTTTCACAAAGATTGGTTTGTTTTGGTTTGGTTTTCTCCCAGAGGAGGTTGGGTTTTCAAAGAAAACTCAAAATTTAAAACACTACAGGTGAAAAAAACAGGGTAGTTGCTTCCTGGAATATAATTTCAGGAATTTATGGGAATTGTCACGCAGGTGTTTTACACTCCTCTTCCCTCTGCTCTGTTGGGAAGCTACATCCCCCTCACAACACACAACACTGTGTCCTCTAACCAAGGACTGCTGCATGGGCACACCTCACACTGAGCCTTTCTGGAACTTCATATCAGATTGGAGCAGTCAACAGCAGATTTTAAACAATCCCATGACCTTAATTTTTCAACAATCCTTGACCTATCATATAGTTATTATCAAGACAAGCTACAACCCTGGATTAAGTTAATTAAAGTTGACCTTACCAAGTGAAATTCAGGTCTAAATGCTTGATCTGGGCTATTTCTTCAGTGTTTCATGTATGAAAAAGATGTTAAGTAGAGGTGCAGAACCAACAGGGAAATAGCAAAACACTGTAGATATGTTTTTCTTCAGCAACACTTTTTATATTGCTTTATAAAATGTTTGACTAGTTCTAGCACATAGAGAACATGCTCCCTGTTCTCCTCTAATCCACAGAAGTCTGCAGGTCTAATAAATAGGATTTTGGCTGATCCATCAGGATGCTTGTAGCACAGTGGCACGCAACTGAGGTTTCCATTAATCAGCTGCTGTTATTTTTGTGTTGCTAAAGGCATGAAAACAGATACTGACCTGAGGTTTTAGAGATTTTAAATCTTGGTTTCTCTTGCTGTCTGCGTATACCTAGAAGTGGGGAAGGAAAGCTGTTACAATTACTTATTGAGCAGCAGAAAGAGCCATAGTATAAGAATGTTCCAAACTATTCTTCAGGGAGATTACAGGACATATTCCTGCAGCTACTTTAAACTTCATTTAGAATACCCATTTTTCGTCAGTAGTTTCTACAGAACAGTATGTGCTTCCAGGGAATGAGGCAGGAATTCACCTGTCTTCAAGGTCACCTAGCTCACAATTAGCAAAATCAATATGAGAAACCTCTGTTCACTGGCTAGAATTCCCTGTTGCCTAAGTCAGCCATGAGACATTACCTATGTAAAAAGATTTCTTACCAGCACATGGTTATTTTCCCCTCGTACCTGGTGGTGCCTTGTGTCCCTGCAAGCTCTGCAACTTCTCACCAATGCCATCAGTAGAAGGGCTGATAAACTCCTCTTGAGGTGGTTCTGAATGGAGCCCAGCTTCCCTCATCTTCAGAATGGTGAAGGGAGTCACAAAATTGTAAGTCAGGGCCATTGACTTGGCTTTCTCCATCAAAGCATCTTTTTCCTTCTTGTCATTACTCTTCAGGTGGGAGTTAAGCAATTCCTTAATGGTGAGGTAACTCCATGCCCTCTCAATGTAGTTCTTATCACCTTTTCCATCTTCCAGTCCAGGGACACCTCTGATATCATTTGTGCTTGGCAGGTCAATAGCCACATCTGTTTTGAGGAGGATATACTTCTTGGAGTTGCTAGCAGTCACCTCCACGTGAAGACTATCTGAGGTGTGGTTGATGAGTTTGCCAGCTATTATAATTTCAGAGCCATTGAAGTAGTTAGGGAAGAAATTCTGGGTGACTTGCTCCACATTGTCTTCAGGGTAATCAACACGGATGTCAGAGAGCAGGGGTGTTCCTATTTCATCATAGAACCTCAACCAAAGACACATATCTCACCATTAGTACTGTTCATCCAAGTGCATGCAAATATTCTTGCACTTAGACATGGTCAAGGATACAGTCAGACTATCTAATAGGACTCCTAAGACATTCAGGAACAGTTAGAGCTAGTAGAAAACAGATTTACTTGCTCCAAGCACTGTAATTGGGCCCAGAGACATGGAGGAGTCTCTACTCTTACAGATTTTCAAAACTTGAGTGGACAAGGTCTTGAGAAACCCCACCTAAATTTAAAGTTAGCCCTTTTCTGAGCAGAAGGCTGGATTACATGACCTCCAGAGGTCCCTTTCAACCAGAATTATTCTCTGCCTCATTTTGGTTTGCAATGTTTTTTAGGCATCTAGACAGAGTCTCTTAAATATGTTCTGAAGCATCCCACCTGTTGTCTGGCAGCCACCTACCACCCACTGTGACTGAAGAGCTCTTCAAGGACATATTTGAGTCACAAAGAATGAGGGAATGAAGCAACTACATGATCATCCTAGGAAACACACTAAAGTGTGTACTTTTCCAAGTCTGATATGTTGGAGATTGGGCATGGGTTATCTTTTTCAAAAAAGAAAGACATAATTTTCTGCCTCAACCTGGATCTCCATTGCTGAACCCCTTCCATGCTGTTCCTGTTGTCAATTTGAAGTGAGCATCCACCTATGGAGAGGTGGTACTCATGCTTCCCATCTCTCCAGGTTTACATGCCCAAAACAACTATCTCAATTAGGGAAGCAGATGCCTTGCTGTGAGGAGCTGGGAAGCTCCAGTACAGTTCAGGGAGTCTGCTAGGAAGGACACAATTTCTAGGTAGGCATCCTCAGTGTTTGATCATACTGTGCCTCTCTCAAGCTGAGTTGAGCCTGAGCGAAACTCCCATCTCTTGCTGTTTCTCTTTCTTTAGAGGATTTTCTTTCCCCAAGCCCTTGCCTCGAGGGCTCAGTGCAGATATAAGCACAGAAAGAGCAGAACAAACCCTTTGAGGAGGCTGGCTGCATCCTCATCCTCCTGGAAATGCCTTGTCATGCCACAGTTCTCCAGTGCCATCCTCTCCAGCAGCTTGTGGTCCACATCATTGCCAATGCCAATGGTGAAGAGGCAGAATTTATCCCGGATGGCATCCTTGGTGTTGCTGAGGATTTTGGCTGACACTGTTTCTCCAACAGTTGGCCTTCCATCCGTGAGGAATATGATCAGAGAGACACTTCTGGCATCAATGTCATTCTGAGCAATGTAATCATTTAGCAGCTTTGCACCAGTCTGGAGAGCACCATTAATGTTAGTCCCTGGGAAGGTACCAAAATGATTAGCTTGTTTCTTCTTCTAAGAGCAGTAGAGATAATTTCCCCAAGCTCCCTTTAGTACTACAACAGCATCTCTGCTCATCAGGATGTTCTTTTGCTCTACATGAGAAGCCCTTTAACTTAGTTCAGCTCTGTTACTCAGCAGTAGTTTGGGAGAGGTATTATAGTCCTATGAATCAAATTATGAATTGCAGTTTACTATGCAAAATTGCTGCATCCTTGAATGTCTTAGTGTACAGTAAGCAGCCCTGGTAAGCAGAGTCACAGCACATACCATATCCTGCCTATATTTATATATATTTATATTTATATATTTTTATATATTTATATATATTTATATGTATTATATATATTTATATATTATATATTTTCTAAATTTATATTTATATGTATTTATATCTATATTTATATATATTTCTCTCTATATATATTTATATATAAAACCCAAAATAAAACTAAACAACCTAAACCAGTTAAACTTAATTAGGGAATCTGCCAAATGGCATCTGACCTGGGAGAACAAGTTCTGTTCATTTTGTCTCAAGGGCACAAGATTTGAAGAGAGGGAAAAGCCTTCAAATGGGAAAAGAAGTGGTTTGGTTTCCTTTTCAAACCTGAAACCCTAGGGGCCAACAAATTTTAAAGGGAAGAGAAATGGCTTTGTAAGTTGAGGAGTTTGTTTCCACAAAACAACTGGCTAGTGAAGAATGGAGAAAGAAAACAGAAAATCAATGAGGGGATAGATGTACTTCAGCAGAATAGCCATGAAAATGATTCAAACCTACTGCTTGTTCAGAAAAGAAAAGAAAGCAGGAGAATGAGTAGAGGTATCTCCCTTCTCAATGTATTTTTTTGTGTCAGGAGAAGGACTAAGCCTTCTAAAAAGTCCCAAAAATCCAGACTGCACTTTTTGCAAAATGGTTTTGAACCAAAACTGTGCATGTAACTATCATAACACTCTCACTCTCCATCCAGAACCAAAATTTCAGAAAGATTTTTTCCCCAGAAACAAAAGAAAAGCATCCCATGTGACAGCCAGTGTCATTTCAAACCCTGCCATGCCACAGAATCTCTCAAGCCCTGTAAAGTGCCTTTTGCCACATGCACAAGTATCTAGCAGCAGTATTTTCTTCCTGTTTCTTTGGTGCTTGAGTAAGACCTAGTGGTGTAAGCAGAGCACGTTCTTCATGCGTGTGATCTGTGAGCCTGAGTGCATTCATGTGCACTTGGAAGCTACTCAAGCAACATCATCTTTATAGGGAATATGCAGTTGGCCAAAACTGGAGTACCCCTGGCCTGTAGTGGAGAATCACTGCACCTTCCTGTTGTCCATGAGTTAATCATTTCCTTTTTACTTTTGTTCTCTGGCTGGTTCATGAGCAAACTCAGCTGAGTCCTGCACAGCTTTTTTTGGCACTTCAAGAGTAAAAAGCTTTGTATTCTGAGTTTAATTCTACTATTGGTAATTGTTTAACTGGGCAGGTCTCTTGACCACTTCCTAAACTCTTCCTCTCACAATGCAAACAGTACAGCAGACCATCCTGTTTGCTGTGTTTTTCCATCAGAGGGTTTCCTCTACTAAGAGTGGTCACTGCTCAAGGGCAGCCATAGGAAGGCCCAATCTGACCTTCAGCCAGCTGTGACTACTTGCATGGGGAAGGATTTGCATAGGTCATTTTGCAGCTCTCTTTGTACCTGGGAAGTGCTCAGCTAGGATGGGCACAGTTGCCAAAATACGTCTGATTACAAGCCACATTATGCTTTTTTATACTAGTGTCCAGAGCCTCATAGGAGACCACAGAATCCAATTAAAAATAATGCCTGCACTGTGCTCTGGGGTCTCCTCCTCAACCCTCTTCCCTTCTGGCAACAAGACACAAGCAAAAAGGGACTAGAAGTTCTTAATTGTCTTTCTGGCTGCTCCTTAGTAGAGACAAGATCATGACAGTACTGGGTGAGGAACCAGCTCTTGCAGAAGACAATCCCTTGTCCCAAGACCAAATGTCTCTTTGTTAGTACATGCTACAGGACCACATTCACCACTCTCCATTCTGGTGTACTTAGATAGCAAAATGAATCCCCTTCATGTCTGTCTCTGGAACTTACCTCCAGAAGGTGACATGTTATGAATGTACTTTTTGGCATCTCTTATATTATTTGGAGTAACTGGCACCAGTTGATCCTTCTGCCAGACCTTTATCCGGTTGGAAAAGCCAATGATGTTGAAGTGGTCTTCAGGCCTTAGGTCCTGGAGAATTGTAAAGAGAGCTTCTTTGGTCTAGAAAGAGAAAAGAGATCAGTAGGCACAAATATTCCTGCTTTGGTGGGCAAGAACTTAATATTTAAGGTGTTTACTGATCTTATAGATGTTTCAAGCTGTAGGGGGATGGTTGAAGGACTGAAGACATGCCATGTATTCGGAGCTGAGTGAGCTGTAAACAGCTTTGGGGAAAACACGGTAAAGGACCTTGACAAGATAAGGGAACCTGAGAAGAAGAGCCTGAGAAGAGAAACTTGCCTGGGAAGAAGAGTGGAATAACATCTGGACTAGAACAACAAGGGGGCTGGGAAATGACAATGTAACCTGCTGCAACTTATATGTATTAACCAATCAATACACGACAAGTAGGCATAATTACTGCACATAGTATATATAGCAATAGTTTCAGCAATAAAGTTGAGCTTGAATGAGCAATCATATTGATTGTCGTTCTTCTCCCACCCTTACGAGGCCCCACCACCAACACACAGCTAATTTGGCTTCTGAAATTTGTTGTTAAGGTCTGATGTCTGTAGTGGCAGGTGCTATGCAAATCCAAGACAAAAGAACAACTCTTGCCCGAAAGATCTCACAAAGCTGTGAGACCACAGGTCTAGACCTAACTAAGCTTAAAAATCATGCATGACAATTAGGATGAAAGTTCTCAGTGACTGGAGAACCATGCTCTGAACTAAGAGATACAGAATGATGTCGACTAATACCAAAAACCTGGTGGAGTTCTACAGTCCTCTAGACTTGCAAGTTGCCTGGAAATGATATATTGTTAAAAACACTACTTCTAAGTTGAAATACCTCTAAATATGTCAAGGATGCACATGCTCTGTTCATAATTAGGACACTGCTGGGTGTAGACATACTCCAATTAATAGTTCCAGCAATTCACAAATGTTTGAGCTAATATGTTCAAAGGAATAAGCTAGAAGAACCCTTGACTAGTCATTGCAGATTCTACCTGCTAGGCAGTTTTGTCCCAGGCAGGTTGTTTTTCCAGCAACATGCCAACCTTATATTCCTCTGCTGTTTGCCATCCTATAAGGAAAGCTAGTATGAAGATGATTTCATAGCAAGAGACGTTAAGGTTCCTGGGTGATGGGAAAGACAGACCACTGAGGATTAAACTAACAGGAAGAGTGCAGATGTGTCCAGTTCTCCCCAGTGTTACCAACTTTGATCTAGCAGCCATGCAGCTGTGTTCAGATGGAGACAAACTTCAGCTTAGTAAGACCAGCTGAGAAAAGATGCCCAAAAGAAGCCTCTGTCCATGCAAACATACTCTATATTTGGATGAAAAATAGATGAGAGGAGTATGAGGCAATATCTGTTAAGTAGAGGGATCAGCAGGTTTCTCCTCTCTGTCCATTCTTGGCCACCACAAAGCCTTTCAGATTCCAAGGAAATCTATGCAGGAAATAATATTGTTGACTCATCAGCTTTTAAAAGTTTGTCTCATGCCTACCAGGAATATATGTGAAGGGCTTGTCCAGACAAAATTCAAAAGGTAATCCCTAGTGCTAGAAATCCCATATTTCCAGGCCTGATGTAAAGACAGTTTGGAAATGAGCTCAAAGGACTGAACAAGCTGTGTCATCAGTATCCCTCTGGATTCAGCATTGAAGCTGATGATGCAATGATGCAACTGCAAACAAATTACCCACCACAGTAGAATCTCTAATCCTCCCAGCTGGTGGCTTGGCTTCCAGTCCATCTGAAGTTCAGGGGAATATTTCCCATAGCTTCAAACATTTTGGAGCCAGGTCTGGAGTCCCTCCCTGCCTGTTTCTATTCTCTGTATAAACTATATTCCTCTGTAGGGATCACAGGATTCATGCCTCCATTGGCTTAGCTAGAACATTGCTCCACGTCTCACCAGAACGCATTTTATGTTTCATAGACAAGAACACTAAAGTAGATACTCGTGAAAGAGGCTCTTTTAAAGAAAAGGGGAAAACACCACTAGCTTCACATCGTGTTATGCACCAGATAAACCTTCAAGAAGATGAATGCCTGCCCCAAGGGCTGTCTGCCCAGTCTGACAGTCCATAAAGGACTTTGCAAGATGAGCTAAATAGCAGTCATTTGAAATAGAAGAGAAGCTTCTATGCTCTCTCATCTCATCTCCTTTGTATTGTAAAAATGCATCAGATTATACACAATATCACCCTTCAGAAGGGCCCTCAAGCATTCACAGTCCCATTTTACAGAAGTGGAAACCAAGGCCCAGTGGCAAGGGCCAGCTTGGAGTTTCCAGCTCTTGATCCAGTAGCCCAAACCATCCCTTCTGCATGCACAGAGGGGCAAAGCAGCAATCACACAGTGGAGAAAAGGACTCTTAGATTTATTCCATGATAACAAGAGTGACCCTTGCATTTGTCCCTCAAAAAATGGGATCAAAGTAAGAAGAAAGTTAAAATGGAGAAGCTTCTGTTCTGTGTGTGATCAGGCCTTCATGCCAAGCTCTGCTGAAGGAAATTTGGGGCAGAATTCTAAAGCAAGAAACGAGACCACAACAGCTTCCTACATGCAACATGCCCACCAGGGTAGGCAAGGAAGAGAAACAGAGGTGCCTAGAAGCAAGGATTTGGAGGAAAACTCCCCAAATCTCATTAACCACATTACATCTCTAATTATAATTAACATCATTTGACCTTTTCCATTACAAAACTCCTCTTTTCAGATTTTTGTAATGCTGTCAAACTGCACTTTTCTCAGAGAGATTTACTGAGCCCAAAGAGCTCTGTTGTTTTTGAGAACAAGGCAAGAGGAAAAAAAAAATCTTGCTTTGGCCTTCTTGCTGAGAGACTGCACCTCACCTGCAGCGTGCTCAGAAATTCCTGTGGACATTCTTGCCTATGTTCAGCCAAAAGAAAAGATGAAATAATGCAGAGCAGCAGTGTAGTTTGATGTGCACAGCATCCAAGCTAGAATTACAGAACGGATCAGGAAGAAACTGAAGCAGACTTTCCTAGAAAATGCAGCACTTCCCCACACCCTCATACAGGGGCCACATGTGGGGCTGGAGCCTTCTTTCCTCTTCTTTCATCCACTTCTTGCCTTTTATTTTTGTCACTGTTAAGTCAGTTTTTCCCCAGGAAAACATTCTGTCATAATTTAAGGAACATGAACAGATAGCCTGGATTCTGCCATCTCTATCACTTGCTTGCCTCTGCAGCTTCAGTAAAAGCCCATTTAATTTATGTAATATATATACAGACATATGTACAAGTGTGCATGTGTGCACATGGTTTTGCTCCAAAGCAAACAGAAAAAGGGAGGCCATATGGTTCATTTTCCTGTAGCTTTTACCTCATCCTCAGCAAAAATGAAGGGTGGGATTCAGCTTTCCCAATTCAGTCATCAGAAAGTTGGGCACTGCATCTAACCCCTCTCTAGGCAGGGGAAGACACCTCCAGAGAGTAATCCATCCCATCTGTTTTGGATAGGCTTTGGGAGGCATTGAGTCATTGTCTGGAAGTGGCTGTGTCCCAGCATTGCCTCCAAAAGGCTCAGTAGTTCAACTGTAGAGAAGGTGGAACTTACCTCAAGACCTAATTCTGCCCAGTCCTGAGCATTATAGTGCTTACTGGAGCCAAAAAAGGAGTTGAATGGGCTCTCCATCTCTCCTAGAGAACTCTAAATTACCTACCACATCCTATGTGTTTCCATATGTCCTTCCAGCCTGTAAGAACTTCCAGGTTTATCTTAAAGACTGCTGTCCTCACTGGAGGCAACACAGGCTTTGCTACCAACCCTCCTCACCCATAAATAGGCTGGCCAGAGAGATATGACTTCCCTCTGAAGGGCTGGATCTCATTCAGGAGCTGGCAGGCAAAAGCAACTTTAAATAAGGAGAATATCTTGGTAAGAATGCTCTGCTTGAGAATCCCTTGGTGAGCAGCTATGACTGAGTGCTCTTGGTGCCCAACCCTCTCCTCCAGTCTCCGCCAGCTTCCAGGCAAGGATTTGCAGAGCTCTTTGTGCACAGTGTCCCTGACAGCAACTTCAGTCGGGACACGGCAGCAGGTTTCTCCTTCTGGCCTTGTAAGGCCAGAGCTGGAACTTCTCCTGGCTCTGAGGAGCCAAGGGCTGAGGATTCCCAAGCTGCTCTGCTGCTGCTGGGTCTTTGCACTTCCACTGCTGCTTGGCCCCAGTGAGTCATTGCACTGAAACTCCTGCCAAAGGCACTCTCCTGCAAGGCAGAGAATTAACCATTTCTTCCCTGGTGATGGCCAGATCCTTCCTCCATGTCTGAACACAGGACACAGGTTTGTTTGGGGGATGAGCTGGGCACAGATCTATTCATGCTGAGGAAAACCCCTTTAAGGGTCCAGTGCCCTTGTGCCAGGTGCTGTGAGGCCCCAGCATACTTTCCTGGGTAGATACATTTTCATGTGGAAGGTGGAGCAAGGATTAAAGGAGAGGATTTCAGGAAATTAGCAATAAAGAACAGGTGAAGAAAAAAACCAACAAACCAACAAAACAACCATCCATTTTTTGCCAGTTGGGAATGGTATCTGACCGCTAAAAACAAGTTTTAAAGGAGGGCAACTCACCTAAGGTAGATTTCTCTGTTTCCCTCAAATTTGCATGGATGAAACTGAGCTGAAAGGTGGAGACTGAATTGCCACTTCAGGGCATTTGAATCAAGAAGCTGTGCTGGTGAAGGAGCTGTCAGCACAGCTGGAACATAGGGCTTGAAACAGCTACCTCCAGGTCTACAAAATACCACTCTGAAGATCTGGAGCAGAAAAGTCAGTGACAGCAGGAAGAGGAGAACTCCCTCAGCTGCACTCCAGTTGGGCTGTGAATTGTCACCTTTGTACCTGGCCCTTGGGGCTAGCACTGACATTTTGCTTAAACACTGGTGGAGAGCTGAGAGCCTTTAGCCCTTTTTTGTGCCAAAGAGCTGCCTTAGAGACATCTGGGATGATGTCAGACCATCTGGGTACCTTTTAGAAGGAATCTGAGTCCCGATGACCTTTCTCCCACAGTCTCTTGGTTGTTTGAGGAGCAGGGTGAGGGCAAAGCCTGGCTACCCTAGAAGCTGTGCAGTTTAAAGGGAGACAATGTGTGGTTGTTAGATGCCATGGCATTGCCAGACATTTGCCCTGTGATGAAGTAAGAAGGGAATTCAAGCATCTCATTATAATGCATGTCCCAAGCCCACGTATTCACACTTTCCATTGCCTAGGAGCACTTGTAAGTGCTCCATCCTAGGCTCACATCCTGTGTGCCAGCATCATGCCAGGCTACTTGAAAAAGTAAAAAAGACTTTCAGTTCATATTGAATCCAATTCTGGATCTCTGCAGTAGTGTAGGGTAACTCAGCCCCCCTTGGAAACAGCTTCCAGATGCAGAGGGAGTTCTCCCAACACCCACAGCACCAATGCCTCTGAGATCACTTGGCAATGCTTGGCTGCACCCTGCACACCCAAACCCAGCTGCCAGCTGCCCTTGCAATGGCTGGGCAGACACACACCAACCCCAGTGACACAGGCCCTTTCCAGCTTCAGCCAGCACCAGGGAACAGCGTGGGCTGGAGATCAGTCAGTCTAAAGAGCATGGCTAGCAGAAAGGAAAGCATTCACAACCAAAGCCTTTGGAAAACAGTGCCCATCAGCCAAAACAAATGCACAAGAACTGTCTGCATGTAAAAGACATGATGGACCATCGGCAACTATATGCTGAAGGATGCCACAACTAGAAGACAAAATTCCAGAAGCCTTTACTGTGTCCTGTTAGATCCCCTGTGAGAGATCATATTGGGCAAGAAAGGAGCTAAGGCACAAGATACAAGCTCAAAGGCAATTTAGGAACCCATAGCTCTGTCCAGTAAGTTGTCTGAGAGTGCGACAAGTGCAGAGAAGGGCTCAGAAACTAGATCTCCTACAAGAAGAAGGAGAAAAGTACAAGTAAATATGTTGTTTGGCAAAACATTGCAAGGAAACACAGGGAGGAAAAACAGAAGAGCTCCTCTCTCCCCTTCAATATCCTCTGCACTTGGGTTCATATCTTTCCCTTTCCAAACATGCACAGGTAGCCAATAAAAAGGTCCAGAGCTGGTTTTCCCAAGCTACAGCAGCCATATCCAATCAAACCTGTCTGTAGTCTGTCAGAGGGATTAATATTGTGCCTTAAGGAAAGGCTGGCATCAAAGTTGCACCTGAAATGGTGCTATGGAGTTCAGACAAGGTGCTTCCACAGACCTGGTTTGAGATCCAGTAGGCAAGAGAAAGGCAGTGTGAGCACCGTTACCATTTTACAGGGAGGAGCTGAAGTACAGAGACAGCAAAGGTTTGGACAGAGTCATACCTGCTGAGGTTTGAAGCCACATCTTTGAGTTTTTCTTTCCTCTGTGTCCCAGTTTCCTTTTTGCCCACATAAGGCAGATCAGATGCCAGTTGCCAGCAACAGCGTCTTTTGTACCAAAAATGGGGTTTAACCCAGAAGTGTTTCCTTGGAATTTTCTTTACTTTCCTCCATCCCCTCTTGGGGAGGACAATTTGCCCTTTCTTCCTCTGCAGGGAGCATCATGCAGTTGAGGGACTGCAGCTCACCCTCTCGCTGTCAATGCAGCTTTGTGCTTTCTCCCTTGCAGTCGCTGGTCATGAAACCAGGGAAAACTCCTTCACAGTTCTGGACAACAAGCATTTTGTTTTACAGTGACAATGGCCTGTGCTGGGAGGAATTTAGTTGTAGAGCTCTGGACAATAAAGGTCTATCTCCAGTTCATGGTCCAGTCTCTCCTGCCTGAACATCACAGATCCCTTGCAAGTTATTGCTGGCTTGCTATATGGCCTTAGAAAAAGCTGCTTTGTAGTTTCTCAGTCTGCAAAAGAAATACTCCATCAAGTAAAGCAACTGTTTCTATAGCCTTTTCCGAGATGTTCCACTTATATTGAGTAAATCACTTAGCTCCAGATTCATCTAGGGCATTTAAACACTGGATTTCTGCTCAGTGGAAGATAAAACTCTCTTCAAGGATGTAGACAAGTTTAGCTATCAGTTGGGGTAACTCACTTCTCTAGCACCCAACAGCATGATGAGGACAAATATATGACAAACCACAAGCAGATCTGATTTCTCAGGAAGTGGAATTCTGTGTGCCCAGAGGGCAGAGTAGATGCTCAGTCTTTTCAATCTCATTGGCCTGTTGTGAGGACATACATAAATGTCATGTCATGCAAAGATTTAAAGAGTCAAGTTCTTATTAGCACTAAGCCTCACTTCAAGCATTTGTCAACAGTGCAGTATGGATTACATCTGGAACAGTAAATATTTCTGTAGAGTAAGTCAAAGAGAAAAGTTTGAAGGCTGCCCCACAGTGCCATACTGAAATAAACCCACTGGGAACAACACCTGGGCAGACAGCCAAACTGACACAGCAGTGTATGAAGGCCAGGTTCTTGTCTTCTGCTTAGCTCATTTTAACAGGGATCACATCTCATAACATGCCAGTCAGACACTCAAACCCCCACCCTGTCAGCACAACAAACAATTGCCATGGAGCTAGCAGCAAAAAGGTCAACACCAAGGCAAAACTGCCTTATGCCTTTCCAGCTTGATTTAGCCCCTTCCTTTTCACTATGGACTTGCCTGGTGATTGCTGGGCTGTGCCTGACAGTTCAGTAGCACCTGCTTTCAGTTCATCCTTTGATGAATTCAGCAAAGATCCAATTGAAACTCTTGGAAGAAATCTGTGTCTTCATGCACTTCTAACCTGAGCCTTAGCAGCATTTCCATGCCAAACTCTGCACCTGCCTTTGCATCCTATTTACTGTGAACCTAATTAAAGGACTTGCCATTTATAGATAGGTTGAGGTCTTCCTGGGAAATTGTCTCTATTTCTGCTGCCTCAGCATGGAGCAAATCAACTTGGGGCATGTTGGCTGTTAGTTCTGAGACCAGAAGCAGATGCTCTCTGTCCTAAACATCTGAGAGCATCTTGCTCTGAAGGTCACTTGTTCCTCAGTATGACCCTGTTATAAGTTTTAGGTTGGGGGAAGGCAAACTATTTTGCTGCATGATGAGTACTTGCATCTTTCTTGGAAGCTGAGCAATTAATGTCTCTATGGATCTGATGTCTTAGTTACTGTAGTAGTTCCTATATTTCATATTCACATCTACAGAAAGGACTGGGATGCTGCTGCTTTTGTGTAGGGGGCAGCTGTGGTGCTGGAGACACTGCATCCAGCTCTTCCATCACTCAGGCTGTTGTTTTCCAAGAGAAATGGAAAAACTGAGAAATATTTCCCCTTCACAGTAGCTTTAAACTCACTAATGTCTGTAATTAGATTTAACATTTTTTCCTAAGTCCCCTGGTGATTTAAGGTAGCTCTCCTGGGTAGCAAACATTATCTGGACTAGCAGCCAAGAGGCCCATGGCCAGCTCTGCAGCAACCAGCAGAAGTCAGTGGAGTTTGTAGTGAGAACATCACTACAGGTGATGTCCAGGTTCTTGTGTGCTCTCTCACCACCCTGACACTACTCAGAGGGAGTTTGTGTGCTGATGCACAGAGGTTTAGGGATGTGTGTATGTAAGGCACTCACTCAGGCCTTCAGAATTGCTCAGACAGCAGGGGTCAAAGATCAAGGGCACCAACAGTGAGCCTTGAATGGATGTAGGCAAATAAACTGAAGCACTTACAAATACACAGCAGGTCTCAGCTTCAGCTCAGTTCCTCCTAGTGCAATTAACCTCAAAGGAAATTACTCTCTGGCACACTACCATTCACACATTGCCAGGCTTGTGGCGTAGCCAACTGCTTAACTGAGTGTGTGGGCATTCATTGCCTTTGGGAAAGGTAAGGTGAAACAAATTTGTGGTTGAAACAACTACATTTTATCCATCCTCCTCTTGTGGACACCTTCATAGCTGGGAGTATGCTTGTTCTATAACACACTATTTGTGGCTGATAAAGGTCCTTTTTCACCCTGTTTAGTGAAGCTGGGGATAACCATGGTAATCACAAGATAGTGATCCTATAAACTGGCCCCTTTTTCTCCTACTTATACCAATGCAGAACTGGTCTCCCTCTCCCTGGCCAAAGGTACCATAAAAATCAGCAAGTCAGACTGCTCAAAGGGCAAATCATTTTGCTTCCCAGGAAACCTTGCAGATATAACCTGTTCCCCAGGCTCTTCTGGCTCCTGATAAAAGCAATTATTCTGCACAGAGCTTACTGTCTCTGCAAATGAAGGAACAAAGCTCACAAGGACAAAACCAGTATTTTCCTTGCCAGTGGGACAGCAGCAGTGATGTGCAAAGTCTTGAACACATGGAAAATTTTTTAGCATGATGTAACATAGTTTTCTCCTCCTGACCTTTATCTCCCTACTAGTGCTAGAAGGTGAAGATCACAGAGGCCCAGATCCTCAGTGGATGTGCACTGCTGTAACAGTCTCTGCTAGACACTACCAGAGTTCAGAGGCTGTGAAAACTGCAGGAGAAATACACACAGTAGCTGACCTTCCCCACAAAGCTAATATATATCTCAATGATGTGAGGGGAAGGTCTCAAGGCTCTTAATGATTTGATTTAAGCTGATCAAAGTTTCTCACTATATGTGTTTGCAATTGCACCTGGACATCTTGCTTCAGACTGAGATATCTTAGGAAGAAAGGGTTGGCACAAACAGATAAAAATTCATGTAGGAACAGGAAAACCTTAGGAGAGGAAAAGAAGTGACTCACATTTAGATTGTGGGACCTGCAGGATGCATGAAATCCTGACCCCATGTGAGTCACTTTGCCATTAACTTCATGAAAGCAGTTGAGTGAAGAGTACAAAATCTCCTTGAGGCACTACAGAAAAGGGTGCACAGCTGATGTCTCTCATCCCTGCTTATACAACCCTAAAAACTGTCCTTTGTCATAGTAACTGCAGCTGACCTGCAAGAGCACTCTTTACAAGTACTGACTGTATTTTTAGCTGATCTTGCATGTGACTCAGTAGAGAGAAATGAGGAAAGGCAGTTCCATGGGAATTCCCAGCCCTCTACACAACACCATAGATCACCACAGCTGCAAGAGTCTGAGAGAAAAGAAGAAAAGGAGGCATTTCCTCTGCTCAGATATATCCTGCCACCAGGGGACGTGTCTGTAATTTAACAAACATCTTAATAACAACAATAATTGGGTAAAAAGGCCACTGAGCTGACCTGGGACACGGCTGTAACTGATCACACTTTCTTAGTGTACCAAAAGAGACTATTATTCAGCCAGTCCTAGATTTTGGACTTTCCTTGGCTAATCTAAATGGGATTTTTTTATGATTTAGGTCATAATTCCATGAAAGTTCTATTTTCTAGAGCAGTTGAAATCAGAGGAGCATAAGTGGTTCCTCCATAACATGCCACTGGGTTCTCCGTAAAAAGAGTGTATCTGACATAACAGGGCAAAAAATTGGATACATCCTTGACAAATGTTCTGGTTAAACACTTCTCTCACTTAAGGCTCAAGAGGCACCTACTTGTAGCTAACCCTAGCCTGATTTATGTATATCTAGCAGTAGGAGCTGGCTAGGCTGTAAAGTAGACCTTCAAGGGTTAATCCCTGGCCATGTTGTTTCTAGTAATTATATGAAAAAGAAACACTAATATGCTCAGGAGGAGAATAAAAACTTCCACATTACCAGGTTAATCTGCTGACCCAAGGCACTACTTATGCAGCTCACACTAGCACCACAACCCTTCAGAGTCTTAATGTCCCTGGTTCAGTGCTGTATTGCTGCCTGCTTTCAGCCTTCAGGACTAAGTATGTCTGTGCTCCATCTGTTTCTTTTGCAAGGCAAGGTAGACATTTTTCAGCAGAAGGATAACAGAAAGCCAAGAGCTAGGCTCTGTCCATAGGAATTGATAAAGTTTCAAAGGCATCTTCATTCAAGGCATCATTCAGCATAGTAGTAGGTATGTTTGTTAACAACTCTTTGTTTGCTACTTCAGTCACTGGGGAAGATAATTAGAAGCCATCAAAGTCATACTCTATTTATCTCACAGTGGAGATAATTTGATTAAAAAGAGGACAATGCTTCTAAATTAAGATTTATGATCACCATTGAAACTAGGTAGTAAAGTTTTCAGCAGAGAGAGAAAGGCATATATATATATATATATGTATACCCCCAATGTCCTTGTTCAGAGAACTATCAGACAATGACCATGGTCTGTGTTTTTAAGGACATTTTGGTTAGTCTTGGTAGCCAAGAAAAAAAGAAAGGGTCTCACCTGTTTCAGTTTTGTTCCCACCATGGAGGCACTGCTGTCAAGCACAAACACAACATTCTTTGGCAAGGGAGGAAGATCTGTGGGGGCGAAGTAGTGCACGAAATACCCATTAAGGATCTGTGGAACAGCAAGGAAGTCAGGAATCAAAGGTAGGTCATGATGCAGTGCTCCACACATATCATTATGGGATATTTGACTGGGCACACCTGGTCCTGCTTTCAGTGTCTGTGTCTACATAGGAGAATATGAGTGCTCCTTGGTATCTCTCTTAATCCTTGTCCCCTGTTTATCCAGACTAGAGGAGCCTGCTGGAGCTCTCCACATCTCCTTCCATGGTGGACATTGGGGTTTCCTTCCAAATGCAGTAAGGATATAACTAACATTTATACCCAGGGATCAGAAGCATAACATGCATTTGGGGAACAGGCCTTGTATCCAGATACATACAGCAAGTATACTGAGGAACTGAAAAGCAGATACAAAAAAAATGAACTCAATGAAGTAGGTACCAGGCAGTTTTTAAGCTCATCTTGGGGCTGCCACCTGAGTGGTTTTATTTTGGATAGTTCTTACAAGATGGAGAAGTAGCCATCACTTGGGAAACATTTTCTAGGACATTTGGAGCATGCAAGATAATTGAACCATTTTAGGTACAGTTAATAAACAGAAAATACAAGTCATGTTTACACTACCTGAACATCTCCAACACTCAGCTCCCTGTTGACATCATATCTAATTATGAAGTCTCCCAAAATGCCATTTCGGGCGATCCTGGTTTGCTCGACCACGCTGGGATTGAAGGTAACTTTAGCTAAGGTTTTGGTATGTCCAATTACAGTAGAAGGAGGAGGAGAAACATCACCTGTTGAGATAAATCCACAACATTACAAGTTTTTCCCATTGTGTTACAGCTGTCTAAGCACAGCACACACAGTATTACCATAGAGTCAGGTCAACTATCATAGTTACACACTGAGATTAAAGATTCAGCTCACCAGTGATAAAATAAGAATTTCATATTCCCTCCTCTCTAATTCTAAACTGAAACCAATTTTGCAGTGCTATAATTTTTCAGGCAAAATTCCTGTGCTTACGTCTGTTTGGAGAGCAGAGAATTCACAGGCTGGGTATTGTCTGTATGACTGCTAATTGCTTTCTGCAATAATGAACACACAAATTCAGACATGTACATGATAATCATTCCACCTAGCTCTAGACATCTAGAATGCAGATCCTATTCCTGAGATCCCACCAGTCAATGCAAGTGTGATTCACTTGACATGTTTAAACAGTTCCCCTAGGATTAGACAAATCAATCATGCTGCAGATTTCTCCCTATTGATTATGAAGAATTCTCGAGGTGGCTTGTTCCGCTGTGCTATAGACATGTGAGGTAAGATTAATCTCACTAATTGATCACTTCATTTGACAAATATCTATGTGTAATGGCTAAATCTGAAGAAGTCAGCTTAGCTGCCTTTATGTTCACTAAAGAGTTATTGGTGTAGTTGCTGTGATTTCAAATCTTACTGAGACAAAGTGCAACAGCTACTAGTGCAGTCATGCAAACTGCACCCCTGAGATATAACTCACACAAACCTCCTACTGCCATTCCTGAGGCAGTGAAGAGAGATGTGCCATTCAGAGAATGACCATATTTTAGGTCTGTATCACCCTGAAGGAACCTCTGCTTGTCTAGCTGACTGTATTCATTTTCTAAAGCTGAAGGATATGGAAATACCTTGTTGTCTTTGTGTGGCCAAAATCTCATATTACTCTTTTTTGGTGTGTCAACTGTTCAAACCATCAGAACCCTGTAAGGGTCCCTACATGAGACTAGATCAGATATGGCCTTGAACTTCCACAGATTTTGATTGCTTTCCCCCTTATCCTAACTAGCCTAGAATTCATAGAAAAGGCTTAACACTTTATTTATATTTTCTGATCTGTCTGAAGGTTTCACACTACTTCTCCTCAACTGCTGAAAAGCAAATGCTGACATCAGTTAGACTGCCTGACCACATCACATTTAGAAGTCATCTCGCACTGGAAAGAGAAGCTTTCTCCTTATACCTACTGCACATGCACATCTGTGGCCTTTGGACTTCCCTTCTGTGTTTCTCTGCCAGAAGTACATTGATAGGTGAGCACAACATGCTGTGCACCCCAACAGCATGAGTTCCAGTCCTAGTATTTCTATGGACTCCATGCTACTCCATGCCTCAGTTTCCTCACCTGTTAAATGGGCATAATCACACATATCCAGTTTTGTAAAACACTGTGGAACCTAGATGGGATCATCTGGATTACATTGCATTCCTCTATGATGCCTCAGAACACTCTTTGGAGGTGAGAAATGTCATCCCCTGTAACACAGACAGTGTTTTGGGAATCCCAGGAAAGGAGGCTTATGAGGCTACCTCATAGCCATTGTCAGTAACAAGAATATCTGGGGAAGTTCTGCCATCTTCTTCACAGCTACTCACCTCTCATCTCCAGGATGGAGATTAAAACAACAACAACAAAAAAGTCTAATAGAAAAGGTCCAAAATATTTTTTTTTCCCTGGAATAATAGAAATCAAGTCTGGAAGACAGATTATCTAATTGAAGCCATGTTCCCAAACTAAATCCCTTTCTACTCAGTTTTATGACATGGTCTGGAAACAATCCAGACCTCCAGTAATGGAAACTCAGTAGTTGCCCTTGTCAATCCTTTCCAGAGCTTCACTTTTTCACTGTTAGGCTTTTTCAATGTCTAATTTACATTTTTCTTTCTGGATTATAAACCCATGCCTTCTTGTTCTATCTGTTATTGACACTGAAAGCACAACATTCTTTTCCTCCTTGCAGCAGCCTTTTATATATTTGAATACAGTTATGATGTCTTCCCCCAGGTTTCTTTTTTTAGGCAGCACTTGGTATCTGGATCATAGTTGCTTTCCTCTGTTTATTGGCCTGGTTCTTTCCAAACAAGTGACTGAGAGAGGAAAATCTATGAATTATTGCAGAGTACAGAGCATGGATGAAGTCCAAAGAATTCAGCTGCTCTGTACTCACATTGAGGTAGTTAGCAGAGCCTTTAGACAAACTTTCAGCCAAATTCAGCTAAAGAAGTAAACAGAGCAGGAAAAAAGCCCCACATTTTTTTCACAGAACCACACAATGCTGGGGGTTGGAAGGGACCTCTGCACATCATCAAGGCCAAACCCTCTGCTAAAGCAGGGTCACCTAGAGCAGGTTGCACAGGATCATGTCCAGGTGGGTTTGGAATCTCTCCAGAGAAGGAGACTCCACAATTTCTCTGGGCAGCCTGGGCCAGGGCTCTGAAACCTTCAAAGCAAAGAAGTTTTTCCTCATGTTTGGGTGGAACTTCCTGTGTTCTCATAAAAAGCTGTACTCCTCACACGATGAACAGTTAAACTAAAGTTATTTTGGAGACTGGCAGAATCAGGATTAAAGCTCAAATGAAAAGTTCATCCTCTGCTAACAGGTGGGAACTCCTAGACAACTGTAATAAGAAATAAAAACCTTTCTGAGACCTGAAGACTTTGAAGAGAAATAGACATTCTCAAGGAGCCTGGTGCCCCCCTGCCAAGTCCACAGCTAGTTCTCACACCACTGCACTGAAGGAATTTACTAGACTGCTACCAAGCTTTCCAGTCAAATGATAGCAAAAAGACTTAAGCCACAGAAGTCTGAGAAGAGACCAAACACTGTTTGTTCTTGGTTTGCTCCCAGTTTGCAGTCTGTCTGCCAAGCAGCCACTCTGACCTGGCATAGACTTTACCTGTCTTTCACTTAAAAACCCATAGCCATCCCTGGAGGTCTCACTTCTTTAGTCTTTGGGTGTCATATGAGCAAGAAGGCTTTGTGGGGAAGATCTAATGACCCAGATGTTTTGCTTTCTGGATCAAGTTTGAGAGACAACAGCTGACTGGAGTCCTTGCCCTCCCTAGGAGTTTTTTTCTGGCTGCCATTTGTGTTTAGGAAGGCAGGAAGTTCCTGTTGTCTGCTCTGAGTGTGATCGATCTTTGGGGCCAGAATAGGTCACAAGCAATAAAAGCCTCCTATTCAAAACAAGTTGTCCTTCCATGAGACCTATAATGTACACTTCTGACACCCTCTGCCAATTTTTAATTTCTTTTTTAATCTGGCTACTGATTCTCTCCTAATCTCCTTATCTTGCTTTAGAAGGAAGTTCAGCAAACCTACTGAATACATTAACCCTTTACACTCATCTGAGTGGCATTCACCTGAGGACCTATGAAGACTTGATCTGGCAGAGAAACAACCCTCTCCTGGCTGCCCATGATGGACCTCTGAAGAGTGTTTGGCATTGCAGTAACTTCCACAGCAGTGTTTTCTGCAGAGCAAACAGTTTTCACCAACTGTCTAGGGCAATTCCAGATGGAAAGGGTCTGTAATTGAATTCCGAGCAAGGATAAAGCATAGGGAATTTGAGCTTGAGTTGCATTACCCATCCTGCAATGGGACATCTACTTTATATACATTTAACTGGCTAGGGAGGATTATGGAATCCTAGAGCTTGGGCTCATTTTTGTATGAGCTGTTTGGAACCTGAAGCACAATGCCAAGAAGGATCAGTGCTCACAGATTGCCATTTGGAGAGCAAGTTATGGGAGTTTTCCCTGTATGTCACTTACAAACAGGAATTTCTATACTGCACTAGACCAACAGTGTGTCTGCTCTGCTTAGTCTGTCTCTACCCTTGATCAATGCCAGATGTTTTGCAGGAAATCATGTGTGACAATGCACTATGATATTCCCTAATAGGTAAAAAAAGAAGTCCTGTCTTTCCTGATGAGGGGCAGAGCACATTTATCACCCAGTGCATGCACATACAGCAGAGAGACTAATTAGCTGTATGAGGCTTGACCTGAAGCCAGTCCAAGTCACCGAGAGCTTTGATTTCACTGCGATTTAGTTGAAATTAATAGGATCACACTGAGCAATCAGTTTAACTCCATGTTCACCTGCTTTAGGATCTTTAGCTGGCAGACATAAAGAGCTCCACTGCTTTTGCTGGCATTATGTCACTTAGTAACTGAGGATCAAGTCTGACAAGGCTCTACATGCTGCTTTCAGGTCAGACTCACCCTTTTATTTTTGGTGAGGGTTTTTTTTGCCAATGTGTAGCAATCACAATATCCTGTGCTACTCAATGTTAGTTTACACTAGGAAAATTACCTTTACACTGTCTGACAGTTGGGGGTAAGAGGAGATACTCAGATTGTACTTAGCCCTTTGGCAAAACATGGATTTTCCTCTTGGAATTTCCCATGTTCTAAAATGCAGGATTTCCTATCTGCCTTGGCATGGATGGATGGAAAAAAACAATTCATTTGAAATAAACAGTCCCCAGGAGATTGTGAAGCTGGGGAAGAGCCTTCTCAAATATTGAGCACAAGGCCTGAAGGTCCAATTCAAACGACAGAAAGACAATAGGAAAAAAGAATCCTATTGAGTTGAATGGGATCAACCCTATACTCATTAAACTTCAAAGTTCTCACATGGTTCTTATGCACAGATACCAGATAGATAACAGTCACCTACAGAAAACAGAACAAAAGCCATCAGCCTTCTTGATAAGACAGAATTCAACCACTGAACCTCACAGAGTTCATAATCATATGAAATCTCTTTCATAGAATGGTTTAAGTTGGAAAGGACCTTAAAGATCTTCTACTTCCAACACCTCTGCCATGGGCAGAGACACCTTCTACTAGACCAGGTTGTTTAAAGCCCCATCCAACCCAGCCTTTCACTTTGTAGCCATTATACCAGCTTTCATGAACCTGGAGATTGCCCAACTAGTGCATGAGAGATCCCTAAATAAGAATTGCAGATGGTCTGCAGTTTTTGGAGGCTTGCTTCTCATTCAAATGCAGCCACCTCTGGGGTGGAATGTACCTGTCATGCTGTGAGTGCAGGATTGCCCTGGAGAACTCCCAACACTCCCAGTCCAGTTCTTGGCCCTACAAGTCACAGAATCATAGGTTATAAAATCTCCCCTTACCTTCAACTTTCCCATTGCCTTTATGTTTGCTGTTTCGAAGGGGAGGCACTTCCAGGGAAACTATGCCTGAGTTCTCCAGGATGTTGACCTCCACTCTTAACCTCCCCACCAGCTGCTGGGGTCGGATGCTGACTGTGTACTCATATTTTCCCAGTCGCCTTTGCAGCAGCTCTTCATAATGCAGGAGGAACCTGGCCTGCATCTTGCGAGGAATGAAGACAGAAGCTTTGAAGATCTCATAGCCATTCTCCCTGGAAAGGAAATCCAAACACACCTTCATACCCCATACACATCACACACAGTCTCCTCCAGTGAATGATGAATATGGGTTTCGTTGGTCCAATAAAAGTATTGCCTATCAATGAATATGTGAAATCAGTAAGAAAAGAAATGTCATGCTTCACAAAGTATTGGGCACAGAAGAGATTTCCACTGGAGGAAAGGTTCGACCCTTTTGGTGAAGAAATTTTTCCCACTATCCAATCTAAACCTCTCCTTGCAAAACTTGAAGTTATTTCCTCTACCACTCATACAGTGCACTGTAAATCCACAGATAAGTATGTCAAAGTAGCCAAAATAAAGATGAGAAGAAAGTATGTTGATTCCCAGAACACAGCCAAATGCACAACACTTACCTTCCATCTGTGGGGCTTGGAGGTTTCTTGTGCCTTGCTTTGTCATCACTGCTATTTCTCTTTTCTTTCCCTGTGACTTCTCCATAGTAAGTCTTGTTACCGATGCTCCTGGAGAAACCAGAGATGTCAGCATGACCACTCTGCACCCACAGACAGGGACACTGCTGTAGAAGGGCTCCCAGACTCTGCACATGTGAACAGGTTAAGTGTGCTGCTGGTTTAACTCTCCTCAGGTCTACTCAAGGCACTGAGACAGAAGCTGACTTACAAGCTCCCTGGCTAGTTATACCAGCAGAGTACAGTTTTAGTCCAGGAGTTTACCTGTCTAAAATGCCAGTTCAGTTGTTAATCTTCAAATCATAAGGATACAAAACAGGAAGCAAAGCAATTGTCAAGAATCCCAACAAGCACTTGTCTCTGATCTGGGACCCACCATCTGTGTGGGTACACATGGTAATATTCAGGATGGGTGCTCTCAATTAGCTACCTCCCTAACCGAAATGCTTCTCCCTGGGAATGATGTCATGGCCATGGAGCCAGTAAAAATACAACCTTTAGTATATATTTTGGCTGGCCAATGGCAAAAGACTTTTTTTTCCATCCTATTCAGCCCAAATGGAAGTCTTTCTAAAGAGCTGGTCCCCTATCTGCTATGGTCAGGTCCAAAGCTGTGGCCTCAATATCTGCTCCTAGTGGGGATCTGAGCATGACCAAATCAAACATGGTTTGAAACCAAGAGCTTAAATTATTCCTTAGTGAGTCACTTCAGTATGACCTTGGTTGCCCTCTGCTTCCTCTGTCACCCACAGAGAATGACTAGCACCTCCAGCAGCAAGTCAACCTGTCTGCTATTTGATGCTGACTCTCCTCCTCCATTGACTGTATAGAGAACATGGAGCAAGGAACTTCTTAGGCACTTCAGTCAGTTAGATAACTATCACATGCCAGTGTTGCTGAGACTTTAATTGGAAGGATTTATGAGGGCTAGGAGAGATTTTTTTTGGTCCAAATCAGAGAGAGGAGGAGAAGGAAGTTGTTAAAAGACATTCAGATGGGAAAGAGAATATTCTTCTTTCCCATGTACATTGAGGACTTGAATCTTAGCATCCTGTCATCCAAGGACTTGCTCTGTGGTTTGAGGTCATGACCAGTCTCAGATGGAGTATAACATGCGTGGGCTTTAATTCCCCCCCCCCCCAAAAATGCAGAAAGGCCTTGATACAACCCTACTGCAGACTAGCTAGTTTGGGAAATCTCAGAGAGCTCTGGGATGGGAGAACCATTGCCCACCCAGCTGTCAGCATTACTTACTTACATCGTAAAGTTTGAGATGAAGGCTGCAGCTGGGATCTGCATCTCAAAGACACCTTCACGTGCCTCAGATCCACTGTTCACCATTGTGCATGACACCGTGGTGAAAGCATACCGAGAGATGATTGTGGATCTCACACTGAATTCGGACATCCGAGGCCTGGTTTCCTGGAGGCATCAAAAGGATATCTATCAGCACTGACAGCTACATAACCTCAGTGTTTCAATAGATTTCATACTTAATATGTTACCCTAAGAGTATCAGGCTCCCCTATAAAAAACAGCCAACAGCAGGTAAGGTGAGCTTGCCCTCAATAGTTCAGGTGAGCTGCAAAAGGTAAATCAGAGAGGTGGCACTCTCTTTGTTCATGCACAAGAGCAAAAGCTATAGTCATTCTCCAGTTCTTGGGATGGGTGCAGGAGTCACAGATTAAGAGAATGGTAAGGGTTGGAAGGCACATCTGAGGATTACTTAGGCCAATCCTGCTGTTAAAGCAGGATCACCTAGAGAAGGTAAACAGAATCATGTCCAGGTATGTTCTGAAGATCTCAAGGGAAGGTCCACAACCCCTCTGGGCAGACTGGTCCAGTACTCTGTCACCCTCAAAGGAAAGAGATTTTTCCTTCCATTCAGATTGAATTTCCTGTGTTCTAGTTTGTGCCCATTGCCTCTTGTCCTGTCAGTGGGCACTGAAAAGAGTTTGACCACATCCTCTTGACCCCCAACCTTTAGCTACTCATAAGCATATATATATTATATTATAAGCACTTATTATATTATAAGCATATATATTATAAGGAAGGACGACAGCTCTGATTATGCCAGCCTTTTTATTGTGAAACATACTGGCCAACTCCACCTGTATCCTAAACTACACCCTTCAACTCTGACCATTTGAGAGAATTGGGATTAGTCCCTTATGGCCTGGAAAGAGAAGACCAAAATATGTCCCCAGCACTGATGTTGGAGGAACTGTCCCTTAGACTGTGCACAAGAGCAGATGTAAGAGCTCTTGAAAGACTGAAATCACTGTGTATGAAGCAGCATCTTCAAATTCATACAATAAAATCCATGTTACCTAAACAGAAAAAGTGCTGTCAGTGGAGTCAACTGAGTCCTCCTCTGCTGAGACTCCATCCTGAAGGTCTCAGGCAATGGATGGAAGAGATTTAATAAGAAACAGTGACACCGTGATGTCTCAAATAAAATATTTTAAGCCCTTTAGCTCACACTGGATTCTATCCAGCAGAGAAGCAGCAGTGACTGCAATGAATGACACATGGTGCAGCAATGGAAGCTGAAAGCCAATTTCTGCTTCTTGGGAATGTGTTGTTGTGAACAAGTCCTGCATTGAAACATTTCTCTAGTCTACTGTGGTTTTTGACAGAAGTGTCTCCATGGAGCTCCACAGCTCTCTTCCTGGAAGACTTCAGTGTCTTTAACTATAAGCAGCACATGTTGTCTTAAACAGTCAAAGACTGAACCCTCAAAAGCAGAAGGAAGCCAAAAAGTAAAATGCGTTGCAAATACAGAGCAACTTCACTAAACCAAATACATCAAAACACTTCCTACTGAGGTGGATAAAAAGTCACAGTTACATTAGACTTGTGAAGATAAGAGCATGATCTTCAGCTGCACTTCCAGACTTTTTTTTCCCTAAAAAGTAATTTGTCAAAGTTATTTTTAACAAAGGCAGCAAGTGTTTGCATGAGCAAGTATCAGGAACATGTCTGCAGCAGCTGATGGCATCAGAAGCAGTAATAAGTGAGCATCCAACTAACCAAGAGGCTGTGATAGTGAGTTCCAGGCAAAAGGAAGAATGAAGACTCACTGGAAACAACCACAAAACTGTCACAGACTTTGTATAAAGCTCCACTTGCCAATGCTTTCAAGGCTTGGAAAGACTTCCATAAATGTGTCTCAAATTAACCTAATCATGATGGATACCATTAACAGCTGGAGAATGTGTGATGTGCTCTGTATCCATGTCCATCCTGCTCAGCACAGGCTCGGCTCCCATGGAGCACAATGGCAAGAAATTAACACTTCCACAGTGTGATTTATCTCACTGACTTCAGGCAGCTCCATTCAATGGATCTCAGCTAGAACACATCTACCCAGATCTAATGTCCTCACATTTGGCTACTAGTGGTTTTTAGTCAGTCCCTGCTGACTAAACAAGACCCTGTTTTTCTTAGGAATTTCCCTGATACATAGGCATGGCTTTCCAGTCTAATTATCCTGAAGGTAGAGAAGATGGGGGGGATTGGATGGGAAGAAGTCTTGTAGAAACATTTCCAGATATAATGAGGTGATGCTTCATTCCATCTTCTGTATCACTAATGCCTGTGGCATAGCAAGAGATATGGAGGATTTAATTACAGAAGTAAAAGAAAAAAAATCTGAAATTACAGCAAATTCTGTGGTTCCAGGTCTTCTGCATCCACTCCCATATTCTGCATTTCATCCTAAACTGTGTGTTCAAAAACAGTTGACAGATCAACAGTAAAAGTTTACTTGAGATACAAGTGCTTCTGCTGTGACTAATCTAACACAAACACTGTGAATGCAGTGATGGATTCACCTGAGTTAGAGTCTTTCAAATATAACAGAGGGCATGGACTTGTTATGACAACATGTAAATAGTTGTATTGGGTGAGAACAAAAGCAACTCAAACCCTGTAGAATATCACTGACAGAGATCAATAGTACATGCTTTGCAGAGTGCAAAATCTGTCCATCCAACACACACTGATACTATGCAGAAATAGTCTCTTAGTTTTCAGTTTGTGGCTAAAGAAACTCCTGAGCCAAGGGAGGGATTTTTGTGCTTTGTAAAACTGTGGATTTTTCTTCTGTGACTTTACACAGCTCCTTTTTGAATCCATGTAAACTTTTAGCATCCACAACATCTTGCAGTAAACAGTTCCACAGATTGATATTTTATATGCAGAACCACATCACTTTGGTTTTTCTGCTCAATCTATTTGCTGGCTTCAGCTGTTTTCTGTCATAACTCTCTACCTCACTGAAAAAACTCCAGCTCTGATATCCTTATAAATTGAAGAATAGCAAAAATAAATGTAAGGGGGAAAAAAAAGCATTCAACAGTTCTTCCTGGTAGTTAGGAGTTGCTGCTGGAGAAAGCAAACACTGAATAAGCACATCACATATAACTGAGGATTAAAGAACTGATTCATCTTGCTATTCCTGGAAGGGATCTGCCATTCCTTGTGTATAGAAAATATAAACGGTGAGGGCAGAGGCAGTTTCCAAACAGGTTGCTAGGTCAGGCTTGGAGAGCAGCCCAAGTTCCAGTCTGCAGTTCTTGTGCATTCCCTGGAGCTCTTGCACGTTCCCTGGAGCTCTTGCACAATCCACAAATGCCTGATGCTCTGCCTTACAGCTGCACAAATGCCTATTTGTTTTCTCTACTTTTTATTAAGGCCTTCAGAAGATAAGAGACAGCAGAAAGTTAAAAACAAAACAAATCATTTGTTTAATAGAATTATTACTGTGATTTACTATCCGTAGGGAATGCCAGGGAGGCAGATTAACACAGTGCTGTGAGGCAGGTTGGCTGGATGCTTTCTGAAGGTGTCTTGGTTATTATGATAAACTAGGAGCTGAAATTTTCTTGCCAAACAAATGATTTTATGCTTGCTTACATCAAATGTTTGGAAAGACAGAAGAGAGAGGAAGATAAATGAAACACACTCCGTGTTTTTACCTTTATCAGTTGCTTTCATCAGAACAAATTGACCATATCTTGGACTAGAAGCAATAAACTGGTAATAAGACTGAATATTGCTCTCCTCTAGGCTGCTGATTCAAATCTGTCAAAGATCAAAGGGACCAGAAGCTATTAACATGTAATGGCTGCTCAGTGTGTGAAATGACTTCCTCCAGTTCTCAACTGGGAAGCCCCCATCCCTCAGAAATGCCAGAAAAAATAACTGGCTGTGAACATTAATTTCACTGGCTGCATCTTAAGCCAAAGTTTTGATCTAAGTTGTGCAGCAACATAGCCAGACCTCACAGATTTGCTGTACATGTAGAGTTGAGGTTCCTGTGCTGAAAGAAGGATATTGGCTTCCTTGTTTTCTTCTTTTCTTCAGTAAATTTCAAACAGAGAATAACAGAGCTCTTGAAATTTCACAGCAAACTCTCCCTTTCTCTTCAAATACAATGAGAAATGAGATTTCATCAGGTTTATGTTCACTGGATAGTTAAGGTTTGTAACATAGGATGTTCTCTCTCCAAATCTGGGGTTGAGAAGATGGATTGGGAGCATTAGAAGAACTTGTACCTGTTGCATTGAGCAAAATGAAGACTTTTTAACCTAGAATCTCACTCTGCCATTGCCTGCTGACATAGTTCATTCCTGAGCACAGGGGTGCACATACACAAATACATAAAAGAAGTGTAAAATAAAGATATAGTGTGGTACCTACCAGCCTCTGCAAAAATTTGGCCTGTCTTGGAACACGACGTGCAACCTGCAAAGAGTTAAAGGAGTTAATGGAATCTAATCAACTTCCAGGAGACATTTCACTTGTTTAAATCCAGACATGGGTTTGTGTGAGTGGTCACCCATGGCCAGGTTCAAATGTTCCTCTGGTTAAAATTAAAACCTAAATCTCTTCTGTATTAACAGACCCACTGATCAAAGCTCAGTAGTGGAATGCAGCGCTTGCAGGAGAGGAGGTACTGGGAGCTTTGCAAATGCTACTTGTTAAGTGACCCTCAATATGAAGACAAGAACCACAGCCTTTAGCCCTAACCCTGAATGCTATGTCTTGGTCCTGGAAGTGTATTGCCTTATAGCTTCCTATGGAGTCGTTCAAAGGTTCTGTGTCACCATTGCTTGGTATAGAATCACAGAAGGTTTGGGGTTAGAAAGGACCTTTAAAGGTCATCTAGTCCAACCCCCCCTGCAGTCAGCAGGCAGATCTAGATCAGGCTGCTCACAGCCCCAAATAACCTGACTTACAATGGTTCCAGTGATGGGTCATCTACCACCTCTCTGCGCAACCTGAGCCAGTGTTTCATCACCCATATTGTGTGGATCTGCTTCAAGGGAGGTCTTGTATAAAGCAATGTTACAGAATCAGCTTTATTGATATTGCCTCAAAAGCAGATCTGTTGCCTAAAAACTCTCCACAAGTACTGTGGATTTATTGCGCAGTGACAGAAAAACACTCAGTTGTGTGCAAAAAGGGAATAAAGATATTTTAAACGCAGCCCCAAATTTTATTATGAAACAAAGTGCTTCACCTATGAAAATGCAATCATAGTCATTGTATTGTCCTTCACAACAACCCCTCTGACTTCTTCCCTGCACATGGTGAAAGGCTCAGCTTTGCAACATCTCCAAACCAAATCCCTCCCCAAACAGAGAATACAAATCTCTTGTCAATGAGGGAAGCCAAGTGACTTCTTAAAATATTGGTGAAAGTCCAGAGACAAGAGGAATGCAAGGGTATTTTTTTACCTGATTTGCCCTTTCTGTTGATTGACATTGAAATAAAAGCAGTCCTTGCCAAAGAGATGATTTTATGTCTATCACACATTGGAAAGCTCAGGAAAGTCCAATAGAGAAATTAAAGTCTCCTCTGTTAGAAACTTTATTATTTCCTTTTGCATTATTTTAGCCAACATCTTGGTGTCCTGTATAGAATGGTCACAATGTTTTAACTGACTAATTGATGAAACTGGAAATGTGATTACTGGCTTTTTACACCACACACCCATTATTTTTTCCTTGCTTATATGCATAAAAAGGATTTGTATGACTTGGCTCCTTCAAAAGCTACCTTCTAAAGTCTTGAGGATAACCAGTAGATATCAATGAGTAGTTAAGGATCACCAGAGAAGAGTATTCTATTTGCTAGGACTTCCTGACCACTGACAAAGCACTGCTGCAGGATTTGTGATAGGGATTAGTCCATTGAATGGTGGTCCATTGATGCTAGCTTCACTAGCATTATCTAATGGAACAATTTCCAGGTCACCATCAACCTTTAGCTTTAAAGCCTTTCAAAACACTCATTAAACCCCATTAACTGCTAGTAGTGACCCCACAGCTGTTGCCATGTGCCAGTTTTTGTATGGTATATAGAGAATAAACTGGGCAGTAGTCACTCAACTACCTGAGAAGAGCAGTCCAGAAGAACTACCTCTAGTGCAATGGTAATAACCACCAACCTTATCAACTACCTCAGCAGGGTGAAAACACTCTCATTTGCCTCAAACAAGATCAGCCAGGTTACTTCAACTCATTTTCCCCTTTAAGCAGATCCACTCCACTGGCAGGACAGTGGTGGAGCTATTCTCTCCTACTTGGACAGGCAGGTCTGCAAGACAATTTGCAGGTGAAATTACCAACAAGCAATATGTAATTAGAATTGATAAAAAAGCTGCTGAGATCCTTGTAGCAGAGAGACATGGGCACATTTGGAGAGAGATTCTTCCCCTTCTAGGTGGGATGGGAAACCAAATAATCAACTCTGAGATGGGTACAGATATATGAAGAATGTCACCCTTCCTACTTATTCTGTGGCAGAAGATGTCAAATACATGTATTTGCTGATGTTTCAGACATGCTAGGGTATCTCACCAGGCCCCCAGAAAGGCACAGGTCTTCCATAAGTCCTGCTTTATATTTGCCAGTCCCACATGGGTGTCTCAGATACTGCAGAACCTCACCGATCTGACCAAATTTAGGTAACTACTTGATGACCTAAGTGACCCAAAATCACACACAGTATCTGCTATGGAGCTGAAGGATGTAAGCACAGATCTGAAGTTCAGTCTCTTCCATCACAGGCTCCCAAACCAACACCCAGTCTCTCTTGCTAACTTGCAAAAGTTCATTGCTCTATCAGCTCCATTTTCCCAGAAAATGTAAGCCACACTATCACACAACATAACAGCCCTTACTAGCAGAATATTTTGGTTGGTTCTTTTTAACTCTCCTGGTCAAGAAGCATTTTACAAGCCGAAAAATCATTCAGCATGAGTTAGAAATTAAACACAGTAAGACAGAGACCATAGGCAGAAAAACTTTCCTCTGAGCCTGAAATACTCTGAATTACTCAGACTGGCACCCAGCCAGGACACTGCTTTAACTCTCCTCTCCTTGCAAAATGCCTTCTTAGCACAGCTATGAGGACATCAGCTTCAAACCCATCCCCTGGCAGTAGCACCCAGCAAGGGAGGGTCCTGGCACTCTCCTGGCTTAGCACCTCCAACAAGTCGGCTCCCAAACCACCACCACCACCTTAAAACCTACTTGCTCCACGATGCTGTAGTCTGCCAACAGCTCCTCTTCCAGGTACCTCGCCATCAGCTCCGAGTCAGGCTGTCCCACTGAGGTGGAGAAGCCCCAGCAGAGCCACAACCAGAGGAACATGGCGGAGGGGGAGCGTGGCCAGTGCTCCTGCCCCACAGGTAAGAGGAGATCCCCAACCGCCTGCAGCTGTTGCCTACGCTGCGGCGCGAGCTGTGAAGAGCCTGACAGGAGACAAGCTGACCCACCCTCTTCTCCTCCTTCCTAGCTCGGGACCGGCCCCTTTTCCACTCAGGGCTGCTTCCCGCGCTGCCCGGGAGACCTTGCAGGGTTTCCATCCCGCAGCTCCTCGCCTCAACCGTGGCTCCTGTGAACCACCGGACACAAGCCACTACCATGCCCCTCTCAATGCTGCCTTCAGCCTCAGCCCCCATCTCACCTCGCGGCACTGAGGGTCCCTGAGGTGCTGCTCCCTGTCATTTTGGTACCAGCAAAAGCACCCCAGCACCCCCCATGGTGGCCCTCAGCAAGGGGGGGAAGGCTGAGAAGACATTTCTTCCACCTGGCCGGCTGCTGAGGCAGGGCCTAGGATGGTCACTGCCACAGGGTGCCAGTGGGAGCTGGAGAGAGGCACTGGGCTGCTGGGGTGTCTCCTCAAGGAGTCGGCCATGGCAACAAGCAGTCCTGAAGGGCTTATGCCATACTCTGTGTGGAAAAGCACACTTCTACCTACCCCACTAGGACACACTTCAAGGTCAGGGCTTTACTCAGGAGAGGTAAAACCTTCCAGTTTCACCCTCTTTGAAGAGACACCTCCCACTCCCTGGTCTGGCAAGCTGTGCTTTGTTTGTGATGGCTGCCCCTGGGGCCTGCCATCCCGGAGCAGGGCAGGGTTCCCTCCACACCCTCACCTTGGCACCCCGCCGGGCAGCCAGGTGCCTCCCCACCAGTAAAAGCAGCCAAGATTCATGCTTTCACCCCTCTATTATCATCTAGACTTTGTTTCACAACTGGGCAAAGTTTGACTGAACCTCTTGCATGTCCCTTTGTTTCCCAGAGGCAAAGCCCTCTCCTCCCTGAGCAGCCCCAGGGGGAAGGTGGACACTAGCTGGGCGGGATGGGTCCCCAGCTTTTGGCTGCTAGGGATGTTCTTCCAGATACAGCTGTGCCAGCTGGCACAGACTGGGCACATCTCATCCTTAGGCATTTGGGAACTTGCATCTGCAGCACTCACCTAACCGCACATCAGACACATATGCTACTTCATTTTTCTATGCCAACAGTAACTTCTTAAATCCAGCAGACTCGAATTTCTTCTCTTTTTGGGTTTGGTTGTTTTGTTGTTGTTGTTTTTTTTTTTGCAGGTGCTAGGTGCTGCATGCATAAACCTGTCAGGATTCAAACCACTGTATTTTCTCTTTTCTTTTCAGCTCTGGGTCATCAGCAACTGATGCAGTTTTGCTTCAGCTCCAGTCCAGGACACTGATAGTCCAGTGAGTAGATCAATACCTCTCCAGCCTTGCTGGGATTATACACACTCCCTTGCCACTGGAGTTTCTCCTGGACAGACCAATGTGCATGCAGATACTGCAGTAAAGCTGATCCTAAGCACATCTGGTGAAAGGAGGATAATCAGAACAAAACAGGACCCTAGAGCAGATACATGATAATCAACAGGTAGAAGAGAATAAGATGGGAAAAACACTACCCTTCCCAAAGTGATTAGGAGCAGCCAGTTCTTCTCATGTTCTCCTCAGCAAGGGCACGTAAGGATACAGCACGTAGTTAAATAAGACCAAGTTGTGTTTTAACATGATTCAGATGTGGTTAAGTTTGGTGAGTGAACATTAAGCCTGGGGTCTTAATTGCTCACATTATCCCCTCTTCCTCCTCCTTGGAATAAGGTCTCCAGATTTTCAGGGTGAACATAGCAGGCATTATTCTGGGGATGCCACTGGAGACTGAGATAAGCAATTACTCAGGTGTGTTCACATTAGACATGTTTGATGCTGACTTTTGTCGACTTAGCAAGATGAGCAGCTGTTCTTTGGGTGGGAGCTCAGCAAATTAAATTGCCTGGCATGCCTGTGAGCAGAAACACTGGAGAGAGGCATGATCTGACAGCTGAGCTTCCACAAACATTTCACCTGGAACAGATCATGTTATATCAAGGAATCTCTCTGTGTTGACACACAAACACATCCACTTGGGTGATACTCTGCCTTCACACATCTGCATCCCCCTGTTTTTCCATGCAAGGCTCACAGGTCAGACTAGTCTTCCTCATTGTCATCATATCAGTTATATAAACCCTGCAGAGAGTGTTAAAGCTGAAGAAAACTTTGCCACCTTCTAGCTCAAGAGGCAGAGGTTTTCCAGACTCTGGACTAAAGCTGAGGAAGCAAGATCAGAGCTGCGTTTGGTCCTAACATGAGTGCCATGGCTGCATGGATTCATAAATTAAGGATTTTCAGTTCTCTGTTCTTCTAGGCAAAAGAATGGGACACTAGTCACCCATTTCATGCAGAAACACCTGCATTAAATGCCCAGCTAGAAGTGTCTGAACCAGGAACTCAATCTACCCAAAGCATTCACAAACTGTACAATTCAGTGACATTCAAAGCCAGAAATTTGAACAAGACATTGACAAGACTCTTCAAGTGCCACACAGGCACAGACATAGATAAATGTCCAGAGGTAAAATTAATTATGGTAAAGTTCAGGGAATTACATTAAATATTTTCTTTCAGATTGTAATCTATTCAATCTCCTCTGAAACATCTGGATTAGACTTCATGGTCCCCAGTTCTTACACTGTTTGGGAGGTGCCTATGCTCCTGAAAGGTCTCTTCTGGGGTCCCAGTGGCTACTGATCTCCCTATTACCATTAGCTGTGTGCATCGTGGCTCAGCAAAGCATTTCAGGGCTTCAGAATCTGGTCTTGTTCTGAAGAAATATGCCCAAAGTTCTCTGCCAAAGGGTCTTGGTACTGGCAATGTCTTCCTCTGTCTGTATCTATTTTCAGATAAGAAATTCAGTATGTGAAGGGGAAAGTGACTATCTCATAAAACAGAGAAATTGAGAACATTTCTCCCTGTGTGTAAGCCAAGTTAACACAATTGAATTATTCTGAGGGACAGCCTTTGCCCAGCAGTAGCTCCAAGTGCTTCAGGGAGGACAGTGCATGAAAGCTTCCTTCCAGAAGAATCCAAACCATGAGAGGACAACTAATCAAACAGCCCAATGGACACACACCACAAAGTATCTTACTGAGATCCTGTCCTCCTCATGAAATTCTGGGGAAGTTCATGTAAACTGATAGCAAATGGTAGAGCTCTGAGCATCCTCAGCAGTTATTTCTGTGATATAGTTTCTGAACCTTCGCCTTGAGAAATTTCAGCTTTTTGGACTGTTTTAGGGCAGTATATTTGAGCAGTTCGTGCCATCTAGTGGTCACACTGATCTCCCAATCTTATTTTTACCAAAAAAATAAAGCTACGTTTGGTAGTTATAAGAGGACTGACACAAGGGGTTACAAAATTAATGCTGAAATTATGTTGTGTTCTAAAGGGACTTTTGCATCTCTTTAGAGTAGCAGTGATTAGCTTCCCAATCCAAGGTCCCAGATTGACATTTCTGATGAGAAAAGACTGGTTACTCTGAGCTAGGGGCATGTGTGTGAACAGAACTCTGCTTAGATGGAAAAGTCAAGCTGTAGTAGATACCATCAGCAGAGCAAAGACTGGGTGCCCAATGTCTGCTGCTCTTGCAGTCTCAGTCTCTCCCAGCATAACTTCTGTGAAACAGTGTATGGAGCTATCATGTGACAGGTTCCAAGTGAGCAAAAGGTTGCTTGTGTACAGTTAAGCTGTGGAATTACTTCTCACAAGATGCTATGAATATTATTTTTTTTACCCAATCTCTTCAGAGGAAATGCTAGGGCTTTGACAATAGAGTAAATAAATTAACTAAGGACTGCTAAATAAAGAGAAACCATCATCTCCTCATGATCAGGGGGTACCACACCTACAAGTAGCTGGGGACTAGGAGGATCTTTGGAAAACATCTTACTTTCTGGCTCCAGTTCTTATGTTCTTTCCTAAGCACCTTTGGCAGCTCTTAGATGGCAGTGAGCTGAGAGGTCACTATTCCACTTGCATTCCTTGTGAACCTCTGAATGTAGATTTGGGACTCAGCCTGAGAAAGAATCTGTTGAAAAGATGGAGGAAGGATGTAACAGCAGATTGGTGCTGCAGAAATCTCTTACTGAAACATCAAAATGTAACATAACATAGGGTAAGGCAACAGAATATAATTAATGTAATATAGCTAATATAATACAGTATAACCTTGTCTGCTGTTTTGTCTCTGGGTTTACAGAATAATTCAGTCTTTTGTATTGAGGTTGCTCCTATGTCTGCAGATTTCTTTGTTCCTGAAGAATGAAAGGGACACTCTAGCTCCTTCGGGCAGAATCCTGCTTCTTTCTCCCATTTTGCCTTATCTCATCTCTTGAAGTACCCAAAGAGGCATGTGACCAAAACAGTTTCAAAGGCAACCAGGAGCTGTACAACATGCATCTGAAAATATCATCAGGCATTTTTCACATTACTAACTTGGAAAAACTAGAGCTATCCCATCACCAGCTACCATCCTTTCCCAACTAGAGTGAAAAAAGGGTGTGTGGTTCAGGATGCAACCCAAAGGTCTCTACCAAGCCCCGTGAGACAGTTGGGTAGGAGTGCCCTTGGAGAAGCATAGTGTTGCTGCCTCCATCACTCTGAGAACCAATCTTCACCTCATTTACTATAAACAAACAAGCCAGAATTGAGTTCTTGCTTTGATCTTTTGAAGTTTTGGATACTTGAAGGTCTGTGCCTAGCAGGAAATTAGACAAATATCATAGGAAGCTACAAAAGCAAGCAGTGAGCCTACCCAAGCCCAAGCTGTTATCAAGGGCAGAGGTGAGCGAAGACACTATTTGGATAACCCTTGCTCAGGCACCACAGCTCAGACTTACGTTGCAAGGCAAATATTTACCTATGGCCTAAACAAAGTCAGTGTTTCAAAATTTTGTTCAAAATACCGCATAACCCTGAGCTGTTTCCTTGAACTTGTCTCAGAGAAGGAAAGCTCTTGTGTCCAGTACCTATGCAGGCTGTTCTCAGGAGACAAGCAGGAAGAAAATGAAGCATCTGATCTGCTTCCTGGTTTTGTTCCTCATTTCTGGAGTAGGAAGCTTTGATCTTGTTATCGATGATATCCCAGATGTGAGTATTTCAAGGCAAGGCCTAGGTGTCCTTTCCTTGCTGAAGTCAATACTGAAGCTGCAGCTGGCTTCCATGGGAGCAGAAGTGGGTTGTTGCCTCATAGCTCTGCTTGTATCTCCTGAATTCTCTTCTACTTCTAGCTGTAAATGGGGATTGTTCTGCTGATTAGTTTTCACCTGTCTTTTGTAGTGTTCCTTTTTAAATATTATTCAAGCTGGGATAGTATGGGCATAACTCTTTATTTTCAAGCAGGATTCATACTTTGCCTTTTCTGGTGGTTTTAAACATTCTTCTCAGACCTTCAGGGTATTTTATGTGATGTTTCCCTGGAATAAGTAGAAACAGCACCTAGATATCTTTGTGGATAGGATTTCCTGTATGGAGCACTATGAACTTCAACAAAGCTTCATATGGGCTCAGGTTTTCGTCAACAGGAATTCAAATATGGGATTAAGATCCTATTCCAGAATCACAGAGTAGTTGGAGCTGGAAGGGACCCATAAGGATCACAGAGTCCAACTCCTGGTCCTACTATTGACTGAACTTTCCTCAGCAGAAGGAAGAGATACTTTATAGAGTAGCTTTTAATTTCTTAGGATAATGCAGTGATGAAGTATAGTTATAGCTTTGACTCTGAAGCTGAGACCAAATTTAAACCTCTGGACTCAGGTGAACTTAGATTTGGGTGTCTGCACCCATTTCTACATTGCCATATTGCAGTATTTCTGTGAACTCCACAAGGATGGTATGAAGCTTTCTTTTCCTTTGCAAGATTAACAAAAAGAACTAGTGAGCCTGAGTATCCTCTTTTTCTTTCTTCTTACAGCACTTTCTATGACACAGTGAGATTTTTATGCTGAGTTTGTAATTCCTAGGAAAAATATTCTAGACCTGTGGTCCTTTCTAACCACAGATGCTGTATGAGTTTAACATCAGTGTGCTTGTTAATTTTGTGCAAACCTTTGTGTGTATGCTATCACAGAAGTGGGAGACCAACTCATGCACTTAAACTTCTTTATTACCATAAATTAAACTTCTAACAAAATTTAATTAGGAGTATTGCAGTGGTACCACACTTCTAATTGAATCAGTGCAGCTTTGCATTTGGAAAAGATCTGATGTTCCTCTGCTATCATGGGGACAAATTTAGTTCTCAGGTATATTAGTTTAAAAGCAGACCCAGTTTCTACTGGTTTGACTAGAAATTCTCTGGACTTGCTAGTTTAAGTGAGATCAGTATCTGAAATGCTGTAGTGGCCATGACTAGACCCATCCTGGTGTTAATCTGCCTCTTGTTCTTTAGGGTCATTTCAGCTTGTTAAATATTACTCCTTGTTTCAGAAGGAAAGGTTGTAAAATGATGGTAAAGGTCACAATCTTGTGAGATTATATAGAACTAGTTGGTCAGAGGGGGAAACTGAATGTGTGAAGATGCTGCATTTTGGTCTGAGACAGTTTGTGCCTCTGCTCCCCATTTGCACCAAGGGAAGGTAAATCCTCTTTGAAACTCCATTAGAGTGCTAATCAATAATAAATCAAGTGATATATCAAACAGTAAGGCAGCAGCAACAGCTCACTCTTTCTTCCTTTTTCTCCTCTAGGAAGTGCAAAACCTGATTGACCTAGAAATTGATGGATTTGCTTCAAATTCCAAGCTGAGAAATGGCAGGTACCAGGTACAGTACACAGAAATGCTTCCAAAAATAAAATGGAAGCAAGAATGCCTGGGAGCTTTCTCCAGGGAGTTTGTTCCATGTTAATGGTTATGAGTTTTCAAGCAGGTGGAACCAGCAGGTCCTTATATGCATTGAGACCTCCCTATCTCTGGTTGGGATAAGAACTGCTTCTATCCTTTATGAAGTATCTAGCACAACAAGGCTTTGTTCCATATCTGTGCTTCTGAGGACCATAACACAGATGTTAAACAATGGAGATAACTGTCTGAGTTCATGTGTGGGAAAAATCCCATTGATACTGGTGAGGCTTCACAAGAGAGAATGGAAAAGGACTTCAAACACTGACTGTGGAGGCTGAAATAGTTTGGTCCTGCAGGTTGTCCATTCATTCATATCTAACTCAGGTCAAAGGAGTGCAGCACAGTGTCAAATGGATAATGAGCTGGTGGAGTCTGAGATCAGGGAAGAAAACTTGGTCACAGCATGCTGATGGGTCGCAGATTATTCTAGTCTGTCAGCTTCTGAAACAGAAACATTTAAAAGAGCCTTGTAGGAGTTTTCTTGTGTTCTACACAGTAGTAATTAATGATAATAATCATTAAATCGGCTATTTGAAGATATTAACTTCTATTACACTGCATAAAATAAATGCTAGAATAACAGAATTATAGAATCATTTAGGTTGGAGAAAACCTTCAAGATCAAGTCCAATCATTAACCTAACACTACCAAATCAACCACGAAACCATGTCCCTAAGCACCACATCTCTACATCTTACAAATCCCTCCAGGGATGATGACTGCCCTCAGCAGCCTGTGCCAGGGCTTGACAACCTTTTGGGGAAGAAATTTTTTCTACTATCCAATCTAAATATTCCCTGGTGCAACTTGAGGGCATTTCCTTTTGTAATGTCCCTAATTACTTGGGAGAACAGACAACCCTCACCTTGTTACAAACTTCCTTTCAGGTAACTATAGAGAGCAAGAAGGTCTCCCCTGAGCCTCCTTTTCTTCAGGCTAAAAAACCCTGGCTCCCTCAGCTGCTTGTGATCAGTCTTGTGCCCTAAACCCTTCATCAGCTTTGTTGCCCTTCTCTGGACACACTTCAGCACCTCAATATCCTTATTGTAGTGAGGGGCCCAAACTGAGACCATTATTTGAGGTATGGCCTCATCAGTGCTGAGTACAGGGGGATGACCACTGCCCTGGTCCTGCTGGCCACACTGTTGCTGATTCAAGTCAGGATGCTGTTGGCCTTCTTGGCCACCTGGGCACACTGCTGACTTATCTTAAGCTGCTGTCAACCAATACCTCCAGATCCTTTTCCACTGGGCAACTTCCAGCCACTCTTCCCCAAGCCTGTAGAGTTACATAGCATTGTTTTGACCCCAGTACAGGACCCAGCATTTGGCTTTGTTGAACCTCAGAGGTGATCAGAGTGACTCTTGTCCTCTGCCAAGCTCTGGTGCTCCTTTCTTGAGCTTATTCAATACAGTGAAAATGAAAGATTCTTGAATAAAGTTGGATTTCCCAGCATCTTTGAAGTTACACACAGGCAAACATGATTCTTCTTTATCCTGAGGCTTTTCAAAAGAGGTCTCACACAGTGTGTAAATGCAACTTACTGATGCCTAAAACCCCCATTCCACTGCCAGAAAGACAGAAGATTTTAGCATAAATATGCATTAAGCCAGCTCATATTTGCCAGACCAGTATTGAAATAATTTAACTATGATCTAAGTAGAAATCCTCTCTAGCTGCACTTCTTCAGGGCATCATTTCCTTCCAACATATCTGAATTAGTGCCATATGTATTGTCATGCCTCTGCTACCCAAATTTCCAGATACATAGTGGTGTAGACATATGTATGCAGTAATATGCAGCTCTACTAGTGGTTTCATTATACCAGTTATTCCTTATATTCCCATCTATTATTTCCCATCCTTTACCTATTAAAAATGAGTTTTCTCAAACCATTATGACTAAGATCTCAGGTATAGGATGAGCTACCCTTTTGTTAGTTGAGGCACAATAAAACATTAACAAATGAGATTAAACAAAACTGGGTGAAACATCTTGAGACAGTGGCTCTTGGCCAACAGCAGGCATACAGGCTGTTTTCCCAATTATTGTTTCATGTTTTCCAAATTATCAATGTAGCACTATGTTTTACTAACAGCGAGGTCACTAGCCCATTGGCAACAAGACAAGAGAACTCTTCTGTAGCCCCTACTGATTATCTCTAAATAGAAAGAGTTCTTTTCTAAGTGCAGATCAGGCATGTTGGTAAAAAAATATCTGCTCCTGAGTAATTCCAAAAATACTGTTTGTCAGATATGTGAATGGTCCTTGTGACCACAGAAACAGAGTGCCCCACAGACTGGAATGCAGGTAACCTTGTGAACCTCTATCTGATGGTGCACTGCCATTATCTCTCTTTTGGAGATAGATAATGAAGCTTGTGTCTGAACTTCCTTCTCCATGGATAGCACAGGAGGAGCCAGGGCCAGCAGCCCTGGATAAAAGGTAGACTTGATAGCAGACTGCATAGTTGTTACAACATTCATGCACAGTGATTTGAACAAAGATCATTATGTAGGGCTAAATACCCATAGGCTGCACAGATGGGTCTCAGTACCTGAAGGTAAGGACCAGAATCTGTCAAGACCAGATCCTGAAAACAGTTCCTGAGGCACTTATCTCCACCGTAATTAACAATTTGGCACACATTAGATGATCCAAATCCCATCCCAAAATTACTTAAGAGAGTTCAAGTTTTAGGGAATTCAACAGAATGCCTCAACTGGCCACAAGATGTCACCACCTCATAGAGATTTACTGAAGGAAGTATTCACAGGGCAGAGGAAAAAACCCAACCAGGCAGGAACAGTTTCAGCTCTTCCAAGAAGTGCATACATAACTATACATATATGTGGTATAACGGCCACACATATACTAGTATATATATGTAATCTTGATTATAAAATATGTTTTATGCATGTTTATGGCATATAATACAATAATATAAATGTATCTTCTATAGTGGAAATGAAAACAAAATGAATTAAAAGGTCTGGGGTTTGATTGTTTTTCTACTTTTCCTAGGAAAACAAAAAGATAATTTTTCTGTTCAAGGCTAGAGTTCGAGTATGTTTTTTGCCAGCACGTTTCACTTCCAGAAAGAGTATGTTTGTTCTAGAGGGGAATGTTTTCTATCAGAAATAAAAGACAGAGGAATAGAGCTGTCCTGTTTTCAATAGCCTCTAAGTCACACCTGGAAGACCACATACTCCAACATTCCATGTATAAACACATCAAATAAGACAAAAGAATATGCACACTAAGTCTGAGAACTCAAATTCTCATCACTTTGGAAAGCAACTTTTGGATGTTGCCACTATCTGATCTGTCCTGAAACAGCCACAACCTTGTGCTCTTAGCTTTACTGAAATACATTCTCCGTGCTTTTCTTTTCCAGCGGAGCACATCTGACTGGGGCTATGTTGGAGATCTGGTGAGTTTTTTCTTCCTCTGCAGAAAATATTGAACAAAGTGATTTTCTAGTTAACCTTTTTAAAAAAAAAAAATAAAAAAATCAATCCTTCTGTTTGTTCAGTTCCTTGTTTTTACCACTGGTTGGGTATTAACCTATTTTCTTTAAACAGAGCACTCTGTTTGCACAATGCTGTTTATACAAGTGCTCTTGAAGGGAGAAGGGTATGGTAAATATGAAGAAATAAACATCCAAAGTGATTAGACAAAGACAATGTCTTAATATACCAGTTTAATACTGTTCTCCCACTGCCATGGTTTAAACATTTACAGGACTAGGTTGGTAACCAATGCTTCAAGTCTCCTTTACTTAGGGCTTCTATTGAAAGTATAAGCTCTCTCCTCCTCAGTATATGATGTTGAGGATTACTTTGCACCCTTCTATACTGGACTGCACCAAGAGCATCATTCCAAGGACTGATTGCATGGTCAAAAGCAAGGAAAACATTCCAGCTTAATGAATTCCCACTTTCAGCTGAAATGTTATAATGAACTCTATTCACATGAGCATCCTGCCACAATTCCCAGGTAAAATATGGAGGGGTCCTGAACTTGAGTTCACGTCCCATCTAGTTGCCACATTTTAAGGAATAGCAGCCAAGAAAAAAGCAGTGAAACTACAAAGGGGGATTATGTGGTATATTCTCTAGGTGTGAACTAAACTTATAGTGTCATTTTGTCAATTACAGGTGGAGGATGATGACAAGATAGGTCTTTACAGCTACAAAGTTCAATCCACTATAACATCAAGGTTGGCCAACACAATGATCCAAGCCAAAATGGTGAATAATGCAAAACGGCCCCAGCACATAGTGTTTGATGTACAAGTCCCCAAAGGAGCTTTTATTGACAACTTTACTATGTAAGTAGTGGGCAGGTATCAGCCTTGTGCTCTGGCAGGGTTCAATGTGATGGCAGAATGTGACGGGAGGGAAGTATCTCTAGAAGCAAAACACCTCTTACTGTTTTCCAAGTTCAGTGTAATTTTACAGTTTCTCACAGGAAAAGGGATCATATCATCATGCTGTCTGCTCATCTATCCCTTCCTCTCCAGTAATTATTGGGCCATTGGCCAACATCAACAAAATTTGACAAAAGGGCAGAAGTCTCAGATAGACTGAGCTCCTACCTGTCTTGTGAAAGTTGGCACCAGATCAAAGAAGAGAGAGAAACCCAAATCAGAGCCCTCACTGAACAGAAAGAAACTAGCCTGGTTCAGTATCTATTCAAAGAAGCAGCAGCCAGCTGGCTGGCCAGGAAACATACCCTGCCTCATGTTCCAAAAGAGCCACAACATCAGTAACTGCCTGCCTTGTCCAAAGAATGGGGAAAGTGTGAAGGAGATGGGGGAGAGCAGATCTTCCTCAGTGTTACAGGAGTGCTGGCTGCTTGAAATAGAAACACAGGTAGAGAAAAAGATACAAATCTAGTGGAAAGCAGATACCATTACTTTGGGGTTAAACAAGAGCCTTATTATTTCATTTCCCACCAGCTTAGATTTCACTGATGTTTTTCTAAAACGGAGAAACAGTCACTGATTGTGAAGCTGTTTTTTCTTTCCTCTCTCCTAGGGATATCAATGGTATAACATTTACCAGCCAAATTCGGGAAAAATCTGAAGCCAGAAAGATGTACTCTCAAGCAAAAGCCAAAGGCAAAGCTGCTGGAATACTAAGGTACAAAGGCTTTGAGATATGAGTATTGGACTGAACCTTTTCACGGGAGATCTGAGGTGACCCAGCCCAGGAGATGAGGGGGGAACCCCAGGAAGGAAAATGGCTTGCTTACTTAGAGCAACTCTGATATTTAAATGCCAAGGACTTAACTTGAGTTTCTGCTTTCAGCTTGACAAAACACACTGTGCTAAAAGACAACTGCCATTTCCCAATACAGACCACAGTTAGAATAAGACCCAGTGAACACACAACTAAATCAAAATGCAGGGAAGCTCTCTTTCTCCTTGTATTTTCTCCAAATAACCCCACAATTGACTCTTCAGGAGCAATGCCTTGGATATGGAAAACTTCAAAACTGAAGTGAATGTGCCCCCAGGGATGAAGATCCAGTTTGAACTCCACTATCACGAAATGATTCGAAGGAAACTGAGCTCCTATGAGCACCTCATCTCTGTGAAGCCAGGACGCTTGGCAAAGCACATGGAGGTAAAGTAGAGCTCGTGTGTGTAGGCAGCACCCCACAGGTGAATCCTCACTGACAAAGCAGCTAAGGTTCCCACAAGTGCCATAAGAGGACACCACAAATGAGACTGGCTTCACTGGAGCATTCTCAAGGGCAACCAGCTGCCCAGCTGGAGTTTACCTGTGGAGGATTCATAAGATCCTGGTACAACACTGACACTGCTCCATACTAAATGTCCTCCCTTCCTACCTTTAGGTGGATGTTCGCATTGTTGAGCCCCAGGGACTTCGCTATGTGCATGTTCCTAATTCGCTTGGAGATCATTTTGATGGAATCACCACCATCTCCAAGGGAGAGAAAAAGGTAACAGTCACAGACTGGAAATAGCGTGAAAACTTTAGTTTTAACACTTGTTCCTATGCAGCCATGGCACTTTTCCATACCTGCTGGGAGCATGCAAAAATATAGAAAAAATATCTTCATTATTAAAACCTAAATACCTAAATGTATGTACAAGATGCTCAAATACTATGGTACTCTTGGGTGTAAGTTAAACCCTGCAACAGAGAACTTTTTCTCAAGAAACTTCAAGCACTGACTCTAGGAGAGTACAACTCACTCTTACATAGATATCTAGTACAGGTATTATTTCTTGACATTCAGGTTCAACTGCATGTCTCCTTCACTCACATTCCTCATTTAGTAACTTATTTCAGAGGTAGCATGTGGCTATATATTTTATATCACTATATATATATTATGTCTTATTGTAAAGGGCTGGGTCAACCACCAACCCAGTGACAGATACTCTTATTATCCCCCTTTTCCCCCACTCCAGGGAGGAAAAGGGGAAATTAACAGAGAGAGAGACACTTGCAAATTGGAAATGAAACTTAAACCACTTTCATGAAAATAACAACAAGAAAATGAAGACTATATACACACACAAAACCAATACCAGAACCAAACCCCCCTTGATGGTAACTACCTCACCACTGATGCTGGAGCAGGAGGACTTCAGCAGCACCTGGGACTCAGGCTCAGGAAGCTGGATCCTGGCACTCAGGAACTCTTGAATTGAGATGGAAGGCTGAATAGGTAGAGTCTTGGAGGAACAGAGCTGGGCTGCTGATCTTCACAAGGCTCAGAGTGCTCAGTCTTCCAGGACTGCAGGCAGAACAGAGAGAGCCCTGAGGAGCAGAGCTGGGCTTCTGATCTTCACAGGGCTCAAGGGCTCAACCTTCTGGCCAGATAGAGACTCAGGCCTCTCTTTACACATACTAGTTGTTAGTTAGCTGCTAATTAAGCACCTTTGCTTGGTCTTAGGCCTCATGCAACAGACCCCAAGGCCCACGCTCAATAGCAAAGCCTCAAGGAATGAATAAGACATACACAGCATGGAATACCTTATTTTGACTCAAACTAGGACACTTATCTTCTCAGGAAATTTTAAGTAATCCAGCCAAAGCAGAAAAATAATGCCATCAAGTCCACATAACCAATCATGTGTCTAACAAAGATGATTCCTGGTACTCAATTTACAGACATATTACAAGCTTTTGTTTGGGGAAAGAAAATTTTAAAACTATTTTTAATATTGATAAAATTATGGACAGCTTCAACTAAGGAAATGTTAAATTTAAGCCAATATGTTACACACTAGAAATGGCTTGCACAGCTCTAACTCAAAGACTTGGTGCTGTAGATGGGTCATCTTATTTGTGTCACAGTTGCTACTAATCAGCATAGCCAGGCAAACCCTAGTGCTTTTTTGTTTTGTAGTGACAAAGTCTATTTTCCACTTAAACAAATAAGGAAAGAAGTGTTCAGTGAAATAAGATTAATTCATTAATAGATGAACTCTTCTGGTTTCACACAACATCTGATTGACTGATGATCACTTCTCATTCCAAGGCTCACGTTTCTTTCAAGCCAACGATGGCTCAACAACGGAAATGCCCCACGTGCTCCTCCACAGCAGTAGATGGAAATTTTGTGGTGCAATATGATGTGAACAGAGACACTACAGGTGGAGAACTGGAAGTAAGCATTGCTGGTTAACTGGGATGGGAGAGCTGTGAATAGAAGAATTGCTGTCATGAAGCAAACTCTGCTAAATGAACTTCATCCTTCAGGAGAATAGGCATGAGAAAGAGCTCTGTATCCAACTGAAAGAACAGGGAGATTTTAAGTGGGCAGAATGGATTTACTTAATTTATGACTGGGATGTGATCCTACATATAGTCTGAAGCAGATTCCTGTCTCGTCCAAAATCAAATGTCTTTTATCCCTTAGCAGTACTCTGGTGATTTAATGTTGAATGAGAGGATGGAGTGATTGGATGTTGTGATACAAGCAGGACATCACTATTTTTATGTTAACATGAAGCAGAGTTATGGGGGTGAATTATTACAGACAGAAGAGTATTTCTTCAAATGTTTTTCATTCCTCCCTGTGCTAGTGCCTGGCAGCTGTCTGAGAACCAGGCTCTGCTTTCCCTGATAAACAGTAAAGACTATGGATTATAAATGGTGTAAGGCTACAGAGCCATATAGAACTGAAAGTTACAATTGGCCCATAAAGAAGAAAAACATTTCCTGCTCTGTTATTTCCTTGAGGTTTCTGACATCTTTATTATAGCTCACTTTACTGTCAATTTTGTATTTTATTTTGCAGATTTTTAATGGCTATTTTATTCACTTTTTTGCTCCGGAAAATCTTGATCCTTTGCCCAAAAACATTTTATTTGTGATAGATGTCAGTGGCTCGATGTGGGGACTGAAAATGAAACAAGTAAGTGTTTGACCTCTATTGCAAAATGAACTTTCTGCCAACTTTTCCCATGAGCCTTATCCTACAGTTCTGTAGCAGACTGGCACTCCAAATTACCAACTTCACTCTTTACACTTTACACTGTCAGAAGTCTTCTTGAATTTGGAGAATATTTGCTGCTCCTTTCATGTTGCAAGGAAGAGGTGATGCCATCAAAATATTGATTTAAGCTCTAAATTAGAATTTTAATTTACAGATCACAAAACATTTTGCAAAGGCTCTGACCCCATTTTTCTATAAGATCATCTAGTGAATCCTGGGAAATTATCAGGAGTGTACTACATTCCTGCTTTCAAAAAGTTGGAAAGGGTGGTGAGGCATTGAAACAGAGAAGTTGTGGATGTCCCATAGCTGGAAACATTCCAGGTCAGGTTGTTTGGGACTCTAAGCAACCTGATCTAGTTGAAGATGTCCCTGCTACCTGCAGGGAGGTTGGACTAGATGAGCCTTGAGGGCCACTTCCAATCCTAAAGATTCAATGATTCTATGAGTCCATGATTCTATGAATCTGATGCTGCAAAACTGGGTTACAAGCTAATTGTCACTTATTTAAATCACACATCTTCAAACAGATGTTACCCAGCCTGAAATGACAGCATTGCAGACAGAGCTAAGTCTCCTGAGCTGACATGATCAATTCCTCTCTCCTGCACAACAATGCCTCAAACTGGTTTTCTCTCTCTGATCATTGTTTGTTAGAAGGAATTAAGCAAGTATGGGTTGAGTCATGTGGTTTTGTTCTTGCAAGCTGCATTTTTTTCTGTGTTTATTTGGTGAAAAGTTGAACGTTACACAAGAGGAGTGAAAAAGGAGAGATATGAATAGCAGATGCTATTTTGGTTTCCAGTGCTTATGTCCTTAACCATCAGAAGCATCTGTTTGCCTGTAGTCACAAATAAAGAAGATGGTTTCAGCAACAGGAAGCATAAACTTCTCTTCTCTTAAATCTCTTCTCCTCAGACCATCGAGGCCATGAAGGCAATATTGAGTGAGCTCCGTGCTGCTGATCAGTTCTCCCTTATCGACTTCAACCACAACGTCCGATGCTGGAGAGATAATCTAGTGTCAGCCACCCCAGCGCAGGTTGAAGATGCTAAGAAGTATATTCAGGCAATCCATCCCAATGGGGGTATGAAGTTTTGATCGCAAGGTGCTCATGGAAGTTAGATAACACAGGAATAGACACCTCAGACAACTTTCAGATCCACTAGAATTTCAGAACTGACCTGGATTTGACAAGAATCAATCTTGTTTTCTTCATTTTGTCTTTGGCAGGCACAAATATCAATGAAGCTCTTCTCCGAGCCACTTTCATTCTGAATGAAGCCCAAAACTTAGGCATGTTGGACCCTAACTCAGTCTCCATGATTGTGTTTGTGTCTGATGGAGACCCAACAGTAGGTAAGGATCCTGTCTGAGGTGAGAAGAAAGGCCAGTGGGATTAGCCTGAGAAAAGCAGGCAACAGGTGGATACTTTGACAGTAAGTTAAAAAAACTCTGTTCCCTTTTCTTCCAATGCCTCTGCTGCTCTTCTGCCACATGCTTTAGCTACCATCAGGCTTTGCACAGAATCTTTGAGAAGACAAGCAGATTGTGTTATGCAAGTTATAGACTTCTTATAATTACAGAGATGCACAAATCCTGTAGGAGAGATTATTACAACAATGCTATAAAAACTTTCCTCCTCCAATGACCTTGGGCCACACAGATGTATGTAGTCCCAAGTGTAACAACAAAATCAGGAAAATAAAGTAGAAAGCCAATTAATTTGGATTGGATTTGGTACAGGTCAAAAGCAATAATTCACTGCAAGATGCCAGCACAGAAGAGGCTGCCATAAAAAATAAGTCTGAAAAAAAGTCAGTCTCAATGATGGCAGAGAACTCCTGAAGCATCAGAAACACACTAAAATCTTTATGGAGATGTCTTTGCCTCCAGAGAGTTTGAAGCTGTAATTTTGGGAGAAGTCTAGGTGTGTTACTATTACCAACTCCCCCAGAGGTAAGTAAGAGCACATGTTATACAAAGAATCTGCATCAGATACCAAAAAAAGTCTCCAAAGGAATTGTCTACATTAGAAACAAGTTGTTAATCTCCATCCAGGAGAAGCTCAGTGTCACTGCAGGCACTGCAAAATGGACATTTGGCATCTCAATTAGTTGCTAGATTTCCCTTTTATTCAAAGAGAACCAGAGACACTGGAAGAGCATGAATATGCTTACCTTGATGGACACTTCCTCTGTTGCTCAGATGACTGTCATCCTTTGTGTGTCTCCAAGGTGAGCTAAAGCTGACAAACATCCAGAAGAATATAAAGCAGAGCATAAAGGATGAATTCTCTCTCTTCTGCCTCGGGATTGGCTTTGATGTAGATTATGACTTCCTGCAGAGAATTGCAACTGATAACCGTGGCATGGCCCAGAGGATTTTTGGAAATCAGGAGACATCTGCCCAAATGAAGGTGTGCTTCTAGTCCAATGCCTCTGAAATTGTCCAGCTCACTCCACTAGCAAGAGTGGAGTTATTGTAGGTTCATGGAGGGGCGGTCACAAAAATCTTTATTTCTTCTGGAAAGTCTCTCAAGATGACAATCATGTATTAGCTTGAGTGTTCCTAGCTGTAGTGTACAGCACAGAAGCAAACACAAGTGAGATAAGGTCTAGGTTTTGGCAAGACTTTTGTGGGAAGCAGCTGTGTGTCACCTACTGTCCTTTCAGTAAAAGTGACACATATGGAAGGATTGCTTCAGGTACAACAGACTCACTTCTCTGTCTCCTTCTATCTCAGAATTTCTACAACCAAGTCTCCACCCCTCTACTGAAGAAGATTCAGTTCAACTATCCCCAGGAGTCAGTGTCAGATGTCACCCAGAGCAGCTTCCACAACTACTTTGGTGGCTCAGAGATAGTAGTGGCTGGGAAGGTGGACACAGAAAACCTGCAGCACTTGGAGAGCATTGTCACAGCCACAGCAGTGAGTGAAGGTGTCCCTAGGATACCTGCCCCTGGGATTTGGGCTGGTTCATTCACTCATGAGTACAGTCTCCTTGCTGGAAGTTATTGCCAGCAGAGTGGTTGGTCCACTTGGGTTCTGGGTGGGAGCATGGGGAAACTCATGGGAGGTTTCTTCAACAATGTTTCACAATAGCTTCAAGTACAGTCATGACTGACCACTGCCTGCACCCTGCAGCCTGCCAGAGGAACCTCCTTCTCATAAATGTACCAGACAAAATTCAACTGCAAACCAGACTTAAGACTAGGTTGTACTCCTTCATGCTCTGTGAAGGTGTAGGGCAGATCCTCTAAGGTAGCTTCTTTCATGGCAGAACCTTTCACTGTCAGGGAGTTCAAGCTGTTTGGTTTACAGTTTGTCAAGTCCTAGCACTGTCCTTTCACATTCTGTCTTGTGGCATGTATTATGAGACTTTCCCCATGTTTTCAGGACTGCTCTTCCTGGTGGAGTAGATTGGGGTGGGAATACTACATCCAGATCATTCTCTTTGAGGAGGAACCAAAATATTCACACTCATACAGGGATTAGGAGTTGCCATTTGTTATCTGCTGGAAAAATAACATGTTCAGTATTCTTTCCTGCCAAAACATAGTGCAGTCCAAGGGTCTGTAGGAGAAAGCAGAATTTGGTTCCTGCTCTTCAGCAGGAATTAGATGTGAAAAAAACTGAAGGGAGGGTAGCAGAACTCTGTTAAGAGCCTCTTTTGGCATATGGTAGCACCCTCTTTGCCTATTGCTGGCAGCTCCTTTAGTTATTTCAATCCACTCTCACAAAAGTGTCTTTAGCAGAGGACTCTCTTGCTACAACTTCTCCCCTCATGGCAGTTGGGCCAACAGTGCTGGGACTTTCTGGTCTAGAAGTGACCATGGGTAGAGCCAGAACCATGTATAAAGGAGAACTCAAAACCACTGTGTTGTCCTGGTTCACACTCCATCATCTTTCTCTCTCATTAATTGCATAGGCAAATGCAGAGCTGGTCATGGAAACCCTGCGAGATGTTGAAGAATTGGATGGCTTCATGAAGAAAGATAGATATGCAGATCCTGAATTCACTAAGAAGCTCTGGGCATATCTGACTGTCAATCAGATGCTGGCAGAGAGGTGAGGAGAAATCTGGTCTGGGAGGGAAGGAAAGAGAAGCTTGAGAGCAGTCTGGTTCTCTCTGAATCACAGCCATGAGGACCCCTCAGGGTTTCAAATGGGAAAGGTAAACAAATAAAGGTAGGTGATAACTTCAGCCACATTCCTCCTATTTTTAGCACTCACAGATATTAGGGTATAGAATCTGGGAGCAGTTAATTAGAATAAGGGTCAAACAGATCTGGCTGTGGGGCTGAGTGAACGAGATGAATGGGAGATTTGCCTTACAGACCCCAAGTAAAAGCTATGGAGCACTTCAGGATGAATTCCCTCTAAAGCAGAAACAGGTCTTTTGCTGAGACTAGGAGATAGTTTGGGCTTGGAGCCCAGGCCAAAGCCCATAGAAGTCAGAAATAATCTTCTTATAGAGAAGAGTACAACCACAAATTAAAATCTTGTCCTTCTGGCAACACCTACCAGTATGACCATTCTGTGGAGGAATTGTCACAGCACCTGCCCTGTAGATCTGCTAACTATGGCTTCTGTTTCATTTTCCGCCCAGAAACACAGCCCCCACTGCAGCTTTGAAAAGGAACATCACCAAATCCATCCTACAGATGTCTCTTGACCATCATATTGTTACCCCCTTCACAGCTATGCTGATAGAGAATGCTGAAAAGGATGAGATAATGCTGGCAGACCAGCCCAAAGATCCTAGAAGGGGCTGCTGCTCAGGTCAGTGTCTCTAACTGTCCATTACTTTACAGTTATGCAAGTGGTGGCTTCAGGGAGCCCTAAATGTGCCAACATTGTGTTGATGAGGTTTCCAATAAGGCTACAATGTCACAGATTCAGCATCTTCTTTCTTGGACAGTTATGTCTAGCTCCCTACATTGAAGCTGTAGAATTGACTAAATCGTATTTTATCAGCACTTTTAAGCTTTGGAAGCCTCCTATGATTGTTAACAATTAGCCACAAGCCCACATGGAACCCAAAATGTTGCAACAATAGAGTTCCTCATTAATTAAGCTTCTGGATTTAAATCTATTACTTCAATACATGTTCCAAGTTCCTTGTTACAGCAGCCTTATGTCCTCCAAATGAGGCAAAGTTGGCTTCTTTTGTCATGACTTGGTAGAGTCAGTCTCAAAGCAGTAGCTTTCATGCATCTTTTAAGATCATACTGCTTTATGAACTAAGTGGGAGAGAGAGGACCCAGGTTACTTTCTCCTGCCTCCACCATGGCAAAGGTAGACAGACCTGTAGCACAAGGGGACAAGGTGAGGCTTGCCAGGGCTCTGGGCAACCTGATCTAGTTGGGGATGTCCCTGCCCACTGCAGGGGGGTTTGGACTAGATGACCTCCAGAGGTCCCTTCCAACCCAAACCAGTCTACGATTCTATGTTAAGGGATGTTATATTAAATGCTTGCATGTATTTGCCCCTTTTATTCATATGGGTTGTCCTAAGGCATGCAGAAAGGGTCCTACCTTTTCCCAGGCACCTTGAACTCAAGACCCCAGTCAGCAAAGCTTTTTACCACATGCTAAGTTTTGAAAATTCAGCTTTTTATTTGGCAAAACATGTAAGCCCTTGCATTAGGGTTGAAGTGGGGCTTGTTCACATGGAAAAAGTTAGAAAGTCAGGCTCTAATTTTCACCAATAGCTTATGGCTAACTCAGCTGCCCTGCTAAGTCATATACCTCTGGTGGAGATGGTGTACAAAGTCCCTCCTAACCTCATTGTACAAATCTGTCTGTTGCAAATGATGTTTGCCCCTGTGTGATGACATCAGGCTCTGATCTACTGCATTACTTTATCACTTACACTATTAAATGTGTAAGCACCAACAAAAAACTTATTTATGGCTGTCATTTAACAGGGACTCTAGGATTAACTCCAAATGCACCTAACAACAACAAAGGTATCCCAGCCTGGGCCAATGTCACAGCTGTACCAGTCAGCTACATGCCAGAGCAAAGGAGTCCTCCTGTGTCTTCTCTGAGTGTAAACAGAGGTAAAAGCTGCAGTATTTCTCTGCAAAGAAACACCAACCAGCAACATTGACTGCTGAGGGAGGTGATTCTGCCTTTCTGCTCTGCTGGGTCCAGCTCTGGAGCTCTCAGCACAAGAAAGTTATGAACCTGTTGGAGAAGGTCTAAGGGAAAGCTACAAAAATGGTGAGGGTTGGAACCCCTCTGCTGTGAGGAGAGGTTGAGAGAGTTGGGGTTGTTCAGCCTGGAGAAGAGAAGGCTCCAGGGAGACCTTCTTGTGGCCTTGCAGTACTTAAAGGGGGCTTATAAAAAAGATGAGGACAAGCTTTTTAGTAGGGCAAGGGATGATGGTTTTAAACTAAAAAAGGAGGAAATTTAGTCTGAATCTAAGGAAGACATTTTTTTTACTATGAGAGTGATGAGACACTGGCACAGGTTGTGCAGAGAGGTGGTAGATGCCCTATCCCTACAAATATTGCAGTTGAGGTTGTTTAGAGCTCTGAGCAACCTGCTCTAGTTGAAGATGTCCCTGCTGACTGCAGGGGGGCTGGACTAAATCACCTCAGAAGGTCCTTCCCAACCCCAAGACTTCTATGATCCTAACAGGATCCTAGTGACCCCATCTTCTGCTGTGTGCTCCCCGAGGCTGAGGCTACTCACTGGGTTTATATTCAGCTTCTCTGCAGTAGCTAAGCTAATATAAAGCTACTGCCATCGTAAATGACAGATGAATGCTCTGTGGTAGATAAAAATCACTGAATGCTCTGCTGACTGATGGGTTCTGTCAGTGCTTGGGCCTTTGCCACAGTTTAGTGCCTTAAACAAAGCAGCTGTGAGAACCATTGCCTGTAAAAGCAATGTAACTACAATAACTCTGGGAGTCTGCCTGTGTGCAGATGTGTGTATTTATGTAGCTATCAAACAAAGAGTTATCAAACTCCTTCTCAGCATAGTCAAGGGTGAATCTAAAGCTTTGGATAGTCAAGAAACTGCTTGGAAAAGAAGGTGAGCAAGGCAAAGATATTTGTCCATTTTTTACATGTATTTTGGACTGGAAATACTTTTTGTTCCTGGAGAAGTTGATCAGAACAGGCTTTAGCAATGCGTTGAGGAGGATCAAGCAGTTGGTGAGCACCTAAGACTTTCCTTAGCTACTGCAGAGGAGGAAAGGGCTCTCATCCTGCTCTGAGGAGTCCTAGCCTGCTTCTCATACTTGTTTCTTTTCTATGTTCCAGTTGACAATGACCCACATTTCATCATATACCTGCCCAAGAGCCAAAAGAACATCTGTTTCAATATCAACTCAGAGCCTGGAAAGATCCTGAACTTGGTTTCTGATCCTGGTACTGGTAAGGGAATAAAGCATGATTTACTTTCCAGCACATTTTTCTTCTCTCGGGTCTGAAAGGTGTTGAGAGGGAGCAGGGGAAATTCCTACCGGGATGACTGTGGCCAGCAGGTTGTGGGAAGTGGTTATTTCCCTCCACATCTTGTGTATTGTGTTCAGTTTGAGGCTTGAGAGTACAAGAAAGATTTTGACAAACAGGATCAAATTCATTGGTGGTCCTCAAGATGATTATGGGACTGGTGCAGAGAGAGAGAGGCTGAGACAACTGGGTTTGGTCAGTAGAAAGAAAAGAAGACCCACGGTGAATCTTGCTGCTGTCTACAATCACCTAATGAAAAGGTAAAGATGGAGCCAGACACATCTCCAAGAGGCAATAGAAATAAATGGCAACAGGTAGAACTCAGAAAAGGAGTGAGCTATTAGGAAAAGCTTTTTCACTGTGAGGATGGCTACACACTGGGAAAGGAGCCAAAACAGGTGAGGAATGCTCCACAATAGGTTAGGATTCCCCTCTCTAATTTGTACTTTTAAAGAAGCAAGTGGAAGATAGAGACAAAGAGAAATAAAACTGGAGGCATCCCTGATGCCAGGCAAAAAACAACTGTGTAACTGCACTCCCAAGGGAACTGAAGAGAATCAGCCTCTTCTTCTCAGAGGGCTTTACCTTTCAGCATTTCTTTAACTTCTGGGATATATACGAGAAATGATGAGCATTTAGAGGCAGGTTAAGCTGGGCTGGCAATGTGGTACTATTGCTGCACTGCCCATCCACACCATGCCTTTCACAGACAGCAAGGGACTACCAGCAAGACCTAACATCAATTCCCATCAGATTAATATGCTAAGGGGTGAACTGTAGCATCAGAAGGTAATGTAATAAATTATTCTCTTCTCTTGGCTGCCAAAAGGAGAAATCCAAGGGTCCAGAGGAGTTCCTGTTTCTACTGAGCAAAACTCCAAGTCTCTAGGAGTGCTCTAAGATGTAGGCAACATCTGCTTCTCTGCTCTTCACAGGAGTTGTGGTCAATGGGCAGCTCGTTGGGGGCAAGAAAGCCGAGAATAAGAAACTCAACACATACTTTGGCAAAATTGGGTTTTATTTCAAAAGCAGAGGTCTGAAAGTGGAGATCACCACAGAAACAATAACACTGAAATATGGATCTTACCAGACCAGGCTGACCTGGTCTGACACGGGGCACATCCTTCGGAAACAGTAAGTTGCTGAGCATTTGTTGTCTGTCCTATGGAAACTGCTTGCAACCCAGCATTGGACTGACCCAGCTCTGGGTGGGAACCAAGTCACAGGGTGCCTACATATGGGCATGTGAGTCCTAGATATCTGAGCTCTCCTTAGAGTTAATGAAATTGGTCAGCAGGGCCAAGAGAGTGATTCAGCTGACCAGACACAGGTAGAAAGAGCTGTATTCTCTCCTGTATTGGGTTTGGCTGAGATAGAGTTAATGTCTGCTGACTGCATTAGCTATGATTCAGTTACCTGAACAGAAGCACCTCATGTTATTTGAGATACTTTCAGGGTCCCTGACATGATGAGAGACATGACTCAAAACATCCAGGAGACCTTCACCTGCAGAGAACAGCTAGCAGCCAGGTGTGTTGGCCAGCCTTCAGCACTAGACAGCTGTTTAGGCAATGGAATCTCTTCCAAAATCTCCATTCATTGCAGCAAGAGCTTAAATTTGTAGGGCAAGATTTGTTTTCCTGAACATGGACATGAAGTGTGTGTCCTATTAGGCACTCTCCTGCCAGGCCTCTGGGTACCATTCCCAAGGCTGTGGCTTTCTGATGGATCCTCTGTCATATCTGCCAGCCCTGTGCAGTTGTTCTGGATGCCTGAGAGCACCTCAAGAGGCCTGAGAGCTTATGTGTGGGCAGCTGAATTGAGCCCTTCCTTTGGTTCATCTCTGCCAGGCTTCTCATATCTGTGAAGAAAGAGAGCAATGTTACCATCACTGTCGGTGAGGAAATGTCCTTCATGGTTTTACTGCACCGTGTGTGGAAGAATCACCCAGTTAATGTTGACTTCCTGGGAATCTACATTCCCCCTGAAAACCAGTTCTCTTCTGCAGCCCATGGGCTGATAGGTAAGGGCTGTGGGTCAGGTTGGTGGGAATGGTGGGGCACTAGGAAGAGGTTTTGCTACATCTTGGAGTGAATTTCTTGGTGTCTGTGTCCTGATGGGGAAGGTATTCATTCATTCATTCATTCAAACAGAAAACAAAGGAGATTCCTGTAACATCCTGGAAGCCCAAAGGGCATTGTAGAAGAACATCAGAGACCAGGAGATTATTCCTTGCCCCACTTGGGGAGGGTGTTTTCAAAACAGGCCTGGTGAGACTGTGACAGGGCTTTCCCAGCCTGGCTATCTGGTGTGGCTTGAAAAGAAAAAGACTGAAACAAATCCCCCAAACCTTCTTCTTGAGATGACTTCTGTGCAAACGTTTGTAATTCAGCTCTGCCCTGAATGACAGCCCTTTTCTGGCAGTGCTATGAAACAACAGCAAGGGCAGATCAGCCCTCTGAGCCCTGGACTCACCCATGGCTCCTTTTAAGATGTGGGAATCCTGAGCAGCAGAGGTTGTTTTCCCAAATTGTGTTTACAGCTCCAGTCTGCTTTCTTAGAAGAAGTTTGCTGGCTCAAAAGCAGATCTTTTTACTCTCCCAATATGGGTGAGTTGATAGCTCTGGAGACACAGTGTCCTGTGATCCATGCAGGAAGGATTTGCCTGCTGTAGCTACTTGTATTTTCCAAGAGCCCAGCAGCAGCTTACATGAGAGCCTCAAAAGTTAGGACATGCAAAGAGCTTTAAACCTCTCTTTGATCAGGTCAGTTTGTGTCTGAACCAGAAGTGTATATTCACCACCAAAGACCTGGGCAAGCTCCAGAGAAACCACAAGCCACCATGGAAGTGAAAGGCAACAAACTCACTGTTACCAAGTAAGAATAATGTGCTTTATTGCTTGCTCTCTCTCTCTCAATCTGACTTCTTTTTCTTTTTGATGATGTCAATGACCGTAAGCTTACTAACTCTCAAGGATCTCAGGGGGGAAAACACTCTGTTTACCCTCTGCTAATAAACTGGGTTTATAAACTGTTGGCAAAACACTTGGGATAAGTTAGGTTCTTTTGTATTTGTGCAGTTCTGTTCTTATAGCTGCTCAGCATCTGACCTTGCACAGGCTGTGTAAAAGCGACTGGGACCTCCAGAAAGGGGTCCACAAGCTCCTAAAACTAAAATTCACTGCTTTTTGTGGGTGTTTCCACTTTATTCTGGGGGAAGACACAAATCACATGACTTTGGCAAAGCAGTGCCATGAATGAGCAGAATCATGTTGTGGGCTGCATCAAAAGAAGCCTGACCAGCAGGTTGAGGGAAGTGATTCTGTCCCTCAACTCTGCTCTGGTAAAACCCTACCTGGAGCACTGTGCTCAGCTCTGAGGTCCCCAGCAGAAGAATGACATGGACCTGTTGGAACAAGTCTAGAGGAGGGCCATGAAGATGATCAGAGGGCTGGAACATCTCCCCTGTAAGGACAGGAAGAGAGAATTCATGTTATTCAGCCTGGAGAAGACTCAACTCCAGGGAGACCTTATAGTGGTCTTCCAGTATTTAAAGGGGGTCTACACAAAATGGGGAGGAATTCTTCATCAGGGAGTTTAAGATAGGACATGGGGTAATGGCTTTAAACTAGAAGAGAAGGTAGACTTAGATTAGATGTGAGGAACAAGTTCTTCACTGTGAGGGTGGTGAGACGCTGGAACAAGTTACCCAGAGAAGTTGTGGATGCTCCATCCCTGGAAGTGTTCAAGGCCAGGCTGGATGGGACTTTGAGCAGCCTGGTCTAGTGGAAGGTGTCCGTGCCCATGGTAGGGGGTGGGAACTAGATGATCTTTAAAGTTCCTCCCAACCCAAACCATTCTATGATTCTATGGTTGTCAATGTCTTGTTGTCTGCCTGTCATGACCTGGCCTTCATTTTGGGTGGCTTCTTCTTCACAGGGGATTGCAGAAGGACTATAGGATGGACCATGTGCATGGGACTGATGTGCAGTGCTGGTTTGTGCACAACAGTGGGAAAGGTTTCATAGATGGCCACTACAAAGATTACCTTGTCCCCCACCTGTACAGCTTCCTGAAGAAACCCTGAATGCTCCAACACAAAACTAGTTTCTTACAAAGAATTCTTTTCTGCTCCTTCATGCCCAAACAACTCTTCCAAAGGTAGTTGTCAGCCTAGCAAACTAGATCAACTGAAGGTGACTTCTCCACCATCTGCCTTCTAAAAGTGATCAGTGATTCAAAGCAATGTTAAAAGGAGTTCCCTTTTCTGTTCTAATTGAATCTGCAATAAAGTGAGATGCTGGGTTGTAGAAGGTAACTTCCTTTTGCTGTGTCTGGTTTGTTGGACATTAAACTCCATTAAAAATGGCAACATTTTTGTAATACACATTTCATAGTGGACTTTTAGCAGCTCCTGCAGTGTGGGTAACATCAACAAGCACATTGAATACTTACAGCTCTGCTTTTCAGACTGCTGGGAAAATGTAAGTTCAGACACTGCTAGACTGGGCACAAAGAAGAATATGCATTAGATGTAGAAAAAGAACATGAGCTCTGCAGTATGTATCATGAGGAGTCTCCATTCTTTTAGGGTGGGTTAACCAGTGGTGAGGAGTGTCCTAGACCCCACACACATAGCTCTTCTCACTCATTACCTGTTCTTTGGGAAAGGGCAAAGCTGTTTACATAATGCAGGTTGCACAGAGCCTGAATTTGCAGACAAGTGTGTCTTGTCTCCAGTTCCCTTCCTTATAATTCTCCATTCTTCAGATATGGTTTGACTCTGCCTTGCATTGATGCCCAGGATCCCTGGAAAGCCATTTGATGTCCCTTGTGAGGTTATTTCAGGCCACTCCAGACAGCAGCTGCTTCACTAAACCTCTGCAGTCTTTCAGTTTTCCTGCAGGGGTCCTCTGGAAACCACAAATCAACAAGACAAGTGAACCTTTGAGGCAAAAATAGGGAGAAGTGACATCTACTTTTGCCTCTAATGACCTTGAAGTTTTAAACTGCAATGTAACTGATGTGCACATCATGACAGCATCATGCCCTCTTCAACCCCCAGCTGAAAGCTCCTCTGAAGGATGTGGGGGCTATGGGTTTTCTTTCCTCCAGAGACACACAACCTAGCCAGGCACAGACTGCACCATCAGGTGATGGTTTATACTCTGCCTGGGACAACTTACACCTTTCTTTTACACAAATGAGCAACACAGGAGCTGGGCACTTCACTGTGGATATAAACCAACAGACAACTCATGCCTTTAAAAGGCTGATAAGAAATACACTGACCTAAGAAAGGTTTAAGTTTATTCCTGAACTACTTCAGAAATTAAACATTGTACAAAATGTGACATTTAAAAAAGAAATTAAAAAGTAATGTTACATCATTTAGTATGAGTCATGTTACTCATGTAGCACAGCAACAATGGAACCATGAACAAAGGAAAAGGCTCTGGAAAACTGAAACAGCAATCCCCAATTTGTATGTGCATATACTTTGGCTGGCACCTGAGAAACCCCACAAGTAACATCCATCTTGGAGTCCATATGAAGTTAAATTGCATATTAGCATTACTAGGAACCCTGACAAACAAGATGACAGAGGAGTCATGACTTGCATTCTACTGTCACTGATGTGCTAACCCAAAATACGCTGGTGACAGCACTTAATAAACCAGACCACTCTTACAACATCCAGGAAAATAATCCCTTGCAGCACTGCTACCTTCCTGCTATTCTCTTAATCTCTTCCCTTGTTCTTGCAGCCAGAACTCAGTTTTGGCTGCAGACTGAGAAGTGTGTTGTTTAGACTCTGCTGGCTCTGACACATCCTGCGTGCCTCAAGCAGCTATTTGTAGGTAATTCTCTCTCTTCTGGAACTGCTAAAGTACTTCAGTAAAGAAAATACTCCAGCTTGCAGCTATCTGCTGTATTTTACAAAAGGAAATTGAATCAAATATTATAACTTTGATATAGAATCAGATGAAATAGCTCCACAAACATTTTCTGTAGCAAATCCACAGTGAACTTTAAATAAACCCAAGTTTGCTTGTGATTCATTTCCATATACATTATAAATACATATCCACACACAATTAAAACCCTGACATGGTAGAGTCTTGTGTCTGCTTGCAAGATGCCAGAAAAATGCTTTTGGGAACCAAAATCTTCTCTGATCCACAATTAGGGCCTCAGGCAAGTTTAGAAATGTCTTCATACTGGATACCTTCAACTCGACGTCCTTTTAAGGGTCCCTGGAGAACAACAGAGCAGAAGAAATAAGATCAAAATACAAACGTGTTTGTTTAATGAATTTGCAAGAGGGAGCTTAAAGTAAGATACCTCAAGGGGCTGTATGACATTTAGACATTTCATCCAGAAGCACAACCAAAGTGAGTAGCACTGGAAATCACAGCAGTCATGTTCTTACTCTGTGCAGGGGAAATCTTAACACCTACAAGCATCAGCACTAGAGAAAAACTCTCCTTGCTATCAAAGACCAATGCTGTCCTGATACTTAGCTCCAATCAAAGCTCCTCCTGTGGTTAGGATATCTGCACAGTTAATTCTGAAGCAAATTCTCCAGTACCTGATATGGGCTGAGTTTCTGCAGCCCTTTTTGAATGGGATCCTAACAGTTTCTCTCCTGCAAGCTGTGTTTAAGAAATTTGACTTTAAGCCAATATCCTCTCTGCTGTATCAATCAGTTAAAGATTGGTTTTGCAGAGGAGAACAAAGAAGCAGCCACAGAGACATGATGACATAGCCAAATTTTAGCCCAGAGAAAGGTGAGAGATGAAAAAACCCCAAACCTAAAACCCAACCATAATTGTTAACCATGAATATGACAACAAACAGGTACATAAAAGCCCCTCTTTCAGTCTGGGAAAGACAGAAGATTCATCTCCTTGCATATTTCACATTTTTTACCTTCCCACAAACTAGGACAACAACAGCCACATTCGAAACAAACATGCAAAATATTCTGCAAGTCTCTTTCAAGTTCAAAACTAGCTAAATTCAGTGTCTTGGCATCTTTTTAAAGGTAAACAGCAGAGCATTAGTCTGCAATGGGGAATATGTGGCTGTTTTCCTACTGGTTGGGAATAGGCAGGAGGTGACCATAGCATTTTGCAGAGCATAAATCCCACCTGTGAGACAGGATTAATGATACCATGTCTCTTTCTGAAAGCTCTCCAATGTACAGATGAGATGTGTTCTATGCCAATGAGATCCTGCAGTGTTTGATACTTACAGAGTCGATGATTATTGTCGCTGAAAATCTTTCTTCATTGATAGAGTCCAAGATGCCTACATTTCCCCTATAACCACCATTTAATACCATCACTTTCTTGCCTGAAATGAGAATTAGGAAAACAGTCACACATCAGGGACCCTAACTGCATTTGGTGGAGCCATGTTCAACTCCACTGACAGCTGAGGGAGAGGAGGTTTCTCCCAGCACCCAGCTTCTACCTCACAGCCTGTCCTTCTCCAAAGTGCACTCAAGTTTAGTGCTCCAGGATGCACTGACACTACGGACAGAAACCACTGAAACTACATGAGGGTAAGAATCATAGACTCAGAAAAATCAGAGAATGGATATGGGTTGTAAAGGACCTTTAAAGGTCATCTAGTGCAAGCTCCCTGCAGGGAGCAGGGACATCTTCAACTAGATCAGGTTGCTCAGAGCCCCAAACCTGACTTTGAATATTTCCAGGGATGGAATCTAAATCTCCCTCTTTTAGTTTAAAATCATGACCCCTTGTCCTGTTGTAACAGGCCCTGCTGAACAGACTGTCCCCATCTTTCCTACAGGCCCTACAAGAAGGTCTCCCTGGAGCCTTCTCTTCTCCAGGCTGAACAACCCCAACTCTCTCAGCCTGGCTTCATTGGAGAGGTGTTGTTCCAGCCCTCTAATTATTTTATGGCCCTCCTCTGGAACCACTCCAATAGGTTCATGTCTGTCTTGTGCTGTGGACTCCAGAGTGGGACATAGTACTCCAGGTGGGGTCTCACCACAGTGGAGTAGAGGGGCAAAAAGAATCCAAAGCTGCTTCTCCCAGTCATTCCCTGTGCTAACAGCTAAGTGCAATTCTTTTTTGCCTTTTGTGTCACACAGGCAGTGCCCTCAGGACATCAATCCCAGAGCAAGGTTGGGCAGAGCTCACCCACAAGCACCATTTCTCTAAAGAACACTCATGGACATGATCAACCAACTCTTCTCAGCTGCAGAAATGCAGAATACAGTAGGTCTGCTGAAAAAAATGTGAATCCCCCAGATCCTATATCCTACTTTCCTCTACACTAACATTGTTCTGCTTACTGTACCCTGACCATTCCCTGAAATACTGCTCAGATGCTGCACACACATATTAGTGTGAACTAGCCAAAGAAATGCCAGTGAACCAAACAGGAGATAAGTTTTGCCAAGTCTCCACAGCTATTTTAGGCAAGACTTTGGAGGGAAGATCCAGGACAAACATGACCAAGGGCACCCAGAGGTGCTTCCTGGCAGCTGAGAAGAGATGAGATGCTTTCATCTTGTCGAATGAACTGATTCCTTAAGCACTTCAGTCTTTTGAAGAAAGAATCTAATTCTTATGAGAAGGGACTGTGAAGACTCAAAGCAGAAGCAATGTAATAATTCCCTAGAAAGTAACCACAAGATATTTGGTAAATGATCAGAGCATCTTAGGAAATGCTGTCCCAAAAGCAAGATGACTCTTGTGATGGTACTTTCAAGTGGATGACTTATAGTTTAAAAGAACTGAAACATAAGTTTTGCAGTGACAGCTAAGGTGAAAAAAGAACAAAACCGCTATACCTGGTGCTGGTATTACAGTCTCCAGATGTGTCTGATCAAGCTTCAGTTTGTCTCCAGAATCAATCATCTTCACAACTGCTGTATATTTGTCAATCACTTCCTGTTGTGAAAGGCAGAGGCCAATCAGAAAGATAAAAAACCCTCTACATTTACATTTCAAAATTAACAAACTTTACATTTTCCAAAGCAGCAAAAACTTCTTAGCTGTCCTAAAGGCATCAAGCTTTCACAGACTGGGATACTGCCTCTCAGTGAGGTGAAACATTATCTTTGCACCTAGCATAAACCATGTTCTACTTCTCATATTGAGTGCTCAATGGAAGGCAGCTGCTGGGACTCAAACTCTTCCAGATGTCTATCAAAAAAGCTGTGCTTTACAGCTCTATACCCTCCTGTCAATCATTCAAAACACACCTAGGCATCATTGACACTCTTGCCAGAGACTGTTGAGCCTTGGACTACCTAGTACAGCATCACTTCACTGGCAGTGGATAAAAGAAAGCACTTCTAAACAACAGAGCAATGCTAACAGCCTGAAGACTTTGCATGCAAATGGGCTCTTGCTCACAGGCAGCCTGCTGCTTAAATATCAGTGCAAAACTGCCTAGTCTGAGATTAAAGCCCCATTGCACTGCTCTTGCTCATAGCACATTGACATAGTGACTGTTCTCCAAGATGGATGTGTTAATAGGGACAAAATATGCAAGGACAAACCAGTTGCTGAGAAAGATACATCAAACCAATTCAGAGATTCACACACACACACACACACACACAGATCATGTCCTGGAACAGTTAAGGTGAAGTTTCAGCCCCTGTCAGTATTGACTTAAGGCTGAACAACTTGCACAGAGAAACAAAACTTCAGAAGTCACCTGAAAGCACAAAATGCCACATGCTTCCCTTTGCACACTTTACCTTCACAACTGCCTTCTTCTTGTGATACTTCTCCCCAAGCTTTTTTGTTACAATTTTCACAACAATTTCCTGGAAGATTTGAAAGGAGACCAAAAAAAAAAGAAGTAAAATGCCAAATTATACAAAGAGCTACACTGTCTAAACTAATTGCATATTCAAGTGGCTCTGATTCTGACCACAGGCTGTACAGCACAGCACAGAAAGCAACAATAATAAAGACTCAGCTTCCAGGAATTTGTCTTTTTCCATGAACTATTGCCTCAAAGTAGCATCTTTCAAGAACTCATTTTTTTTGTGTGACTCCAGTTACACTTGAATTCAGGACAGTGCACAATGGCTTGAGGACATGACTTCTTGAGCTGGAAGTCCAGTCAAAAAGTAGAAGCTGAGATCAGTTCTCTGAACTCAAACGCTGATGTTGACTTCTACATCTCACTGTGAGTCAACTTCCACGTAGAAATAAGAAGGCTGTAAGTGATACCATGATTAAAAAATGACCTGTAGAGACTCTCAGTACCACCTCTTTAATTAGAGAATTCCACCTGCTCTGATATGATGCTTCAGACTGCAGATTATGCTCAATCAAAAGAGCAAATCCTCCCAGATACTGTAACATTGCACATTTGGCAGCTTGGAAAATAAGGCTGAATTTATTTTGGACTCTTGCTTTTGGATCTTTACACAAAGCAGCAGCTGCTTAAGAGATGCCTAATTGGTTGTATTTGGTATAAGAATAATTTTTAAGACACTTACAGGCTGCAACCAGTAGTCTGTTCGAGCTGTTCTTTTCTTCTCCTCTTCAAGCTACAGAACAACAAATAATCACCATTTACTTCCTCCCTTCCCTACAGCTTTCCCAAGCCTTTTAAAAGCTGAACCAACTCTCCAGGCCCATATTAAGTGGGGTTTAAAAAAACAACAACCAAACAAAAAAACCCCACATAAACAAGGGTGAGTCAGTGTGTGCTTGCTGCATGAAAATCTGATGTGATCCAGGAATCCATAAACTGATGAAGACTTATAGGTTTTGTCAAGTATTTCTAGGTATGTTCCTCTCTTCCCAAGTCTGTATTCCTTTACTTCCAACATCTCAGTCATCTTGGGAATAGGCACAAATGAGCAGCAGCAACCAGTTTTAATGGGGAAGTGAAATCAATTTGCCTGATAAGATATAAAATTCTGAACTGAAGGTCTGAAGTCACTTCAAAGGGACACCCTAGTACAGTGGACATTGCCATAGGCAACAAAGACACAGATCCTGCATGATTATTACCTCCATAATCTCATCCAGTGCAGATTTCTTCTTTTTCTCTTTGGACTGACCAGAGCTATGAGCTGATTTTCTTTTAACTGTCCCTTCCAATGTCTTCAGTGCATTGGATCCAAGAACACTGCTGGAAGAGTAAGAGGGTTTTTTCACAACAGACATTGCACTGTTTCCTCTACCAAGATGCATTTGAAGAACTGGTTGTGCAAAAAAGGCCTGCTGATCTATTTAATTTCAATTGTGCAAGTCACTTTCCAGACCTAGCATGCTTCCTTCTCTAGGATTGCATTTGGCAGCTAGAACTGATCTCCTCAAGGTCTAAACTCCACGTCCACTGATGTTTGCTGCTAGCAGTCTGGCAGAATGAAAACAACCTAATGATCAGTTCACCAGTGCAAAAGCAAAGTGTTGGTTGGGGACTTGTGTTCAATGGAGGAGACAAAAGCAGCTCTGCAAACAAGCTTTGCAAACTTGAAAGGACAAAGTTGTGGCTGTAGAGAAGCCACCTGGACAGAGCAATTCTCAAACATGGTAGACATCTAGAACTTCTTCCAGAGATACTTATCTGTCAAAGGGAGAAAATACATGGGAATCTGTAGCAAATGGCTCCAACCCCAGCAAATAAACACCACCATCACAATCATACTCAAAATAGGCAAACAGCCTATGAGTTACAAGAGAAAAGAGCAATCAGCACAAAAAGTTACATCTCTGGGATCAGGGAACATGTAAGTAAAGTGAGAACTGTCTAAATGCAGCTCAAGTTAAACCTTTTTTATAAAAGACATCTGAAAGCAGTATAAAAATGTAGGTGCTCTCTCATCCAGAAAGATGAGGAAGACAAGTATGTCTCACATGCTATGGTGAAATTAGACTACTTGACATATAACTTAGCATTCAGCCAGATTTTAGCAAGCACCTTAAGTATTCCTCACTGAAACTATTCAAGTGAGTGTCTGAATTAAGTTTCAGACTCATCTTAAGCATAATTCAATGCTCAGGGATAATTTACAAATTTTCCTCAAAGCCTGAAATCTGTATCTATTATTGCAAAGAACTACTTTATTGTCTCATTTTCTGCCTGGCATATCTCCCATCAGATACCTTATCTAAGAACTGAGCTTGTGATGAGAGGAAAGCTTTCCTTTTACCTGCAATCCATTTAATTACAATATTGCCTCACATGAAAAAATGTACTGCTCATCAAACAGTTTCACAGACTGCTATAAGTCAGTACTGTTTGCATTATTGATCCTTTTTTGTCCTGCATTGCTTGTGGTTATATGATGACAAATTCATGAGCTTTAGAAAGATTTACATCAGCTCGATACAGCTTCTTAAATGATCAACAGAGAAAACATTACCTCCAATTAGATAAAGCAATCAAACCTTTTAGGAACTAGAATTAACAAGCTATGAATAGCCATTCACAAAAGGCAGCTGGGACTAGAGGGCATTCACTTCAAATCCTTTGACTAGATCCCTATCCACTCCTTCTCATCACAGGAACCTATAACTGCCTATTACTTTACGGGCATCTGCCATGAACCACAGTGAGTTCAAGAAGGCTCCTCACAGCACACATTTGTANCACTTTCCCGTGGGCAATGAGTTTAATGCTCCCTCTGCTGTCAGCACAGTTATCCCACCAGGGGCCACAGGAGACCACAAGGGATTCTCAGACTGTGCCTGACAGCACACATTTAAGACACACTCATTCATCCATTTTAAATACAAAAGGATCCATGAAGTCACTTAGTATCTCCTCCTGAATAACATGACAGGATGAGATATTAGATTCCAAATATTTCAGGACAAGATACATCTTCCTGCCCATACAAATACCATTGTCATCTAAGTGCTTTGCAATGGTAAGAGTTGCCCTTAAATTCTTTTCTCACCTTGTTTCAGAAGATGCTGCTATTGAAGTACTTGCTCCTTTGTTTAAATTAAATGCAACTAAAAAATAAAAAGACATTACTCTATTTCTATCTTTAAATATAACTGCATTGAAGGATGTTAAAATCTTAAACATCTGCATATGGAAAAGGTCATAAATTTGAAACTATTTACTAATCTGTGATCTGGTTCAGCTTTTAAAATAAATTACTTCAAACATTAAAAGAAATAATATTCTGTATTTCCTCATTCCAGAGCTCTTTATAAGTGATCTCAAAGCACTCCTTGAGACACTGAGCAGGCCTCAGCCCTCATCTCATTGTAATCACAGAATAAGCTTCAGTAGGTTCTAGAAAATTGCACGTATCAAAATCTGGTTACCTTTTTCTTCCTCATTTTCTCTGTTCAGTTCAGTATAGACTGGCTTTTCCTGCCAAAAGAACACAAAATGCATTTCAAGAGTCCAACAGAAAACTGAGCCAAGGTCTCATTTTTGGTGATCATTGACTAGCTCAGTTTTACAGACTACTCCAAGATTATTACAAGTAACTGTAATATTCAACCTGGCTTGATTGGTAAGGAGATTATAAATTGAAAACATTATCTCATTATAGGCTCCTGTGCAAAATTCTCTAATTAACACTCTCTGCAGAGATGTTGTTGAAACTTGCTTGATTCCAGCATGAAAGGAAAGTGGCCTTACCCTAACAGTTTTCTCTATTTGCACCAGCATGCTCAGACTGGTTGCTGGACAGACTGATAACCCAAGAAGGAAATTCTGGAAGCTTTCCAAATTTTTAGTACTGAAGGCTCAGACCATTTAAATTTCAATTAGTTTTAAATTAAGAAGATGATAATTGTTTACTATAATTGTTACCTATCAATACCCAGGATCAAATGGGAGGTTCCAGTTCCAGGTAACAACGTGTATGCAAGTCAAGCAATGATGCCAAATAAGCAGATCCCAAATACCATACCAGGACTAGCAAAATAAAACTTTCCATGATGCAGATTTAATCATGTCAGCCCACCCCTGCTTATCTCAGCCCCCCCACTGTACAAGGTACTTGTTATTTGCAGCCCTAAAGGTTGTGAAATACCATAAATGAAGACAAGCCATGCTGCTTGCTGTAGCTTACTCTCCCTTCCTAAATTCAAGAGTGATTTTTAAAGCACTAATCACTTGAAGAGCAGTAATAATTACTCCTTCAAGCCAGAGACAAAGTAACTCCAAGTTTTCCTCCAGAGCAGGTTATAATGTAAGATAATTGTATAGCAGAAAATTCAGAAGATAAGTGAACTGATGTGGTGCTTCATGTATGGAAGAATGAAGTCTAAATGAAAGGCTGAAGTGACTAGGATCAGACACTAGGGCCACAGGGCACAATTCTACTGGATTTTAAAATCCTAACAAACCTAAAAGGAGCTGAAACCTCTGCTTTCTTTTCTTTATTTTGGGTTTGAAATTGTGATTCCTTAGGGGATGTTTATGTCCATCAGCTGTAGAGACCATCAGCAAGTTGGTTAGTCATGGAAATGTAACAAGCTGAAGTTTCAACAGAAACAAGGAAGTCAAGGCTGCTATCAGAAGTATCTGGAAGAAGACTATTCCTTCTGGCTTAGAACAGAACAGCAATGAAGACAAATATGCCCAGTGATCCCCAGTTTGAACTGATGATGAGTCTATAACCTGAAGTATGAAGCTAACTCATCATCACCTTCTAACTTACTGCAAAGGAAATATCAGTGCAAGGGTCCCAGTAGCACTGAATTCTCCATTAACTTAACCCAGAGGAGTTTTGAGCTGAAGATTGACATACAGTGTCATTTTCCTCACCAGTTCTTTCCCCTCCAAACCTCTTCTGACTTGTTGTTCAATGAACCTAGCAGTTTTTTCTTCATCATCAAGATCTTGTTTCTTCTTCCTCTCTTGTTCTTGTTGCCTGCGAATAGTTTCTGGGTCCCGATCAATATACTGAATATACCACCCTTTGGGAGTCTCATCAACCTTGCAAAGACCTAAAAATCAGTGCAAGATAAAGTAAGATTAATGCAAAAGTTAATGACAGACAAAGAACATATCAAGATAATTGCCATGGTCCATGTTCACTGTTCATATTTTTTTTTCCAGAGACAATACAACCCTTACCAGCCTGGTAAAAGTGACTTGAGTCAATGCTATCCTTCCTGCCCTTCAGCTAAGCAGTGCTTTTTTGGAAGTAGGCCAGAGTATGGAATAAAGTAGACAGAGGGTTTTACAATACTTTCCTTATTGAAGAAAATGTTTCCTTCCCACTGTTTTCACAAGAAAGAAAACAGAAATCTGACATATATAAACAATACACACTAATAGCATCATACTAAAGGAAACTTCACTGTGCTCCATTATTGTTATTCTCACTTGAGTGACTTTTCAAACACTCCATGACTCATGAACATATCCTGTAGGACACAGGCAATCAGAGCCAAAGTAAACTTTCTCTCATACCACAGTGTCACTTAATATCTCTTCCTCCCGCTGCACTCAACACCATAGATCTCAAGCTTTAACCCTTTCACTAGCAGGAATGAAAACAATTGCTCACTTCTTGTCATCTTAAATATGGAGGAATTCTGAGGTCATAAGAAATGTTATAGCATTGTTTTTAATTTTTAAATGGCAACTATTGGAAGTTGATTTAGAATTTAGCAATACTTCCAGTAAAAACAGACTAACAGATGAAACAAGGAAAGGCTCATGACTGAGCCACTTACCCCAGACTTCTAAGATTTTTCATAAGCAAATTCCTAAAGGCTATGACAGAAATATGTGTGGACATCTGTTAACATATATACAGGAGGGGAGGGGAAGAATGAAAAAGGAAATGGGAGAACTAACATAAATGTTTACTGATCACTTATCAGCAATGCAATTACCCAATAATTTTAAAACTTCCCAACCCTGAGCAACTCCATGTACCTTCTCTCCCCAGCCACTTTGTAAAATCAGTCAGTGTCTCCCACTGTGTGGCATTCATGTGAATGTGTTCTCGATGGCTTATATATTCATTGTACACAATATTATTGTGGACTCTCTTTGTTCCTGAAACACAGAATTATCATTATTAAAGTATAAGTATGGAATCTAGGAGAAAGCAACCAAAACTTCTTGCACTGAACTAATAAAAGACATTAAAAACAAACAAAACAAGCAGTAAAATATTTACCAAATCGCCTCCTCAGCAGTTCTAGGAAATCATTCCGGAACTCCCTTGGGGAAAAAAAGAAAGTATTTTAGTAAAAGTTTAATAATTACAATGCAATTTTGTATTGTCATTAGCAATTAAATATCAGAAGTGAGCGTCCTTTTGACTAAGCAGGATGAAATTCAGACACTCATCTCCCTTTTTCAGCAAAGTACTATTAAATGCAGGAGGCACAGACAGAGAAACACTATATGGTACATGCACACACAAGTTAAATCTTCAAAAGGATAAAACCCTTTTAAAGAGGTAAAAATGGAAAGAATGAAATCTAAACACTTCCCACTAATTGCTGGTATTTCATTACCAGGTTGACTGACACAAAACACAGGGCAGGACAAAGGGCAGCAGTGGTAGATGGGGTGGGTTGATCACTCATCTCACTGCTAATTCAAGGGCTTGAGCATAAAGCCTCACTTCAGACTCATGCTGCAGACAGCTTCAGTCAACCCAGCTGCTGGGTAGGTCAACTGGAGAAAGGACTGGGGGAAACTGTGGGCTGGTAGTCACATCCCTGACTGATTCTCTCTCTGGAAGGGTTCTTTTTGCTCTTTGTAACTCTCTGTACTGGAGCAGAAGGGTGATGTACTTTGTAACACAGAGCAACCTAAACCAGAATCCAGACATGGGATAAACCTGTGAAATTTGGTTAAATATCGTGGCTCTCTGAAATCTCTTATATGCATTGAAAAGTGGCATCACCTAAGTTTTCAAATTGCCATTAATAAAAATGCTGACACTAACATGTATCAGAATAAAGCAAAGGGCCTTAGGGGTATGGCTGTGCTGACACAGGGATGAAAAGCTGGGTGAGAACACAGAGCAAACTTACTCAGAAAAGTAATCCATGAATTGCTGAGGGTTTTCAGAAGCCAGTAGCAATTGCCTCTGGTGAGACTCAGACATGCAATGACACTTGAAGCCATTCTATAAAATAAAAACAAATCCTTTGTCTGTCCTTGTCTCAACCTGCAACAGCCACATAGCTGAACAGCATTAAAAATAGCATTTTAAAGCTGAAATCTTCTGAAGGCTCCACAGAAAACACCTTAACTCAGCCACAGCCCACACAGGGTGGTTGCTCCTCCTGACAGGGAAGGCCAGAAGCAAAACTATTCTCGAGGCTAAGAGCCTCCAGACAAACTGTGAAAGAGGTTACCAGACAGGACATTCAACCAGTCCTCTTTTTCCCTTTTGGAACAAGATAGATGCGGCACCACCCAGGTCCACCCAGGACCCATCCAGGCACTTATGGTTAGAGCATTGGAAATATCTGCTGTCTCCCTATCTGTTCAAAAATGACACCAAACATGTGTAAGGAATCCACGGTGCCCTGTAAGTGCTCCAGCTGTGATGGTTTGGCCACCTTTGGCACAGAGTTAAAGTAATCAGAGCTCCACAAAAACCACCCAGACATAGGACATTTAATGGTATTTTTTTTTTTTGTCTAATGTAACACTAACGTAAGCATCCAGAGGATGCTTTGGTTCTCTAAAGCTCATTAAACGGGCTATTCATGGAGCATAGACAGCACAAGTGGAGGTACTTTGGAGTACAGGTCTCGTGCAAATCAGGAGGAAGAGGACAGTCACATCCCACAGACATCTGGGTCCAAGTGAGCAGACAAGTGAAAAGAAGAGGGGGAAGCTTCAAAGAAAAGTATCTCTTCATAACAAGAGAAGGGAAGAAACAGCCAGAATCAGAAGGAAGGACTCCTCAGCACAAGAAAGATATGGATCTGTTGGAGTGGGTCCAGAGGGCCACAAAAATGATCAGAGGGCTGGAACACCTCATTCTACAAGGACAGACTGAGAGGGTTGGAGTTGTTCAGCCTGGAGAAGCGAAGGCTACAGAGACCTTAACTACTTTCGTTACTTAAAGAGGGTCTACAAGAAAGATGGGGAAGGACTCTTTAGGAGGGAATGTAGCGATAGGACAAAGGGTAATGGTTTTAAACTAAAAGAGGGGAGATTCAGACTAGATGTAAGGAAGAATTTTTTTACAGTGAAGGTGCCATGTTCCCCTCAATGGCACTGTAGATGTTCACAAGGCAGACTGGAGCCTCCATAAGGGGACTGAAGACCCCAACCGCGGGGATCTTAACCCCCTGTGTACCTCCGGAAGAACTGCCCCCCTCAAGGAGACTGAGGCTCCCTACCAGGGCGGGTCGAGACCCTCCGTACCCCGTTACGGAAGATCGCTAGGCAACCCCGGAGGGATGGAGGCCAGCCGCAGGCCCGGTCACCGCCGGGGCCGAGCTCACCTCATCGCGGCACTGCTTCTGGCACATCTGGCAGTACCACCGCAGCTTCTGCAGCCCCTTGGACTTGATGCGGTTGGCGATAGCCTTGGGGCTGAGGAAATCCGACTTCCCCATTGCGGTGGCGACAGCGCTGGAGCTGACCGTCTGTCACCGCACTCCCTGTCCCTGTCCCGGTTCCTATACCCTTCGGAAGTGGCCTCCCGAGTCCCGGAAGCATTTTCTCCGCCGCCAGCCTCCGGCTGCGCTCATGCGCGGTGCGAGTTCGCTGACCTTCAGCGGGGCTGTGGTGGAGGCGCCGCCATGTTCGCCCGGGGCACAGTAGTCGCTCTTTACCAGCCGCAATGGTAACGGGAGGGGTTGCGGGCCGGGAAGGGTCCTGTGGGGACGGGGGAAATGTGTCACGATGGTGGGAGCTAGCGGTGGAATGACTCCAAGGGGAGGCCTTGAGAGGTGGTGGGGAGTGATGCTCCGCTCAGCTGTGAGGCCCCCAGGGATGGTGGGGCAGGAGCTCGGGATAGCCCCTGAGGCAGTGTGGGCTGTGGTGTGGCTGGAGGAGCGGTGACTGTGAGGGTGAGGACAAACGGCCTCCCAGGGTCACGGCGGTGACCTGCTGGGGACGGAGGATCTGTCCTCTCTGGGGTGGTTCTGTGAGTGGGGGGAGAGACGGAGCTGAGAGCTTGTAGGGAAAGGGCGCTCAGCCGAGGAGGAGAATGAATGGGCGAGGCAAGAGGACAGCTTCGGAGGTGACAGGCCGTGCAAGGAGACTCTGCTCTTGTCAGGAAATGGTGTAGCTTTCGCTGCTTCGTTTTAGTGGTTTTTAAACAGCAGTTATGTTTTTGGTAGGTTGAACCCTTATAATGCCATTCTGGGTGGCCTTCATTTATGTTATGCCATTATCTAATACAGTGGGTAATGTATTAAAGGATATATGGTGTCACAGGAGATAAGGGAGGAAGGTCTAGATACAAGGCATGGTTTATTGTGGCTTAACCCTGCCACAGATGCTTTTTCAGAAGCAGCAATTCTTAAATTTCCATCCCCCTGCAAAAGACCTACCCTTGACAGATGTTGGTTTCTTGGAGAACTAGTGAATTGCCCTCATTTCTCCTGCATTTGTTTTCAGGGGCCAAGTCAGGAATATGGCAACTCTAAAAGACAGTGAGTACTGGGTTTGTTTCCTTTTGAGAGTTGCAGTAAACTATATGTTAAAATATAATTTTGGTTAGCCTCTGTTGGATAAACTCATTGTGATACACCTTAACACTGCTCTGGGAGCCTCCAGGACTTCTTGTATTAAAACAAGTGCCTTTCAGAAAAGGTATTGCTTAAAACAGTTTTAGCATCAATTTAGATGTCATTTCAGCAAACCAATATAGTTTAAAAGTAACTATCATAAGTGCTAAAATAGACTTTTTACTTATCTTTAAGAATTAATTTGTGTTATGTTTATTTTCCTATGTGTTTGTCTAACATTGGCAAGAAAAAAAAGGTTGTCTGAATGGTTCCACTTTGATAATCCTTCTTTAAGGCAGTCCTCACAGGTTCTTATACAGGGATATTGCCTTGGAATTCTGTAAGAACATCTGCTTTGCTTTCCTTTTGCATCTGTATTGTTATGAATCTCATTTTGCCACAGTCTAAATGGAGGAGGAAGTTTATTCTGTGTCTTCATACTACGGGGTCTTTTGTTTATTTCTCCTCCCTGTCATCTGGAAAGAGATGTCAGTATACCTCAAATGATAGCTGTGAAACAGGTAGAGATGGAAGGAAAGAGAACAGTAAATAGATCTTACATTGGGCTAAATGTTAAATAAATGTTATGTCTGAGGGGAAAAACATATCTGTTGTTAAGATATTTGGGTTAGCCAGATTACTGTTCTTACTGCTTTCTTCTTGTTAATTCTACAATCTTTTAGGAGGCTTATTTAAGCATTGCTTGTTAGTTTGTTTTTCTTCTTTGAGGAACTTGGCAGGACATTTTTAGACAGCTGTTGTTAGCTGTTTATTGCTTGGTTTTGATGTCATTATGCCCAGTACAGCCCATGACCTTCAACTTTTCACCTTGTAGTTACCAGGCGCTTGAAGTCCATCAAGAACATTCAGAAAATTACCAAGTCCATGAAGATGGTTTCTGCAGCAAAATATGCAAGAGCTGAAAGGGAGCTGAAACCTGCCAGAGTCTATGGAACAGGAGCACTGGGTGAGAGAAGGATTTGTGCTGTGTGAAGAAGGCTTTCATCATGGTGATAAGATGCCTAGACTTTTTTAACCTTTTGGTGGTTTTCTTCCAAAAGTATCTGCATCTCTGGGCCAACTTGAGTATTCTTTATAAGTAGTTCACGGAATGTGATTGTTAAAGAGTTCTAATGTAAAATTCATGATGGTTTCTGATTACTTTTTTAACTTTGTGTGGTTGGTTTTGTTAGTCATAAGAGCACCTCAACTCAGAATTTCTGCCCTGCTTCTATCTGTTGTTGGAATTGTGTCCTATCTCTGTAGCTTCTGGAGCTCCTGCCAGAACACCTTGTGATCTCTTGGGCTGCATGTGCTCCTGAGGCAGTAGACTTGCACAGGGAACTTAACCACACAAATTGTGTGATATCCAATCAGAGCTGTAAATGAATTGTTTCTTTGTTACCAGTGGTCAGATAAGGTGCAAACTGGAATGATTGTGAGGGAGATAAAAGTCATCTGGCTGTGATTTGGTCTAAAGAGGAGTTGGACTAGGTGACCCTTAAAGGTCCCTTCAAATCCAAACTGTTCTATGATGCTATGATTTGCTTCTTGGCATCCTTGGAAAACTTACCCATCTCTTTTTATTTTTTTAGCTCTTTATGAGAAAGCAGAAATAAAGGCACCTGAGGACAAGAAAAAGCACCTCCTTATTGGTGTGTCCTCTGACCGAGGCCTGTGTGGTGCTATCCATACATCTGTTGCTAAGACCTTGAAGAGTGAGATTACCAACCTCACAAGCGCAGGGAAAGAAGTTATGGTGGTTGGAGTAGGTGACAAGATCAGAGGCCTACTTCAAAGGTAAAAAGGACAAGGGTTTGATTTGGTGGTTTCCTTGTTTGCTGTGGTAGAGATTTCAAGGCTACGTGCAAAGCTGCAAGACATTCACAGGTAGTTGGATTTAATAAAACTATTAAATTCAAGTTTCTTTTCAAAAAAACCCAAATCTGCAAATATGCTAAGGTGGCTTTTGATCATCTGGACATTGGTGAAACCACTGCACAGCTTTATTGTATTTTTTGAATAATAGCTTGAATACTAGCAACACGAGCTGCAAGTGTGTGTTAACCCTGAAGCTGTCATAATAATTTAATTCATCTCAGACCCTTATTTGTTCTGAACAGTCGTAAGTTAATGGGACTTGTAGCTTCTTTGTGCCACATAATGGTACATTAGAGCATCCACTTGTTCTAATACACATTGGATATTATTGCAGGACACATGGCAATTATTTCCTGATGACATTTAAAGAAGTGGGACGGAGACCTCCAAGCTTTGGAGATGCTTCAATCATTGCCTCAGAGTTGTTAAACTCTGGCTATGAATTTGATGAAGGCTCTGTCATCTACAATCGGTTCAGGTAAGATTAAACTGCACTGGCAAAGTACTGAGTAGAAGGCTTCAAAGAGCACATTGGCCCTATGAAAATGAAATAGGAATATGAAAAATGAAATTAATACGAAAAGTGACTGAATTGTCACATTTACTTTTATTTCCTGAGAAGCGAGTGCATTTTGTTGTGTGTGAATAGCCATTGGGTTTGCTTGTCAAGTGGGTGCTGTTCTATATAGTCAGTACATCCTTACATCCACGTGGTATCTGAGATCCCTTCATCAGGATTATCAGAAAACTCTGTGGAATTGGAAAGCCAGAAGTTGTCTGTTCCGATTTGATTTTAAATACTCGATTTAAACTCTTCAGTTCAACTAACTCTTATCACACTATTTTTATACAGGTCTGTTATCTCCTACAAGACCGATGAAAAACCAATCTTCTCCCTTGAAACAATTGCTGGATCTGGTAAGTAGTGAAATAGAAACCACTAGTTATGTGAAGTAATAAATCACAGAAAAAGTACTCTGAGCATGGGAATATGGTATTAAAACATCTTATTATGGTGCATGTATTATAAGTTTAACAGATTGTTTTATATTGACAGTCCAAGGCTGACCTATCAAGGTGCTTTGGGGCAAGGATTAGTGTACTAATCTTGATTTGAGATTCTTTCTCAAGCAAGAAGAACTAAGCGTACAGAAAACTCTTGTCAATGCTAGTGTTCTCAGTACTGAACAGCCTGGACATTGAGTAACTTTGTACTAAATAAAAATGCCCCAGGATGTTTCTGCAGCATTGTATGGGAAAATTAAACATAGTATGCCAATAATGTTTTTGGCCTTGGTCAGAATCTGAGTTTCCTAGTGTTAAATTGAATTAACACAATAAACACAAAACATAAAACACATGAAATATTTAACAAAATTTTACATAGCAGAGAGATTATGGAAGCTTTTACACTGCTTTAAGCAGAGAAACAGTTAGGCTAGTAGTCTTTCACATGATATTATATTGTTTTGCTAGAAGTAGTTTATGTTGGATTTCTCTAAGTTCACTCTCTCATATTTTGCAGAAAGCCTAAGTATCTATGATGATATCGATGCTGATGTGCTGAGAAACTACCAGGAATTTACACTAGCAAATATTCTGTACTACTCCCTGAAAGAATCCACCACCAGTGAGCAGAGTGCTAGGATGACTGCTATGGACAACGCTAGCAAGAATGCTTGTAAGTCTATGCTGTGGCCTTCCCAGGATTTCTGTAGTTTAGTGTGAAAGTACTGACCTTTGTAATTCTTTGTTTCCCAACATTACAAGAAATGAGCTGCTGTCTCTCTTTATGCCATTTTGAATTTGGTTTTTTGAGCCAGTTCAACCGAGTTTCTGAACATGTGAACTTTATTTAGCTCCTGGAATGAGGGATTGCTGTCAAGTATATGAGAAACAAGACCAAGTAACTGGAAATGAAATAACAGATTCTTTAATAAGAATATGAAATACTAAACTAATTTTGTAATGGCCAAATATTCTTTACACTCTTCTCCTGTGGCTGGTCTGAGGATTCCCAAAAGTTTTATAGACATATACCTACTAGTGAGTCCAATATAGTTAGTACTGCACCAATTTAAAGGTGGGGAAACTGAGTTTTTTAATCTCTCCAGAGAAGTAGACTCCACAGCCTCTCTGGGCAGCCTGTTCCACTGTTCTGGCACCCTCACAGCAAAGAAGTTTTTCCTCATGCTTAGGTGGAACTTTCTGTGTTCCAGTTTGTGCCCTATTGCTTGGCACCATTGAGAAGAGCCTCGTTTCATCCTGCTGGCAGTGGCCTTGCCAGTGAAGCCCAGGATACCATTGGCCTTCAGGTGTTTAACTCTTGATGCCTCAAGCCAAATTATCAGGTTTCTAGATTGTCTACTAGTAGTGTTATATGTAGAGGGGAAAAATGAGAAGTGGAGTAAGAGTCTTGATCATTTGCCTGGATATACAGGACTTTTTAGTATTCTGTTCATACAGCTTCTTTTCATCTGTATTTGAATACTTAGATATGTTCAAATTCCAACCTTATTTTTTTCCCTAGCTGAGATGATTGACAAATTGACCTTGACATTCAATCGTACCCGTCAAGCTGTCATTACCAAGGAGCTTATTGAGATCATCTCTGGTGCTGCTGCTCTGTGAGTACCTGTACAGCTATGAAACAGGAGTTGTTGCACAGTCATGTAATGCTTGTGCATCCTGCTTTGGTCAGGCTAGGGGGAAGGCTAGGGCATGGTCCTAAAACTGAAGGGAAGACAATCCGTGGCATGACACCAGCTGGTGCAGTTCTACTAACAAGTGTGAAGTTTGGCAGTGTTTTTTTAGCTAGATAAAGTTTAAAAACTGGTAAAATGGATATTTAGTCTTGTTCTTCTAAGATCTTCTTAGTTGACACACATCCTTGCCTGAACAGGCAGTGGTTTTTCTCCATTTGGGGTTTTGAGTGGGTTTTCCCCTTCTTCCCTTCTACATATCTGCCCAGACAGCCCAGGAGTTTTGGTGGGGGAGAGCAGCTTGGGTAACTGAAATGCTTTTGGGTAAATCAGCCTGTGAAGGTGTGCAGAAGCTAAGAGTTTGGGAGTGGGATTGGAAGGAGGAGGGAATTTCAGAGTCTGCTAATACTGTATGTGTATTTTACTTGTAAGTTCAGTGTTTTGCTTCTTTTCCTGAGCAGGAAATTTTGTGAAGGCATGTACTACAGGTTACAAATGTGTGGGCTTAGGACCACTGTTTGTAACTGCATGCAGCTAATGTGGATTACAGCTAACAGTGAAAAATGTGTGCTCTACTCAGACACAAATATGTATGTTTACACAATGCCTGGAATCCATACCATATGGCAGCTCCCTGCTGTATTGTGCTCCTCACAATACATCTGCAGTCAGAAATACATGCAGAGTTTTGCCTTTTTTGCATGAGTTGCTTCCTAACCTGCTTGTTCTGTTTTCTTCTCATAACACCATAACCAGGGATTAATCGGAAAAAGAAGTTCAGCCAAATCCAAGAGGTAAAGTTCCAAAGTAGAAACTAGATTGTGTTTTTAAAATGAATTAACACAGAAAATCTTGACCTCAAATGAGGAAGTTGGGAATCAGTGTTGTCAGGCAACTTTCTCATCTCAAAGAGCTGGGAGACTATCCATTGCTAGTTTGAATCTGTCTGAACAAAAGGTTCTTAAGTGTAGATAACTTTAAGCAAAATAAATCTGTGATAATGTGCATGCCCATTTGACAGGATTTTCTGTGGTTATTTATGAGTTCCTGGATTCAATTGCAGTTGCTGTTTTCAGTTTTTTGAAGTGCAATGTCTTAATGTCTGTATGTAAGACATTTCCATCTAAAGAGATTTCTGTAGCAAAATAAACATTCAAAATTTAAAACTTCAAGGAAAAATAGACTTGGTAAAGAGTTTGGGGAGGGGAGTAAGGAATATTAAGTTGAAGAATTCAAATTGGAGGAGACAAAAGTTGTAAATAAAGAAATAATTTCAAGGGGTTTAATTTGCTTCAATTTTCCTTACAGGTGAAGAAGAGCTCTTCTGAGCATATGGTCTAACCTGCCTGTGTCTGTGTTAACAAGACCACTCTGGTATTTTGTGAAGAAGTGGTAAAGTCCCAGAAATACGTAAATTCTTACAATAAACCACCAACATGAAACAAATATTTTTGGTTGTCTATGGAGCAAATGTTCTAAAACATGGAATCATTATTGTTGGAAAGGACCTCTAAGATCATTGAGTCCTACTGTTAGACTGACACTGCCATACTCGCCACTAATCTGTGTCTCCAAGTACCACATCTACTTGTTTTTTGAACACTTCCAGGGATGTTGATTCCACCACTTCCCTGGGCAGCCACTTCCACTACCTCATAACCTTCTTGGTGAAGAAATTCTTCCTAATGTCTAATCTGAACCTCCCCTGGCATAACTTGAAACCATTTCCTCTTGTCTTATCACTTGTTCCCTGGGAGAAGAGACAAACTCCCACCTTGCTATAACCTGCTTTGAAGTAGTGGTAGAGAATGAGAAGGTCTCCCTTGAGCCTCCTTTTCTCCAGGCTAAACCACCCCAGTTCCCTCAGCCACTCCTCATAATACGCTCTAGACCCTTCATCAGTTCCCTTGCTCTTCAGCACCTCAACATCTTTCTTGCAGTGAGGGTCCCAAAATTGGTTGGGAAATGTGATGCCAGTTCAAAACTGTCCAAAGTGGGCTGAAGAGGGTGAACAAAAAGCATCCACCTGCTCCACAAACATCTGCAATGAGCTGTCATGGGTCCAGCTCCTCACTCCTCAGGTTGCAGACTTGAGACATGACAGGTACAACAGACAGGGCTTTTTATTGACTAATCAACACACTACTAATAGTCTTATAAATCAAAGAGCTAATTTGTGAACTAATTACTAATAATAGACCTCTATTATCTACAATTCTCTCCTTCACACTGATTAGTTACACACAATTACTGAGCTGCAGTTTAGCACTTGTGGTGTTAGTGTGCACACAACCACCACTAAGTAACACCTCTGTTGCTTCTCCCTCCCCACACCACTCAGGAACTCTTATTTTTGTTTCTGGATACTCTTGTCACCATACTTTAATCCTTTCCCTGCTCAGTTTTTTCCTCAAACAAACAACTTGCCCCAAAGCACAAGCTATTAGGTCCTGCAGTGCACGGAAAACCCAGAGACAGCAATGGCTGCATAGAGGACTGACATCCAACTCCTTCACTTAACTGAGAAGAAGAAAAATAATTAAAATCAACCAAACAGAGCTTCGGATAAACTCCTTTGACCAAAACTTTTCAGCTTTCTGAGGGCATAGCTGCTTCTTTAAATGATGTGCCAGGGTCTGCTCCAGCTTCTCAGTGCCTGAGGGTGCTTCGGCCCCTTTGGACCTGCGAAGGTGAGGAAGCAGCTGCGGTTCCTTGCCTTTGGGGAAGCCGAGCCCAGCGCCCACCAGCGCTCCGAGAAGCCGCATGACACCAATTTTTCCTTTAGGAACCCCCGATTTGGTTTCTGGCGGGGGGGGGGGGGGGGTGGCGCCCNGGGGGGGGGGGGGGGGGGAAGTCAGTCCAGCTGCCCGCCGGTAACCTTCAACCGCCGTCATAACCCCTCCAACCGTCCGTAACCGTCCATAACCCGTCCAACCTGCCGACGGCCGCGCGTTCGATGCGCTGCGAGAGGGCCCGCTCGATGCGCTCGAGGTTCGAGCGTTACGGTCTCGAGCGAGCAGAGGGGAGGCGCGGCTCAAGATGGCGGCTGTGGCGGTTGGTTGTGCCTGAGTCTCCCTTGGCGCTCCCAGTCCAGGGCGGACGGTGGGTCCGAGCGGCACAGCTCTGAGCCGAGCCGGCATGTGCGAGACCTACTCACGGTGGTTGCTGCGGGTGTCGGTGGCGCAGATTTGCCAGGCCTTAGGTTGGGACTCTGTGCAGGTCTCGGCCTGCGATCTCCTTACCGACGTGCTTCAGCGGTACCTGCAGGGGCTCGGCCGGGCCTGCCACCGATACTGCGAGCTCTGTGAGTGTGGGCTGGGTCGGGGTCTGGGGTCGCTGCTGCGGGAGAAGGGCAGCGGCAGAGGGCGCGGTCATTGCCGTCTGGACATGGTCCTGGAAAGCCTGCAGTGGGTGGCCCTGCTTGAGCAGGGGTCTGGACTAATTGAGCTCCACAAGTTCCTGCCAGCTTTGGCCATTCTGTGAAGGGAGGATGCGGAGCAGTGCTGTGGGCCATGAGGAGGGGAGTCTGTGGGGAGGAAGGCTGTGGGGTAGCACTGTGGAGGCGTGGGGAGAGCAGCTGTGGGATGGGAGGCTGTAAGGCAGTGCTGGGATGCTTTATAAGGGGTTGTCATGTCGCTGTGGGGCAGCTCAGGAGGGCATGCAGCGGGTGCAAGGTAGGTGCATGAAGGAGACCATGCTATGGGGCAGTATTGTTGGTGGCATGAGGAGGTGGTATGTGGGGCAATTTCATAGGGAGAAAGCATGGGGAAGTGTTCTGTAGAAGGGAGGTGAGGATATGGAGAAAGACCAAGCGCTGAGGTAGTGCAGGGGCCTTGGGGAGGTGGGCTTTGGGGTATTCCAAGTGAGGGAAGATCAAGGGGAGGTGGGCTTTGGGGTATTCCAAGTGAGGGAAGATCAAGGGGAGATGGGCTGTGGAGCAGTGCAAGGGTCTGAGAGGGTGAGAAGCCATGAGGTAGTGCTGGTGCATAGAGGTCCTAGTGTGAGGCAGAGGTGGGCTGTGGGGCAGCAGGTCTAGGATGTGGGTGAGGAGCTGGGGCAGTGGAAAGGAGGTGTGGGGCTTTAGTGCTGAGGGGGGAGGAGAACCACATGTGATATGCTGTGTGGGGTCAGGGATGTATGTGTATAGGGATGATGTGGGGCTGGTGGTGCCTCGTGTCAGAAGTGCATGTTAGGAGGGTTGGCAGAGGGCTGTGGTCAGGGATTGACATGTGCCAGGGCAGCATGGGGCCATGTAAGTGAGACTAGAGATGTGTGCATGCAGGGGAAAGTGATGGTACTGTAGGGCTGCGAGTGTGTGTTTATGGGATGTGGAGCTGCAGTGTGTGAAGGCTCTAGAGAGTTTTTGTGGGGAGAGAGAACTGTAGTGCAGAGGGCACGGAAGAGGGATGGGTCTGCATGTAGGAGGTGTGGAGTATGTGTATGGAGAATGAGAGGGATGAGGCTGGGGATAATTTTCATGCATGTGGCATGAGTTGTGAGTGTTCTCATGTGGCTACATTGGAAGGGGTCTGGCTGGATATGTACAGGACTGGAGTTAGCCATTGAGGAGGCACAGGCAGAAGGAGCTGGGAGTGATGGTGTAGGGGCAGGATGCCCAGGGCCTAGCTGGATTTGAGATGAGGCTGTGTTTGGGTGGCAGTGTGGAAGGGATGAGTTTACACCATGTGGGAGAAGAAGAAGAGACGTCTGGGAGGCAGTGTGAATGCTGCTGGCTGGGTCACATAAAAGTATGGGGGGGGTGTACAGGATGGGGAAGGAGCACTAAGTATCACTGCTGTGTCTGGGAGCACACTGGAGAATGATGTTGTGTGTCCCTCATGGTTGTCTGCATCCCTGGAGAGCCTTCAGTGGAGGTTCTGAGAGGGGAAGATGATCTGCTAGTACCTGCACAATGTGGGGTGTTAGAGGGCAGGATGACCAGTTGCTTGCTGAGTCAGCAATACTGACTGGGGGGATGAGAGGGTGGTGTGAATCTGCTGGGTATGGGAATGTCAAGAAGAGGGTGCTGATGGCCTGTTGGGTCAGGGAGGGTGTGGGGAGAAGGGAGGCTCCCAGGGCTGGTGCAGGGGCTGCAAGGCTCAGGCTGTCAGTGTGGTTGGAAAGCTGTAAGGCTGTGTGGAGCCCTTTGCCACCCTGTGACCAGCAGACAGAGTGTGACCAGCAGACAGAGGGAGCTTCTCCTCCTTCCTCTACTCTGCCCTAATGATGCCACATCTGGAGTATCATGTCCAGTTCTGGGCTCCCCAGTTTGAGAGACACAAGGAGCTACTGGAGAGAGTCCAGTGGAGGGCTACAAAGAGACAGACTTGGGGCTGTTTAGCCCAGAGAAGAGAAAGCTGAAAGGGAACCTTGCCAGTGATTTTCAGTATCTAAAGGGTGAGTGTCAAGAGGATGGGGCCAGATTTTCTTCAGTGGTGTCAGTAGTGCCTGGTGCCAGGACAAGGGGCGACAGACACAGACTGGAACACAGAAAGTTCCGTCTGAATATGAGGAAAAACTTCTTTGCTGTGAGGGTGCCAGAGCACTGGAACAGGCTGCCCAGAGAGGTTGTGGATAGGTGAGTGCAAATGTGAGTACAAAACAAAGCAGCACATAACAGAGAACTTTTCCCTTCTGTTCTCTGGAGATACTAAAAACTGTCTGGACAAAACCCTGAGTAATGCGCTCTAGGTGACCCTGCTTTGGCACGGGGGCTTGGACTAGATGATCCCCAGAGGTCCCTTCCAACCTCCACCAGTCTGTGATTCTGTGTGGGGCATGGAGGCTGTAACATGGCAAAGAGGAGAGCAGTGATGTGTGTGCAGAGATGAGGCTGCCAGTGGTGCTGCTGGCCCTGTAAGTATTGAGGGGGAGATGAAGGGGGGATGCACCTAGTGGAGAGGCTGGAGAGAGTCAGGGTGCCCTGGAGGGGTGTGCGTAGGCTGTGTGTACATGGAGAAACAGGCTGCTTGTAACCTGTGCCAAGAAGGACATGTTCTCCCTTCCTTTGGTGTGCTGGGGAGCTGTGGGGTTGTGAGCTGCCACTGCTCCTTGTGTCTGTGTGTACTTGTGGAAGGGAAAAAGTCCTGGAGAATTCTTGGGGCAGAGATCAGAGCTACTGTGGTTTGGTATGGCAACAGGGAACATGTTTAGAGGCAGCAGGGATTCGAGCTGGATAATGTGATTGCTCGCCTGAAGTGCTGGCTGAGGAGAAGGTGAAGGAGAAGGTTGTGGATTTGGGACTGCCCACCAGTAGGTAGGATTGGGGTAGCTACCACAAGTTCAGAGAATGTGCTGAAGGTTATAGGAGAGGTAACAGGGATGGCAGCCCTGGAATGTGTAACGGGAAATGTTTGCCAGTGCTTCTGTCTGAGCTGTGGGAGCTGTGTTAATGAGGATGTCAAAACTGTGGATGAGAGGAGTATTGGAGGCATATGCTGCCAACTGATGGTGGATGCAGCCTCAAGATCAGAGAGTTTGTGAGAATTGGGTTATGGGGTCAAAAAGGAGCTAACCTAGGCTGGGTCAGAGCTGTCCTTTGATAGGTTAGTACCAATTTTGAGGGAGGTGCTTTTGTAACGGGATCACTGCTTGTGCAAGAGATGAGTTGTTGAGCAGCATTGCCCCCCAAGCTCAACTTCCTCTGCTACAGGTTCTGCAATGTTTATAAGACTGGGAGGGAAAGACACAGAGGCGGTGAAAATACAGCTTCTTCCTTTTGGTGCTTGAGAAATTGGCAGTGCATAGAAATAAGGTATCCCTCTCTTACTTTGGGTGTGCTTCCTGGAGGTGGGGAAGGGAATTTTTTCCCCCCTTTTCAAATGGATAAGGAAGTATCCCCCTTCTATTTTTATTATTTTCCTTTTGTGAAGGAGAAGGGAAATATGCTGTTTTCATGCTAGTGATATGGTGTTTCTTGTATTACCTCTCTTAAAATGATTCCTGTATTTATTCCTTTAAAAGGTTTGTAAAAAGACATCTTAATGCTCAGCTGATCTCTCCCTGCTTTCTCAGAATTGTTTCCTTTTGCTCCTAAAATAAGTCACTGTACAAACTCAGCTCTGGATGAATGAGCTGAATTTTGCCATGGTTTTTGCATAAGTAGAATTAATTAAATTCCAATTGTAGCATCTTTATTGTCAGTGTGTTATCTCAGAGTCAAACCAGTGGGGTTTGAGTTAGCAGGGTTGTCAGCTGGAGGGACATAATCTTTGTATTTGAAACTGAATGGATTTCTTCTGACGTAATTGAGACAGTGTGGTATTGCTCTGAAAAGCATGTCATTGCCTTTCACATATTTTCTCTGTTGCAAAAGGAAATTATGGCTTTCCCAGCTGTGTTAGATCTTTGTTCCAGCTGTTATATCCCATTAGGAGAGCTACATTTAAGATTTTCATTACTTTTCTGCTGTTGTTTCTTTGCATTTGCAGTAGCTGTAGTTGATGGGAGCTTGTGTGGCTGCAAAGAGAAGGCAAAAGGATTTGCAGAATGGGCTTGAGATGTGTTTGATGCTGTGAAATGCTTCTGAATACTGTGTTGGGGTGGAGGAGAGAGGGAACTTACAGGGGAGGAAAATAAGGGTTTTCCTGTTAAAATGCACCACATTATACAGCTGAAATTTGTGGGAAGCTTGTAAGAGGAAACCTATTCCATGTACTGTACGCTTCACACCTGTTTATCCTAAAATGGAAATAAAATATTTGTAGCATAGTGTTGAGGTGTGTAATTAAGCTATTGAAATACAAAACAAACTGACAGTGGTGTGGTTTCTGAGGGCAGGGTTCTAAATCATTGTTGTTGTTTGTTTTAAGCAGAGGCGAGAAGGGAAAAGTTCTCTGTTATGTGCTGCTTTGTTTTGCACTCACATTTCACGTGGTTTGATAGAGGTGGCAGCGTAACTGGTGGGTTAACTACTCCAGGTTTTCTTGTATGTGTTGGGTTTTTTTCATACTGGGGAACTGTCCAGTGAAGACAGAGCAGTAGCTGCTTCATTTGCTAGGAATTTGGCTACTGCAGCTTGGTAGTGGAAGAGTTGGTTACAGACATGCAGAATACATTGTTTTAATTCTTAACACATCCAGTAAGAGAGTTCAGTTGCCAGTATATTTATGTGGATGGTGCAATTCTTAGAGTAGGATTGGGAGGGATGTCATGGTTTATGCCCCCCAAAGTGTTAGCTTTTGATGATCAGTTTAAATGAGCTGATTCCTGATACTAATGCTGAGTGACTCTTGTAACAAGTATCTGTCCAGGCCCATAACATTTGTTATAAGTGTATCTCTTTATGTCCTGATAACCATAAATGTTGATGGTTACCAGGAAAAGGAGCAGACTCTGAGCAGCAATAGCAAGACGATTTTGACTGCCTGGTAACTACATTATTAGGACTCTTTTTCCTCACTTAAGTGCACTCAAGAAAGGCAAATATACTTATTTAATAATCCTCTGTGGATGCAGGATGGAAACAATGTGTTGTCTGCTTGACAGAGTTATCCTGGAGTGACTATTCGGTGTAGATACTCAGGTATTTAATGTGTGGTAGGGTTGTGTGATATCCTAGAGGAATCTGTGATAGGGCCTGAAATAAAAATACTCAGGAGCTATACCTAATAATTTGCTGGTTAAAATATATATATTTTTTTAATAATCTCGTTTAGAGCAGACCTGAGGGTGAATACTGAGCTATTTATAATAGACTGTACATGTTGCATGAGTAGTGACTCATTAATTTTTCTCAGTGTATTTATTTCACAGCTGCAGTCGCTTCCTTTAAAAAACCCAGCTTGAAACTAAAAGCTCTTCTGTTCTGTATTTACTCACTTGTTAAATTTTCACTGATTCATACGAACTTTGGGCCAGGAAGAAGGAGCTGATGGGTTTGAGTTTGACAAAAGTCAAAAAAGTAATGACAAAAGTAATTCCTGAGACTGAATTTAAGGAAAGTAAGACAGTTTTTCCTAACCCTCACCCACCCCCTCCCAGTGAGCATTTGCCAGCTTATTTGCTGGAGAGCTGGAGGAACTGTGGCCAAGAAGGCCAAGTGGTAACTTGCTGGATGGAACTATTCCCACCTCCTTCCATCTTTCCCCAATCCTGGACAACGTATGTTATTTGGAGTGTCATGGTATAGGGAACAGGGGCTGGAAATCAAAAGCTCCAAAGCTTTTTGTGATCTGGCACTGACTTGCTGTGTGACATTGGATTAATTATTTCACTGGGAGGCTTCAACATCTCAATTTTTAAACTGAAGATAGCATAAATATCTGAAGAATACTGGGACAAGTTCAGTTTGCACAAATTAAAGGGTTTTTTTTGCATCATTTACTAACAGAAAAAAAAGCCTTAGACTAAATGAAAGACCAGGAGAGCATGTGTTACATGTTTATCAGCATTCTCTTTCATGTGTCTAGCTTCTGCTATTTTAGTGAATTTTTATTAAACCAGAGAGAGAAGAAGAATGCTAAACTGTTTAAAAGAAAAGTGTAAAGGCTTTATTTGATGAATCACCTGAAATTACATTTAAGGCATTTTCATGCTATATACATTTCCAATTGATAAGTGTTTTGATTTAAACACAGATATAAATATAGACCTGAAACTCTTTTTGCATGCCTTTTACCACTGAGGACACTGTCTTGAAAGGAAGAGTTTAACTGATTAGTTCTTTTGGTCATCTGTATAAGCTGCCTTCTAACACACAACTGGTTTTTGATATGGTTACTTAAATATTTCCGTTACATTCAGTAGTTGCTTCTCTACCACATGTTCTTAATAAGCACTGGTAGGACAAAGTCCTTTTTAGGATTTAACTCTTGCTAATTATATGGGTACACTTTTTGGGAAGTTAAAAAGATCATGTGCACACCTAGGAAAAGACTTTCTCCTATCACAGTGATATACAGGACTAAACTTACACCCTGAGTACATGATGGTGCTGGTGTCAAGAGGCACACACTGAGCAAGGTACTCAAAACACCTCCGTGGCGTAGATGCGATGCATCTTGCAATCCTGTGTCCCAGATTGTCCAGCTGGAGAATTTATTGCAGCATTTTGCCTGCCTGTGTTCCTGGTTTTGCTTCTGAAGGAAACTGGACACAAGCAGATTGTGTCCCTGTACCTCTTGGTGTGCTTTTCAGATCTAGGTGATGCACGCCTGGGAACAAGTGCTGTGAGGCTCATCTTGAATCTCCTCATCCTGCCAACAGCACAACCAATGATTTCAGGAGTGTTCAAGCAATAAATATACTCTTTTTCAGGGCTTATTGAAAAGTTTTCCGCAAGTTTTTTTTAAACTGGCTGGCCAACTTGTACTTGTTAAGTCTTGATTCCTTAGAAAATGGTTCAGTAAGTTTAAAGATATCTTCATAGTCTGAAGAGCAACTAAAAGTGACAAGCAAGATTTTTATGTGTCAATTATCTAAATTTAATTTTTTAAGGATAAAACACCCATTCATCTACCTAATAACTATAGGGACCTCCTAGTTACTCCAGAGTAGTGATATCCTCCTTTAATTTTGTTTCTGCAGGGGAAACTGGTAATGTACTGGTACTAGATATTATACAACCACAAAATCTGAGATGGTTCCTGTTGTGTGGAGCTCACGTTCTAAATTCAGAGGAGCAACAGAGGCAATAACTTGGTCTGATCTCCCTTCTAGCTGCAGAGAGAATTAAAACACCAGTGACTTGCCCAGAGTTAAACAAGAGGCCAGTGTTAGAGAGAATCAAACCCATAATCTGAGCATTACCCTTATCTTCTCCACGAGACTAAGAAGAGAAATTCTAGAACAAAATTCTTCTTTTCTAAATGTACCTGCAGGCATTAAGTGGGCTGAGGGTTTGAATTCATCCAGTGATGCGAGAACCAGCCTGTTTGACTGCTTTGGCTTTGAGATAAACTAAGAAGAGATTAGGTTAAAGGACAAACAAAAGAGCATCCCCCCTGTTCTCCAAAGCTGGGGCTTCACAATAGCCATTGTGTTCCTTCAATAGGCACAGAGTGGTTTTCCATAATTACTTTTTAAAGGATATCACAGCCTATCATCACGTAGGAATGTAATATCTTCATAAGCCAACTATACAGAATTTGATTAATTCAGTGTAATTTTATTGTAGTAAATCATATTTGGTGTTTAAGGCATCTTTCTTGTATGTGGTGTTATTATTATGAGAAGTTAGGATGAGACTCAAAGTGGTGCTTTGGCTGCCAAGGCTAGTTGCCAAGTTCTCCCTCTGGAGGCCTTCAGAGGGATTTCCCTCTGTCAGGTCAGGGAAACTGAGGCACGTGGAGGACTTTTGTACTGTATAGTTCAAATCTTTTAGCCAAACTTGAGTTACTGGAGCATGTCCAAAAAGGACAGCAAAGCTGATGAAGGGTCTCGAGTCCGATGAGGAGCAGCTGAGGGAACTGGGATTGTTTAGTCTGTATAAAAGGAGGTTCAGGGGAGACCTTGCTCTCTATTGCAAGGAGGTTTTAGTGGTGGAGTCACTGCCCCTGGAGGTGTTCAAAAAACACATAGACGTGGCACTTCATGACATGGCTTAGAGGCAGGGAGGTGTTGGGTCAACAGTTGGACTTGATGATCTTAGAGATCTTTTCCAACCATAACAATTCTATGATTCTGTGAAATGACATGTCTAGAACAAACTGCATCCTCTTTTGGACTGATTTGTTGGAGATCATATTAAATAAAGATCCTGACTGCTTGGCCAACAGGGTTTCACTATGCTTTTCATAAAGAAAACAAGATTTTGGCTGCAGTCAAAATTTAATTGCATCCCAGGTAATCAGCACCTTAGTATAAAATATTCTCTCCTCATCAGACCACTACTTAATATTCCTGTGTTCCATCCGGGAGGTATATCTAACCGGTAGGTAAAGTGACTCATAGATTATAAAGCCTGTAGATTTCATCTGGTGGAAAGATACTATGTGAAGTATTTTTGTTATCAAGAGATACATGAGATACCTTCTTTTTTTTTTTTCTGCTACCTGTAAACTACAGTTTATTCAACAAAATGAAATTGTTCCTTTTCTAGATTGAAAAATAATATTTGACCTGTTACATAGCAGTAAAGGGACACTTTCTGCATGTTAAGGGCTTGTTTAGTTCATTTGAATTTACATTATGAAATTGAAAACTATTTGAAGTGGTGTTGAACAGTGGTAATTGACTTGGTGCTCCTTCCCTTTTGGTTGGTTTGCTTCTTGAGGTGCCATTCTTTAATGGTGTGAATTGAAGCAAAGTAATATGGATTGAAACAAAACACTTTTCAATGAGAGTGTGCTTTTAGCCTGAAATGTTGTATAGTCTGATCCAGTGTCGAGTAAACCTGGGGGAACTAGGGGAAATAATCTCTATTCCTGGTGGTGAGCCATGAAGGTCTGTAATTTCTAAACTTAGATATGCAGGTCAATTTTTTTTCTGAAACTGGATTTTTACAAAAATGTTTTGTTGTTTCTTTTGTTTGTTTTGTTACAGATGGCCGCACACAACCAGTTTTGGATGATGTAGGTAGTGCCTTCAAGCTTATGGGGGTTAACCTGCACGAGCTAGAAGATTACATACACAACATTGAACCTGTCACTTTTGCACATCAAATCCCATTGTTTCCTGTCAGCAAGAACAATGTCCTGCAGTTTCCTCAGCCTGGAAGTAAAGATGCAGAAGAAAGGAAGGAGTACATCCCTGATTATATGCCACCTATTGTCTCCTCTCAAGAAGGTGAAAAATTAATCCTTTCCTTTTAAGTTTTGTTCCCTGTGTGTTTATATATTTGTTTTTGCCCTTGAGTGGTTGGAGTTGTGCTGCCTCATTGCAGCTGATCAGAAAGGACCCACTTGGGTGTTACACAAGCAAGGCTTCCAAATGGGTGGCTGTGCTGTGACAAGTTTGTTTTCCACTCTATTACTTTAAGATTAACTGCTGTCAAAATACACCAAGTTAATACATGTTTTTATAACACATTTCAATTTTGGTTTTTTGGATGGCAATAGGAATGAGTGCTTTCCCTTACATTAGCCTCCCTCATATTTATGTTGCAAGAGTTTATATAATTTGGTGAAGGCAGAAGAAGGAAAGCTGGCAAGAATGGCACAGCATTCCCAGCTCCTGAGAGCTGTTTCTTCTTCCTTTGAGCAAATTTAAGCAACAAAAGTCAACAAAACCAACTTCTTCCAATTAAAATGAATTCAGATTTGAAGTAAGGGTTTAGAGACACAGTGTTTGCTTTTAGTTCTCTTTGCTGATGTTGATTAGGGTTTCATGATCACTGTTCTTCTAACTGCTTTCCTTCCCTTTTTTGTCCCATGGAGGCAGGGGTTGAGGATCACTGTAACAGTGAAACCAACTATATGAGCTACAGTTAACTTGAGAATTTTAACTAGCAGTGGAAAAGACAAAATCATTTTTTCTGCATGTTTCTGCTCCATGAGACTCAATTGGTAGTATGATAAACCTTTACAAATTGTGGCCTAGTCTAACTTTTCCTTTAAATAGTGAACATCACACAACTATACTTTGTGGGGAAATAAATGTATGTATGGACCATGTACAAAAATCCTAGACAGAAGAAGTTTATTTTCCAAAAGAGTGTAATGAACAGGTGCAATAGTCACAAGAGAGTTGTTTAATTTATAGTTTCCATGGGGACAGAATGGATATCATGCTCTGTCTTATGTATTGTTCCTTTTTAAGAACTGAAGTCTCAAAGCCTGCACATGGGAATATGTCTAAAACAATCTGCCAGTGTAAAGATGAACATAGACAAAATCCATTTCTGTGCTGCTACAAATGTTGCATGGGGCAGTTTTTCAATGATTTAGCAAGCTGTGGTGTGTTCAGTCTTCATGCATCATGTTCAGCTAGATAGATGCAGTTACTATGTGCCCCAGTTAGACTTAGGGAATTCAGTCAGGAATGGGGATCTGAAGTGTCAAGGGCTGTTGGATACAGTGGTTTTAGTGTGTTCAGAACAAATGCACTATTTCCAGTAATGGGAGGACTTGCTCATGCTGGTGAGTATTTCTGAAGCTCTGTACACCTTACTTTTCTGTTTTCTTGAATTGCATAATTATTTTATAGATCAACAGCATTTTAATGTCTCTTGCCTTAGTTTAACCCAGGAAGTGAAACTGCTGTTCAAAGCAGAAATATTTTCTTGGATTGATAAGGAGATACTAAAATCTCCCCCTTGTGAAGTTTGTTAAAAGGGTTGTTTTTAAAATCTTACAATGAACTCTTTTAAACCAGGAAGAGACAGACAAAATGTAAATATTATCTATGCAGACAGCACTAATAAAAGTGTAGAGGAGGAGGACATTGAGGAGTGAATAGGGATTTTAACTGCCCCGTTTTGGCAACTATCTTGAGACATTTTAGCTTGATTTTTTTCAGGTGGTAAGCAAATACCATACTGTCAGAGAAATCCAGCATCACTGAAGTGTAACAAGTTACCTGGCAGTTCTGTGGTGGGTTTTTTTTTTGTTTAGTTATTTTTTAACTTGGAAAATCATACTTTAAAAATATGCAAGGAAGAACAAAATCAACAAGACTCAAACCTTTCTCAAAGTGAGAAAGTATCTGAACATGGGGAGTGAGAGATGAGAGTGTGAGAGGCTCAGTCTAGTCATACATGACATAGAAAGAGAGGCTAAAAATTGAAATGGGGACAGTTGTGCTTCTTTTTTGTATGTCACTTTTTATACTCTTTCTCTTGCAAGTTAGATCCAGGAGTTAGATTTTAGCAGTCCTTATAAATAATGCATGAATCCTTTTAACACCTGAAGCAAGGAGATATTCTTTCCAAAGTTGGATGAGAACCAGGAAAACTTCTGATGCCTAAGGCTAGTGTATCAGAGGACCTGTAGACACAACTGCAAAAAATGAATAAAATATTTTTGTAAATGGAAATTTAATGCAAGGATTTAAATACAACTGCTGAATGCAGGTTTGTTGCAGCTGGCTTCAAATACAGCTGAGAATTTTAATATGGAATTCAGTGTTTTCTGAAAATGTTTTTTGTAATTTTGTGCCCTGTTTTTTTGTTTGGTTTTGGTGTTTTTTTTTTAAGGGGTGAGGTGGAACAAGAAACTCTGTTATATATTTTGTTGTATTTTACTCCAAATAGAATTTGGACAAATTACTTCTACTTTTGCAGATAAAGGGAATGCGTTGTAAAAATACTAAAGAATTGCAGAAGCTGTTTGAATAGCTTTCAGATCTTTATTAAGGTGAGAAAAACCTGTGCTGCTGCTAAGATTGTGCAGTCCATAATATTTGAGTTGCTTTGAGTAGACACTAAAGATAATTAGTCAGTAATGAGGGAAGGTTTCATGCATGTTACAATGTATAATGTAAATCTTTCAGTCCTTAAAGGAACTGTCAGGAAGACTTGTTATGTCCCATTTGATATCAAAGCCTAGAGCTCAGCTCACATTATGAATATTTATTTACTGGTAGGATTCAGAAATGTGTAGTGCTGGTATATTTTGGCAATAATGTAACCATGACAGTCTAAGGGTATGAATAGAACAAGGTTTACTGGGAGAGGTAATATCTTTTAATTTTATCAGTCATCTCGTTAAAAGTATTATCTCTGGTGACAAACTGACCTCACAGGTCATTTTAGCTAGGTGCTTTGGTAAGAAAAAGCACTTTTTTAATTGATAGTTTACAAAACAGTGTTCAGTATGCACCATGACCAGTAGGTGTTGCTAACCTCCTTCTCAGAAATCCTCTAGTTCTGTACATGTAACTAACTTCTTTTTTCCACTTACTCTAGAACTGGTGCCCTTGTGTTCAGAGTATCCAATCTACCCAGCAGCTTAGTTATCATTGCCAAAGACTTGATAAGTGCAAAAAGTCCTGTCCAGCCTGAGAGGAGCCATTTCTTTCATAAGTACTCAATAGCAAGAAATGCTGAAGCAGCTCTCTGAATGATTTCTGAAGTTGTGGAGGAAAAGGAGGGAGGCAAATGGGTTTTCAAGATCTGTAATTTGTGTCAGTTGAAAGTTCAGTTCAGTACTGGGTTCAAGTTTTGTTCCAGGAAAGCAGAAAATGTTTTCTTGTCTTAAATATGCCATGCCTCATTTCAGTAACGTGCACTGACTAAATGATCTGGTGCTGATTCCAAATGCTTGCACTGCAAGGATCTGCATACAAAATTATATATTTTATAAAACAATCTGAGTCAGTATTGCCATGGCAAATGTTGGGGGTTTAGCAGTATTTTTACAAAGGACACTGAAGGGATAATTTTATGCCAATGTATCCTGATGTTCACTGTCTACTTATTTTTAATTAGTCTCTGTTTTGGTTTTTTTAGTTATTTTAGTGCTGTTGTCACTAAAATGTCATGGTAAACTTGTAAGACAGATTTAAAAAGGAGAAAAAAATAAATTAGTTGCAAAACATGATGGTCATGCTTTATTTCTTGTGCTTTAATGTAAAAGAACATACATTTTGAACTTCATAGAATTTGTTGATTGCATTTGAAGCAAAACAGTACTGTGCTGAAACTAGGCCAGTTGAGAAAGCCCAGATACTTTTCCAGAACTAATATTAATTGCTATTACATTTTGTGTTAATGTTGAGAGCTCTGTGGCCTGATGCTTTCAGAACATGTCATTCTCCATAATTAAAACAAAGGAAAGTGGAGTGTGAATCCTGCATTTGCCATGGTAACCTTATTTTTAAGCTTCCTGGTATGAATTTCTACCTGTGCTTTCAGCCTCCTATTATCTCATTTTTGAATAATAAGAAAAATAATAATGATTTTAAAAAAACAAAACCAAAAAACTAGAAACAAAACCCAGAACCAACACTTTATGGCAACTGGTTTCTTTTTGTTTTTAAAGTCAGGGGTAGTCAGCCCTGTTTCTCAGACTGGAAGATGAAGAAAGCATGTTGTTGTTGCGCATGCAATACTGTTCATAGTCTGTTATATTTGCATTAGACCCTTATTCCTCTCTTACACTCTAATTGTACTGGGGTACATCAGAAGGATATGAGGGAGAAGACACTAGAGTCTTTTCCAAGTAGCTGCAATTTTTTTTGTAAGGAGAGAGGGGTAGCTTTTAGGGAGTCAAACTTCCTCATCAGTTCTTGCTTCATTTTTTTTCTGTCTTCTGCTTCGTACCACTTCGTTTCCACTTCACAGAGATTCAGCTCCTTTCCCTTAAAGATGACCTGGAAAAAAATGTCATTTTTACTGGGCATTAGGTTTTGTGGTCTTTTATTCTTGATAATACCTGTTTAAGTGCTGGCATTGTATAGAAATGCGTGACCGTTGTGTTAGGACCGGTTCTTAGCATGGTGTACAACTTTGGGTTTATTTGTAGTTTTTTCTGTCAGAGCATTTTATTTCCATGGAAGATCAAAGCATAAAATTGTTGATCTTCTTACAGTCCTGCTTTTCCCCTCTTTGCTGAGGTGTGATGTTAGGACCTGTTACCCACCAAAAGCTGATGCCTGCAGCCACCTGGAAGCGTGGAAACTCAGCTGTCAAGCTATGCATCATCTCACAACATCTCTAGTTTCTTCATCAAACGTTAGTTGCTAAAAATCACATTGGAATTGATGAGAAGGGGTGTGGATGTGTGTGTGAAGCAAGGTGCTAATCAAAATAACATGATTTTTGCATCTGATATCTAGAATTGTAGTTGTTAAAGCATTAAGCATCATGGGGGTATAAAGCATTAGTGTCTAGCCCCCGTCACTCGATGTATCGCATTTTAAATGTGTCACTGGCCCCTCAGTCTAGCAGAGCTTTCTTTGGCCCTGGTCCAGAACTGAATGTAGCAAGTCTTGGAACTCAGATCAGAGTCATTTTCATCTCTGATTTCCTCAAGGGTTAAACAAAACCCATACTTCTTTCTAAATTTGCACGTGATGGGCTTTAAAAAGAATACTGAGGTATCCACTTTGCCATTTTGATAACACAGGTCTCACTAGTGTCATTTTGAAGCCTTCCTGCCTTTCACCAGATCTCACTTAACCCCACAGACTAACTATGCTTCGTTCTGACAGCTGCACTGATGGTTTAAAGGTAACAATGATCTTTTGAACACGAGCTTTTCTAGTATACTTGGTTAGGAAACTACCACCCATCAACAAACAGGTAGTGTGTAGTCAAGCAGTTTGAGGAGTTAAACCCCTGCCACAGTGTGAAGGCTTTGCTCCTGGCTGCTAACCGTGCCTGGCTGCTGAGTATTCGCAAGCATCTTTTCGCTGTCAGTGCAGTGTGTGGAGTGTTAGATGCTGATTGCTTTTGTGCAAGTGAGTCTTCATGTATGCATCAGCCTAGCAAGGAGAAAGCAACAGGAGAAACAGACAAAATGAGAAAGGCAGCCAAGCTTGTAGATGCAGACAGAAGAAAGGCATTGGGAAGGAGCCAATAGGAGAGGCAGGTTTCAAAGAAAAAAGGAAAATGTGAGACAGGAACAAAAAAAAAAAGTGTAGAGAAAATGTGCCTGGTTTAAACCTTGCCATTAGAGAGAAAAATAGCTTTTATAGAAGGCATGCTGATAAAGCTGTAATTGGGAAGACAACTGTATCTTTACCTTTTCTTAAGAAGTTGTATCATAATCGAAAGCATAATTTCCAGTGAAATACTGCAAGGAAGGATTTAATGAGGAAGAGGGTTTTTTTGGTTAAAAAAAAAAAGGGATGAAAATGTGATGCTAAATAGACTTTCACCCAAGAGCTTCATTTAATTTGCAGCACTTGGGGAGAAAAAAAACTATCACTGTAATAAGTGCCATAGTAAAACTTTCTCCGTGGCAGAAACTAAATCACATAGCTGGGATCCATAGACTATGCAGACAGAGGCATACACTATTTTATGTTCTGTAAGAGACTAGTACCTAACTTTTCCTAATCACTCATGTCTTTGAAAGAAAAAAGTCCAGTTCTTGCTGTTTTTATAAGAAGCATAGCGTCAACTGTAAGTAGAAAATGGAGGAAAAGGATTAGAAATGTTTGTGTTGTTTTTAGAATAGACCCTGTGATAGGTTTTCATGTTTTTTGGAGTCTCTTTAGTGTTGTCCTTCAAAACAAATAAACCAGCTGGAACCTGGTTGTACCTGAATAAGGAAATAAAATATATTTTATAAAGATTTTGACTCCAGTTTATTTAAAAGTAGTAACAAGGAGTTAGTAACACTAACTAAAAATTCAGGACTGTGGAAATATGCTTCTTTAGCTCTCCAGTTTTATTCACTGCATACAGCAAAAGAAATTACTTTTTTCAAGGGAATATCATCCTTTCAAAACCTTCCCACAAAGATTTTTCTGTTTTTCAGACCTGTTTAGATAACTTACAAGTTGTTAGCTCTTCTTAAGGATTCAGAATAAAAACTGCACACTGCAGAAGTTGACTCATAAAAGCCAGCCTTTTGCAGTAAACTATTTACTTTAAATTGGAATGAAAGCCTTAGATTCTTTCACTCCATTGTGATGTGCAAATTGCAATTTTGGCTATAATAAAACTGGAGGAGAAAATGGGACTTGATGATAAAAGGATTCTGTTCTATTGTCTTGTATGTTTTGAGTAGAAATGCTGTCGTGATTTTAATTTCCTACTGATCCTTTCTCAGCAAAACTTTTGTCACTTGTCTTGACTCGTCATGTCAGATCAGTTTTTTCCCTTTTCTGACAATATATGACTTTGTTTAGTGCCTGCCTTGCTTCCTGCACTTTCTACTGCTGCTATACTTGAGGATTTGATTTCATCTGGATCATCAGACACCTTTGTGCCTTTGAAAGCATAAGTTTCAAATTAGGTTATCGTCTGATAGCTGTGGGTTACTGTTCTCATTTCAGACTTTCCCTTACTGAACTGAGTATTTTGGGGGACTCTTGGGGAGGGAGTGGGAAGTGGAAAGTCTAGCCACCTCTTAAAGCAGGATAAAGGAGAAATGCAACTGACCTTATACCTTTATTTTTATTTTTTTTAGTGCTTTCATTTCATGCAGGAGCCTTTCCTATTTTTCTTCTCATCAAACAATTTTTCTTTTTGACTTTTGCTACCAAGGATGCTTTAACTTAATGAAAGTATTGGTAATTACTAACAGCTCCTGGCATTTAAATAACAAATAAAAAATATTTGGGCTACTCAGAGGAAACCCATGAATTTGATTGTTACCCCCCTGCACAGGAATTTGTTCTTAAGCTTTCTGAGAAATGGCTCATAACCCAAGCAAGCCTTAATTTGGTACTATAATTGAGAGGACTGTTTTGGAAGGACATGGAAATAGAACTCATTGGTTGAGACCTCAGATATATATATATACATATATGGTTTTGAGACATGGGCTGAAATTTCTCCATCCTTCTGCTGCTGATTAACAGTTGTGACATCTACATGGACATGGGGAACAGTGTTCACTGGGAGTTCAGGAGTTGGCACTCTAGGCAGTTGTAGTCACTAATGCTGCTGTCTAGAGAAGAGATACTTGTGGAGTAACTCTTTTTTCAGTTAAGCACTTTGGAAGTGTCTGAAACATATCTCTTCTCCTGTGAAATATATCCATACTTGAAGCTGTTCAGGAATAGGTATTGCATGGTGTTTGCATGTATATTTCCAAGTTTAGTTGAGCCTAACCTTAATCTTAGCATCAGAACAAGCCGTTGTCTAGACAGAGATCACTAATGGATTACGGGACCCGGATCTGTCATGCGTTAATCAGGTGAATTACTCATTACAAGCTTCTGCAGACAAGTATGTGGTAGAGTCCAGGTCAAGACCAAGGAAGGCTGCCTTCTAATTTTTAAAATTATGACTAAGAAAGCTCATTTGAATTATTTGTCTTTTGCCACACACAGATAAGCACTATAACTTTACCATACAGCTCTTAGCTTCAGTGTCTCCTTGCAGCCTTCATCTTTGGTATGTGCTCCTGTTTTCTCCAGGTCTCAACTAAAAGGAATATTAGTGAGTGGGTAAGTCATTAGGAAGGGAAAACTCATTTTTGTGTGTAGGCAGTTCCATTTCATTCTTCAAGAGTCTGAGAAATGTGAAGTTGGATGGATAACAGGGAGAGTTCACATTAGGAGACATTTGGAGACATGACCCTGGTTCATGTAGCAAGATGCTTGGGTAATTAAAGTTCATCTGTAACGGAGTGGGTTTTTTGGAATCTTTCATTTTTGTAATTGCACTCATTAGAAACATTAATGGCTTTCTGATGGCTTGACAAGACAGTATTTTTCTATATTTCTTTAGTATGGGCTTTGTTTCTCTGAGCAGCTGTGTCTTGTGTGACTAGGTAAAATGTAATCCTGTTTGCATGTTGTGGATAAATGTATATTGTTTGGATCAGTTAAGCAAAAGCTACCATAACATACCTGTGTTTTTGAGAAGCAATGTTAAAGTTGAGCAGGGCTGGATCTGGCTTGTATTTAGCTCAAGGCTGGAAAACATAGGGTCTTCAGGTGGTAAAACAATAAGTCACAAATTTCTCTGACTTGGTTTGAGATGAATGTTCCAATCATGGTTATAAATGCTGACGCCACGCTGCCAGAGGTGGTGTTTTATATGGAGAGATAAATTGAAGTTCAGCTCTGCATGTGTGTGTTTAAAACAGTCCGATAACAACTTAAATGGCCTTTATTCTGGCCACTTTACAATCTGCAGCATTCTGCTTAATTTATTTTCTTGGGTGAACTTGTTTGCCCTTTGTATTTGCACTGTTGATGTCTGCTGCTCTCCCATTCCAAAGAGTTGTGTTCAAGGGAGACTGTGTTTCATGTGTATTCTTACAGTTGGGATGAAGCATATTTTTCTTCAAACGTTATGAGCTCTTTTCCCTGAGGGGAGGAGGATGGTACTGATTCTGTGTGTCTGAGAGGTACTGCTTAACAGATTGGCCAAATAATCCATCTTGAATTGGAGAGTGAATAATTTTCATACCCCTTATCTTGCATAGATTTTTGTGGATATTCATCTCAGCAAATGAACTTTGCATTTCTAAATGTTTCGAGCAGCATGTTCGTTCAGGTACAGCATACTTGAATCTTAATATTCTCCAAGTTTCTCCAGGTTTCTGTCCATGTGGGACTTGGGTTCTAGGTGAATTTAAGCAAAATGTTTTGCACTTGCATGAGGACAATGCTAATTCCATCTGACAGGCACAACTGGGAATAGCACAGAGGAAATAATAGTTCTTGACCAATCACTAAAACACAGGAAGTCCTGGTGCCATAGGAAGGGAGGGAAACTCACTTTTCATTTCCTTTCCAGTCCAGTGTGTTCAGATTAACTTTAAAAGGAGTTGAGATGCAGCTCTGAGGATTTAGCCTTCAATTGTGTGTTACCTCCATTTGGAGTCCATCTCAGCAGGCAGTTAGTCATCTGCCAGAAGAGCTCTCAGAGCTCAGCTGCTGCGTATCCTGTTGCAAATTAAATATGAAACAAGGATGCGTTGGGTTTTGCATGAGAAACTTTTAACACATTCATTAAAGAGGCTTGCTTTCTGGTCTGAATATTTTAAATCACAATATTGCTGAAAGTGGTAGCTCATCTGTAATCTCTCAGAGATAACTCATTACTGTGCCTATTTTTAAAGAGTAGTGATGGATTTTTACCATTCTTACATGCAGCAGTTTTAATATTCTGTAATACAGGCTTTATGTATTTAGATCAACAAGGTTTACTGTAATTCACTTACCTTTTTTTTGAGGACATGTATAAAATACTTTACAAACAGATATTTGCAATGAGATCAAAACATGCAGATATAGTCTTTCTTTTTCTTCTTCTTAAATTGAAAGCTATGGTTAAAATCATGTATCCTTGTCCAGGGAACTTTAGTTGGGATACTTCTTTTATTTTAAGAAGCTTTAGAAATACAAGTGAAAATCTATTTAGAGTTTGTTGAGGTTTAGCTTCTCTTTATCTTCCTTGAGCATCATAACTCAACCTTTTTTTCAGAGTGCTTAAAAATGTGATGTGAGATCATATTGGTTGTGATGAGCAGAAACATCAAGGTGGAGTTTTATTGTGATGTTGCTGTATAGTTCAGTTACCAACTGCAGCATGTGAAGGGTTTGTCACAGTATTGCATGTATTGACACAGTTCAATACTTTTTTAGGACTTTTGGCAAAGTAAATTTCTTGTGAATTAAAAAGTGATAAGTATCTTATTGCTTATGGTGCAGGCAACAACCTTCTTTTAGGTGAGCTGACTTTAATGGATTACAACTTATGCATAATATCTATTTAAAAGTTAGGGTTATTCAGGCTGAAACACTGAGTTTCTTCAGTGTAAACCTCAGTTTTTTGAGTGGCCCAACAATGTAAGGAGCTTTTCCTTCACACCAACTTTCCTTCTCAGATGAGCTCACTAAGCTGAGCTCTTGGCATGATTTTTGGTCCATCTCTACTGTGCAGAGGCAGAGAGCTAGGTGAGGTGAACTCCCAACACATCTCCTAGACCTTCTACTGTTCTAGAAAAGTGTAATTTCATTAGGATGGGATACCAGTGTTAAGCTGTGGGCTTAAAACCTAGCCCTGCTTGCCTGGTCAAAGATGAAGTGTTTCCACTGATATGGGAAGTGAAGAATGTTAGAAGAAAATTGAGCTTGAATTTTGCAGTATCAGTGCTCTGTATGTCCTGTGTGGGCTACATCTGTCCTGTGCCCTGCCATAGCAGGCTATGATTTTCCTAGGTCACAGGCAAAGCCAAGCAGAGTTGCTGCAGGACACGTTAACAGGAGCCATCCAAGGCAATCCAATGAAGCAGGAAATAGTGTTGATTAATAGATGGCATTTTATAAGAAGCTTGCTTTCTGCTCTTGAGACTGGAATATTTCAAATGAGATGAAAAATTAAGTCCTTGCCACTTGTGGTGATTAAAGCCTCAGTGGCTCACTTTTCACGAGTAGCATGTTAACCTCCCTGGCACAGTTCCAGCTGGGTTATAGAGTTCTGCCAACCTAAATGCCCTCAGCAGTTTCAAATTCGTGGCAGAGAAACTGCTCAGCACTGCTCTGAGCTGCTGAACAGCCACTGCATCCTCCCACCAAGATACTGCATTTCAGCAGTAATTGAAGTGATGCTTAGTTGAGGCCAGGTCTTCTTGGCTGAATGCATGCAGCAAGCATTTTTCTTTTCTTTTCTTTTAGGTGTAAATCCAGCAGTGTATGCCTGTTTTCTAGATTAGCATTAGCCCTGTGTGTATGAATGATGATAAATAAATGCAAGGTCGTTCCTCTCCTTCAGGACAGGGAGTAGAGCCCATCCTGGTATCAGATCCATGTTTGCAGATGAGAGACCCATGTGTGATCTGCAGATGCTGTGGAAATACTGAGACAAACAGAAATGTAGATTGTATTTATCTAAATAGTTTTCTTCCTTTTGCAAGAGTATGAGGGCTGCTTTTGTATGTGATATAGATATTTAATGATCAATGTATAGAAAAGGTGTGTTGACTTGTAGGGACAACTGGTTATAATCTGCTGTGAAAGAAAGGTTTTGTGATGTGGGAAGGTGATGCTGGCAGTGGTGTATGTGCCACCAGAAGAATGCATGTTGGGGTTAAATAACTTAGAGCAGGATTTCTGTAAAATGGAATAAGTCTTATCAGCCCTTGGTAAACCAGCTAACACTTGTGCTGCTTTCAGACTCCAATGTCACACATGTGCTTTTTCTATGCAGTAGCTATTGGCCTTATCTAAATGGAAAACCCTTTCCAGCTTGAGAACAACTTAGCAACTTTTTAATATCAAAAAGAGCACATTATACACAACACATGTACAAGACTCAAAGAAACATGTATGCTGCCTAAAGTTTTTGGAGCTAGTGTGTGTGTACGCTAATCTCCTGAGAGTTCATTGCTCCAGGCTTTTATCGAGAGCAAAGGGAGTCGGAGCTGAAGACTTCTGTGCACTGCTTCTCCATCTGAAAGAACCAGCTCCTTTTTCCTTAGTTCAAGGCAATATGCCCAGAAGTATGTGTACATCATTCCTATCAATGCAGTGAGAGGACTGTGACTTTCTTTTTAAGTGAAAAGAAATGAAAATGGTTTCATTCCTTATTGTTAAAGAGTGAAGGAGGTTTCTGCTACACTCCAATTGTCTTAGATTTGTTTCTCGGTGCAATGCATCTTTGCATTCAGCTGTTATTACCTCTTAATGTTGTTTAGAAGAGATGAAATATATTTGGTAGTATCTCCAGGGAAAAGCTCTAGATGCTGGTTTTATGAAGAAAAGCTCAGCCGTGGTTTAAAAACCTGCTTTCTCCTGGTTACCTCGGGTCGACTGCAGTTCAAACTACTCAGAATTGCTGCAGCCTCTCAATGTCCAGTTTTGCCATTTCTTTGCCTTAATTGGTGTAAGTTTGGCTTTCCCAGATAATCTTTTATGAAAGGGCAGCGAGATGATGGAACAGGCGAGCTTTGGAGTGAGAGATCCTGTCAAGAAGTCATGTCCACTAAGTATTACATTAACAGGGGGAGAGCACCCGAGCGATCAGATAACACACTAAACACTTCTCCAGAACTAGGTGACTTTGTTTCCTTTCCTGCATTTGGTGTCCCAGCCTCACACAGAGGTTAGAGTTACTTTTTGAACAGCCAAAGCTGTTCATTTCTTTCTCTACTATTAAGACAGCAGCTGTAACCTTTTCATTTTAATGAAAGCTTTGTTAAACCAGGAACCTCTCCTAGTCACAGCTAGCATTGGTACAGGAATGTATTTAAGCAATTCAATTTCTGTACAAAACAGGATGCAAAGAAAAGTCTTGCTTCCTCATGCAGAGAGCCATATTCCTAATTACAATGGAGTTGACAAAGAATGACATTTGGCAAAAATCCAGAGCAATACTCAGCCTCATTGCCTCTTGTTGCAGAGTGAGGCACCTTAACTGTTCTGTCATCACACCTTCTGATTCCATGTGAGGAAAGTTAGAAAAATAAGTGGAGATTTTTAAGATCTATTTTTCTCCACTTCTATTTGAGAGTATACTAACACTGCACTCATCAAGGATGTACATTTCTTTAATGTTAGATATCCATATTGAGTTATATCACACCTGCTGATGCAGTATCAAGGCTGAAACTTTTATTCTGCAACACTCAAGTCATTTCTCTCAAGCTTTTATTTTGCCTTCTATGGTTCCTGTCTTGTTTACAGCATTCATAGCAAAATTATGTGTTCTTAAAGTAACAGCAGCATGATCTGATTATATATGGCAAAGGAAATAATATGAAAGATCAAGGCTTTCTCTAATCTGAGTCCACAGAGCATCTTATTGCTACATGTTATGTGGCTATAAAATTCATTGCAGAAGTGAAGGATTTTAAGCATCGTGTTAAAATTTGCAATTTTTTAAAAAATAGCATCACTTAAAAGACCAGTGTTAATGTTTACAGCACTTTAATTAAAATTAAATCTGTTTATAGCTAAGTTTATTTTAAATTGGCTACTAGCTCTAACATCACCTCTTTTCTTGCTTAAAAACAAAGCAAAGGAGCTTATATCCAGAGAGGGTGAGCACACTCTGGCTTTCACAATGGAAACTCCAGGAGGGAAGCTGAGAGGAGCCAGATCAGCACAAGCAAAGAAAATTAAATGTTTCAGGTCAAGCAGAGATCGTAAAACTACAGTCATGCTGTATCTTCTTGGAGGCTGTGTTAGTAGTTACTATACAGTAATCTCTCCTAAAGAACAAGGGCTTAGTTGGTGATACACTTTGTTATTCAGAGACTACATCCACATCTTTTTGCTTGGTGTTCCTTGATGGATCTATCTTAGAAGAGCAGGAATCTTTGCTGAGGAGCAGAATACCTCAGTCCAGGTGGAGTGCCATGTTAAAGGACTGCTAGGTGAGGAAGATTTTGAGATACAGGTACACCACTCTGCAGTTTACATTGATTCTCCCTCTAAACCAAGAGGATTGGTCAGTGTTTGGAGTCTGTTAATGAGCCAATTGTACAGAAAATCCATGTTCCACTGGCTTTTCTCTTAATCAGTCTTTTAGATATCCTGGAAAATTAGGTATTTTCCTCTTCCCTCTTAAAACTCCAGCAGATGAGATCAGGTATTTCCCAGTTTTCTCCGTAGTTCTCATATCTCATTTGCTACTCAATGCAAAGGCAATGATCATATTGGTTCAGACTTCTACACTGACTGCAGCAGTGTGTTTGTAACAGTAATATTTCACAGATCACTGCAGAAATGCATAGGTTGCACACTGTTTTCAGAGGAATTTTCAACTTGAAAGCCCAGTGAACTTTCTTTATACTAGCTAGAAAAGCCCAAGGTGTAAAAAGCCCAAAAGGTCTGTATCACTCTTCTCCCTTCAGATACCACACGTGCACAAATTTTATAGCATTGTTCCAAGCCTCAAGTTGAGAGAAGTTATGACTTAAGGCTATTGAACTTGTAGTTTCCAGACAGCTGCAAGTTCTGCTATTTTTAAACATTTCTTCACATCTAACAAAAGCTCTAGTGCCATAATGTATTCAATAAACTTTAAAACATTTTTTTCTATTTTAGCTGCATTTTGCTAATAAAAAAAGGAAGGTGGAAGGAAATATTTTGTGAACTCAAAGAGCTGAGGTCTTATGGCAACTTTCTCACAGAAATTGAGGTCCTGTATGGAATCAGTGCATAAGATGTTGTATTTCTAATAGATACAGCTGCTTGGGTTTTTTTTCCTAAGAATTATCAATGTCTGAGGCATGATTTAAAATGGAAATAGTGTCATAGTCTTCACCATCATGCCACTATCAATTTGCTGTTGTTAAACCATTCGGGGAGATAGAATAGATTCAGTAGAGTTACCAGATAGCATCTCACAGTCTTATTCTTTTTTTTTTTATTACTCTTACTGCAAAAGAGAACATGCATATTTGTGCCTCCGTATGTTCCTTAAAGGATCTAAAGAGACTAAGTGCTGTTGGTGCTCAGTGAATATTGATTTTCTCTATTAGTGCTTTTGCAAACCTTACATACTCTTTTCCACCTTCTCTACTTTTATGCTTAATTTGCTTAACTGGCGTGTTTAGGAATTGTTTTTTCTCCCCTCCAAGCTCACTTTTTCCACCATTCAGGAATTTTTTGTTTTCTTAAGCCCCTTCTAATTCGTGTGCCATTTTCCCAGCTGGAAATGGAACCTAGTTTTAACAAATGATACTATACTATATCCTTGCAGTGTTGTGAGTCTTCTAATACTGACCTAAACGCTGTGGACAAACTTGCTGTGCCTTTCTCTCTGCCAGAACATGCCTCTTACTATTCAGTGCTTCTCTTAGTAATTAAAAGGTTTCTTGAAATGTATTCTTTTTCTTCTGCATGCTGAGATCAGTTTACATTGTTATAAACATTATAGTTTATGCTTCTATTTCTCCTAGCTGTTCTTTTCCATGACCATTTACATCACACTTTCAATGTTTCACTTTCTGACAAGTTTCATTAAATGGAATCATCCTTATTTTTAGAATATGCCACAAGAAGAGCATGCTGAAATCATATTCTTTTGGTTTCTTACTAGATAGCTCTCTCCACTTCTTCATTACCACTTGTTTGCATTCTTTCAGCATGGTTAATTTTTTGTCCAAGACTTTTCAAGTAAGATTTTGTGATACTGTCAGATATCGAACTTTAAAGCTTCTATTATAGTTTCCAGTTATCTATTATTTTTGTAGTTCTTTCAGAAGGATCTGAAAATTGATCAAGTTATCTTTATTGCTTTCTTTTTCATTTTTTTTTCCCTGTCTAATCTTGTAGTGGGTTTTTTTCTTACTGCCTCCTAATTCTGTTATGGGTTGACGTGGTAGTTGTTAGGGTCATTCTTTTGAAGTGTGTGTCTGTTCTGGACTTCCTGATAGTATTAATTAGATACATGTAATAACAAGCAGCTTTAGTAATTAGTGAACTCCTGATACAGACAAGCACAATAGTTTGAGAGATGAATTTTCACAAGCAGCAAGACAAAATGATCGAGATGCTCTTCGTTTCAGTATTAAAACAATGTTGTCTGCTGTGTACAGATTTCCTGGGTGTGGAATACATATTTATGATTCTGGAATTTGGTAGTGATGGTTACAGACTGAGACTACTCAGAATACAAAACAAGGCAAAACAAAAATACAATGTTTTGGTTCTACATCTCTGAAAAAGCTTATATTCTGTCCAAGATTTATTATAGAAATGTGAATTTAAATGAGCAGAAGCAGCCAAAAATGGAAACTCCCCAAGAAGTTCAAAAAAGTCATCATAAAGTGCAGAGAGAAAGAGAAGCTTAACTTGTTGGCAGTTTGTATTTCTATCCCTATTCACCTTCCTTGGAAACTTGCCCTGGGTTCGTGCTTGAGACCAGCTGCGTGTGGTAGCTGATACAGAGATGTGGCTGTAACCCCTGGCTGCCCTTCCAGGCAAACAGTTTTTCTCCAGAGTTCTTGCTAAAGGATAAAAATATAATAATTTTCAGGCTTTTCTTTCTAGAGTTTCCTTTTTATTTTCCTAGTTTTTGTTCTTCTGTAAAGGCAAAAGGGTTTTCCTTGTAGAGCTGAACAGTGCAGGAGCCTCTGACTGTTAATTTGTGTTGTATGCAAACTTGATGGCAAATTTAGCATAGTTTAAATGTTGAACTGTTTATGGCTCCTTAACATGAAAAAAGTTTTGACATGCATCTTCACACTGTTGCATTAGTGCTAAGTGAATTTTTTTTTTAATCAAGTAGAAGATTACTATTACATCAAATTATTTTTCCTTATTAAGTGTGCTTGTCTTGGCTTACATTCCCCTTATCCTAATTTTCAGAAGGACTTTCATCCATTTCCTTATAGGTAAAGCCTGATGTGAGATATTGAGGGTACAAGGAACAGAAGGAATAAGGAAGAAAAACCAAAAATGCGCAAAGTTCATTTTCACTGGCAGTATGTTAGTCTTTTAAGGCAACAAATAGCTCTGCTGTCAACAACAGAGATTACCTTATACTGGAGAACTTTTGTGAGTCACAGCCCATGGAGATTTCTTAGAAATACACACCGAATTTAAACATCTCCCTTTGGGGATTGAAAAAGAATAACTTAAAACAGTTAATCACTCCTAACACTATCTGTCTAAAACAAGTGGCAGTCGAGAGATTGAGATTTTATATGGTACAACTAGCCCACAAAACTACCACTCCTTTCAAAAAGGCAGGAAGCAAACCACCTAAAAGCAGACATTGAGGCTACAGATTTAAACAGACATCAAATGGACCTCGAGGATCCAACAGTAACTGTAAATCTTCCATTATTTGCATAGCATTTTGAATAAGCAGATTGTTAAATGTTTTTTGTCTAGTTTGAACTTATGGTAATATTACACATTCTTAATATTGCATTATTAGTATGGTTGTTGTTATTGTTATTGCATTGATGTGGCTTAAAGTAGTTTTATCACCTCCATTTAACCTTAGGTGTGCATGAGTTTAAATATATGTCCAGTGGAGGCTCACCTGCTGTGATCTGTGCAGCGAGGGCAGGAAAAAAGCCTGGTGAAAATTAGGCTCACAACACAGATTTAAATTTAAATAAATGGTATGTGAAGACAGTTGCCTGACTTCTCAAAAAGACACACTTTGGATTTCAGCCTTTTCTATATTACTGTGTTTTAGCAAGTAACTTTTTAGAACACAGTTACCCAAAAATATCCCAGTATTTCTGATGCAAAAGAGAGGTAGTTCTGGATGCAGAAAGCCCAGGGCTGGTAACAATTTGTCGTCCATGAAAAGCCTGTCAGGATTGCTAAGAACTCATCTCTTTCTTAAAAATTAGCAGCACTAGTAGATTCTCCCACCCTCAAATGTTTATATCTAGTTTTAGCATCTTGATTTCAAACCCTTATGCTCAGTAAGGATCCCAGAAGACGGTGTCCATAGCAAAGCCTGAGCGAGCATCCCACTCTTGTTCTCCAGCATCAGCATCTAGATCAGTGTCTGATAGATTGGCACCTCTCAGGAGTCTTGAAAGGTGGTGAAAAAGTTACTGTAGTCCACAGTATGTGCAAAACACCCCTGGTTTCAGGACTGCCAGCCTGCTTTTGTGTTTATGCTGAGTGTTCTCTCATTTTAACTACATCAGTTTAAGATTTCTTAAGAGCAGACTGGTTTTTTTTTAATTCCTACTTTTAAAATGAAAGTAGGAGGATCACCATTACCCACACACACACACACAGTTTTATAAAAGGTGTCACTAAGGTAGAAAGATGTGACTTTTACCCTTCATGCCATCTACCTTCTCTTCTACAAACCCAGAGAGCACAGTGTCTGCTGCAGAGAGGAGCTGTTTCAGGGAGCTGCTGGTAGGAAATAGGCTTACACAATCCGTGTCCACTTTGGCATCATATGCTTCCTACAGCTATAAAATGATCCAGATTTTATGACTGCAATCTAATTACAATATCTAGGTGCTTGTGGCTGTAGCTTTTTGCAGGTGACAAATCTACTTGCAAGTTAATTGTTAGCTACTGAATAACTTGTGAATTGGGGAAAAGGCAGTGCTCAGACTTTCAGAACTGTGCTTCATTTTGTTTTAGTGGAAATTCTTAAAACTTCAGTCAAAGAAAAAAAAAAATTAAAGTGGAAGCAAATAGCCTCTTTTTATTCTCCCAGAATAAGGTAGGAAAGCAAAGGGGATGTAAAGGAGGATCTCCTGCCTACCTCCTGTCTGCAAGATATCAGTCGTGAGAACTTCCCTTTTTCTAGCTATGAAATTGTGCTGCTGCGATAGCTTCCCCAAACACATAAAACTAGAATGATTAGAGAGTGAAAATCCACACTCTCAGCATGAATTTACTGTTATTTGGTCCTTATAAAATCCCAGTTGTAATAGGGAGGGTGAGTGTCTTTTGTTTTGTTTTTCTAAAGAGGAATGGTCAGGAACTGTCAGAAATTTCTGTGCTCCACTTTTTTACTCATACTGAGATCCTTTGCCTCCCATTTCTATTTTCCCTTTGCCTTTTCCAGTTGGCCACCTGGAACTGGAATTTTGAAAAATATCAACCAGTCTCCTCTTGGTGTTTAGGATGGTGTTTAATTTGCTGGTTTATTGTCAGGAGGCAGACAGCAGTATTTCAGGGGTAGTTACCATCTGGAAAAATAATAAATAAATGCCAATTTTCTTACTAAAATATACTGAATAATGAAACAGGGGGTTTTTTTCATTTGGTTTAGATTATTTCATAGCCTGTTTGCTTTCAGAGGTGTTTCTAGTGTCTTCTAGTTACATCTATTGTCATGCATAAGCAAACCAAGCTGGATTTTAAGGAAAGCAATGTTTTAATTCAGGATCCTAAATAGAGTAATCCTTGGAAATACCCTGTCAGTGAGAAGGCAACAATTCAGACCTCGGACATTCCTTTTTAAATGTCTTTGAACTATGATTGTTTGTGAAAATATTAGTCGCTATCTCATTAAAAAATGCACGCCTAGCCCAGTGCCTCTCTGTCCTATTCTTGTTGCTTGAAGTTGGCTTCATTGAGTGTTGTGAGGATGCCTAATTTTAAGCAGAAATGATCCCAAAATACCGATTCCTGGTTTTGTGTCCTCTTCGGCGTTCATGCAGTAGCTCAGCGTTATTTTGATGCCTCAGCAGAGGGCACTGTTGGAGCATTAAAGGCACTGGAAAGTCTCATCTCCAGCTTTTCTTGATATATTTTTTTTTGTTATTTTGGAAAGTGTTTAATGTTCTCCATGTAATTAAATTCAGTTCCCTGTATAATTAGCAATGGAGCCTTATTCTTTGTGCCACTGCTGTGGATTGTATTATTTTTGTCTCTATTTGCCTTCAGTCAATGCAAAATACTGTTGCCTATCAAAATGTAGAAAGTTTTATTGCTATCTACCGAAGCTAAGCAATATTTAAAGGTGGAAATATAAAACTCTCTAGTTAGTTTCATTTAGTTACTTAGAGTAAATAAGGAACCTTTAAAATTTGCTCATGGCTCAGGAAATAGCAGAATTAATGTGCCATAATAATTTTACCTTTGTTTCTGAAGGTGTATTATAATATTTTTGGATTGTCAGTACTTTCAGGTTATTAAAAATATATACACTAATCCATAAGATTTAATTATGGGGGGAACCTCTTGATTTTATTTGGCAATTTTTTTTTTCCTGTTTAATTTGTTTCCCTCTGTATCTTTGCAAGAAGTTGTACTGTGTTGGTGCTGTTTAGCATATTGAAATATTAATTACAGAGTGATAGGGCATAGTTATTTTTCATTAATTGCAAATGCAAAGTAATTGCAGTGACCTAGAAATAGTTTACTTGTCCAAATACCTGTAAACATCCTAATTTTTATGATTTATGAAGACCAGCTACAAAACGTTGTGTCAGAAAGAAATAATTTCCCGAGGTACTGGAGATCTTAAATCGTAATGCTTACATTGCATTAGAATGCTTGTAAGGAGAATATATTTGGAAGATGGAAATCTATTAATATTCTGATGTGTTTGGCTCTTAAATTGGCAAATACACACAGAATTAATTACAAAGAACATGTTCTAGTTTTCTTTCAGAAAGTGACTCTTTGTCCGTAACTGCTTGAGTTACACCAACAACCTGAAGAAGTTTGCATTAAAGATGGAGGGATATGCTCTGCCGCTGACTGACAGGGCACTCTTACAGTCATTTAAATTCAACCACAAAAGACATCTCCACAAATCTCTGTTGCCTTAGAAATAGTGGGGAATATTTTATTTTTTTTTAAATTCTTATGGTAGTTGAAAATGTTAATTAAGTTATCATCATCAGCGAAAGGCAGCGTGGAGGAAAGGAGCGGCGAAGAGTTTGAAACGAAAGGGCACAGTGCAGATTGAGATGACTCTTTGCTTCGAGGGCTTCCAGGGGAAATCCTCGGGTCAGGACCTGATCCTGCTGCAGACCTGGTGCCTTCGTGGTCTGTGGGAAGGAAGGGTCCTGCTCTCAGCAGGATCTATCTGCAGACTGCCCGGCGGCAGGCAGCAGAATCCATGTCTCAAGGCCAATGCCGCTGTCGACAGTCACTGCTGGGATTGCAGCTGGAAACAGCAACTTGGAATAACAAAGGCAAAAGTTGGTTGCTTTTTGGCAGTGCAATGCAAGTGGCTTTTACTCACACAAAAAAAAGACTGTTACCTCCCCCCCAAAAAACCCCCACACTGACTAATATTGCAGTGCATCAGGTTGTAACGATCTGGTGTTACATATTTTTCTAAGAGGACTAATATTGTGCCGAGAGGACTGTAATTGGATGTATGGTTTTGTTCTTTAAAGCTTGCTTTCGTGTCGTTCCCTATTTATTAGTGTCTCCTTACGTCTGCTTGGTAGGCTAATATTCAAGCAAATTCTTGTTTCCTCAGAAACATTAATACTGATGTAGTGCTCCTGTATCATCTCTGTAGCTGTTATCTGTTGTATGTTTTTCCCCATGAGAGGCTATCGCGGGTTTTTAGTCCAGGCTGTTTGTATTCGACAAGGTCAAGATAAGTTTTATCTCTCTAGATAAGTCAAGTGCATTAGGATCGATACAGTTACAGTAAAATACATTGGCAATATTTATTGCCAAGATCCTAATGAATTTTTAAAGCTTGTAAGACCCTGTCAGTGTAGTGTGGATGCCCTAAATGGTTCTTTAGAATGGGCCCTATGCAATTACACAGGTACTTGTTAAAAATTAAAAAAATACACAGCTTTATGGTTTTTAACAGGGATGAAGCTTTGTGCTCCTACTCCCCCAAATCCTCACAGATTCTTAGGATACAGTCAAAATAAGTATTTACTTTCCATATACTTTCTGTATAGGGATTTATGAGGCTTATCCCCACATTTACCTGTTTTGATTATGAAGTTGCTCTGTTTTTAGCACACTAACAGTTTTTTGGAATTTTACCTTCCGTTTTTTTATTGACAAGATAATTGTCTTTGTTTTGGCTTTGGCAGAGTGGCTTAGGCCAGTTTCATTTGTGATATAAATTTCCCTAGGTACATATTTATGCAGTTAAATCAATAAGTATTTCATAATCTCTCTAAATACTTATGTAACTTAATAATTCCAGCCATTATGATGCATCTACTTAAATATGTATTTTTATGTAGGGCCATTTAAAAATGCAAATTATAGGGATTATTTTCCTTTAGGCTTTGTATTTTTCTGTTGCATCAGATAGCGAGTAAGAAAATTAACCCACAAAAAAAAAATCCTACTAAAGTAATAATGAAGATCTGACTTATATCCGGTAAAGATAATTTGTTGATAAGACTGCATGGCTCTCTTGAACTCATTCTGCTTTCTCAGTTTTCTGTAGTTGATCTTTCAAACCATGAGACACAGCTGTGGTAGCATAAGGACTAAGTTAAGGAGAAAGTTTCCACCTTTGCCACAGTCACCTACTTTGAGTCTTTTACTGATACTCCATTGTCATCTTTTGGGGCTGTGTTTTCTACTCCTCCTGACTCCAGAGCACCTACAGATTGCTTCTTTTTATTTTTAATACTTTGAAATTCAAAATCAGGATTGATAATACCATGTTAGGAAGCTGCTGTGTAGCTTCTCTTCCTCTTTACCACGGAGGTTTGATACCTGACACTTTTAATTTAATTTAATTAGGGAGGCAGAACCCCATCTTGGTGTTCATTAAGGGGATTATTCATCAAAGTTATTGCTTCCTTGATGGAGAATAACAATATCACTCGCAATGGCTGATGTTGCTCTCATAATTATATTACTTTCCACTATTTTTCTCTCCAGGGCTTTGTACTTAGTCTCTTTATTTGAAAATGTTAAATTGAGGGAAGCGTAAACTTCTGGTATAGCAAATTCACGAGGGCCACATTTCTTTTAGTCTAGTAGCTTTATGTCGTGTAAATGCTTCATTCAATTTTTTCCCCTGCTTTTTATTGGTTTTCTGCACTGTCTTTAAATATTTGTGTTTCTTTCAAGCTTAGCTGCACTTCGGCTCAGGGCCTGAGGTTTCTGGCTGCCTGTTTGCTGATGTAGCTGAACTCTGCCGCACTTAAATCCTGCCGAGCTCACTGTAGTCAGGAAGCCTCTATGGAGCAGGGAGTCACTGTGGGGTTTGCTGGAACAGAGTCACAATGTAATGTAAAATTAATCAGGGGAGGGGGTAAGAGTAGACTGTTTGCAAAAGTTATCTTTTGTAAGGCAGCTCTAATCAAATATTCAGAAAATGACAGCTTTAAAAATAGAACAATTGTCCTTTTAAAACATGACTAGCTTGGTTAATTTACCCCCAAGTATCCGGTGTCTGTGACTCAGAAAAACCCTTATCTACTAAAGGGGGGGAAAAAAGAGCGTGGCAGCAAAGGTGACAAGTTTTCACCTCTTTCCTCAGAGAACATTTTAATTCCACTTTAATCAGCCTGCCAATAAAAGAGTACTTGGCTTTCAAGGAGAAACAAATCAAAATATGCATTTATCAGTCATGAGGCAGAATTCAATCGCTCACAACTGATGAACTCCAAAAGGAATGAAACTAGTACTATCACGCTGCCTTGGTTGGGTTGCTTTGTACTATCAAAGAACTGGTGCTATCTTCTTCTGCCACATCCACTGTTTGTCTGTCATCCCTAATTATGGCCTTTCAAAAGAAACCCTTCATAATTGCTCTTAATAGTTAAAATTAAAAAAAAAAAATCACATCTAGATAACTGAAACTAGTTTTCTGCTGTTTGCATATTTGTATGCTCTGCAGCTGCCAAAATAACTGAAAATAAATAAATAAATTAGCCAGAGATGAGGCATAGGAAAGAGAAAGAGGTTGCAAAGTGGTACTGTGGTACAGGGCTCCTACAGGGGCTTGTCAGAAGCCTGCCTTACTAAAATAAAACTTTATTTTCCACTAGAAGAGGAGCCTTGAGGTTCACATTGCACTGCACAGGTGGGCTCTCATTTCAGACTCCTCTCTACCGTTCCAGTGAAGAAAGAAGAGCCTGAAGTGGAAAGAAAGGTGGTTTTTGTATCGAAGCAAAGTTGGATGCTGTTTCACGTTTGGGTGTTTCTAGGTTGTGGGAATTGGTTGCTCTGGGTTTTTCTGCTTGTTTAGCATGAGGGGAACACATTGCTGGCTTTATTGATATTAAACAGAGTCGTCCTGATGGTTACAGTAGTTAGACTACAGCATTCTACACAAAGCTGAATCTTTCTGGTGAGAGAAACTGCATTCTTCGGGCTTATCTTGCTCCCTGCTCTGGAATTTACATGCGTAACTACCAGTGCATCAAGATGAGTTTTTCGCCTTTGTGTGGTTTGCATCTCAATGAGGGTGGAGAGGTGCAGTCTGTTTAGCTTTCCTTCTCCCTGCCCTGAAAAATGGTTAAAACTCACCTCATCCTTTATTTATGCTTTGTTCCATCCGACTTCTCTTCTACTAGTAAGGATTTATGAGGCCAGAAAGCAAGAGCCAAACTGCTCTTCTGTTTCATTTTCTCTGTTTCTCGTCCTGGTCTGATTTCTTTCCGATTTTTCACTCCCTGTACAGAATTTGCTTTCCTCTGCCTGCCTGTGTCTTGCTTTAGGGCAGGCCTCGAGCATATCCCGAGATGCTCAGCTCCCCTAGCACAGCACCATGCCTTGTTAAAATCCATGCTTCCACTCTTGGTGTCCTGGGATTGCAGTCTGAAACTGCTTGTGCAAAATACCAGCCTTGGCGCGAGTTTGATGTGCAAAAACACCAGGATCTGACCTCTAGTCTCTCCTTTTCCCCTTCCTGTGGTTCCACAGTATCTCGCTTGTCTTGGCCCAGTCTGGGGAGTTTTCTGCTCTCCTCTGTCCCACTGAGCTCCATCCTCTCTTCAGATCTCACCTCCTGACCTCCTTTTTTTCCTCAGGAGTCGATTAGACAAAGGAGGTAGGTTGTCATGTGGATGGTATATACAAATACATTGCATTGTAATTTTTCTCATTTACCATTGATTTTAATCTTTGTGTTTCAAAAGAATGCTAGTAGCAGTTGCAGGTAAAAGAAATATCAAGTAGGATTGTTAGAGTGCCTGTTTAGGTCACGCATTTGTGAAATGAGTGTGTTGATGTTGCTTGACTAGATAAGACAACTTGTGGTATACTCTAAAATTAAAAAGCAGGGAGAAACAAGGTAGAAATGTGTTGGTGGGGGAGAAACTTTTGTCTCTTCTTCCTTCGAGAGTGGTTACGTCAGTTGTAGGGTTGTGGGAGTAAAGGGATTTGTGTGCTCAGCTATTAATTTCACGACTGCTTCTATTTAATTGACATGAACCTAAGAGTGCTCAATTGAAAAGATATGTTGCACAGCTTCGGAAAATGAAGTTTAGGAAAACCAAGTAGAACTGTAAATAATACTAAGTTTATAAAAATATTCTTACAGTTGCAGATAAATGATTTAGGATTATAACTTGCTGTTGCTTAAATAAAGAATTGTCTTTACAAACCAGAGATAGTGCAGAAACCAAAAGTTTTCAACATAGCCTTTATTTTTAAATGAGGGCTAAAGGAGCATTGTAAAGCTTGTGCGTGGAGCTTCTTCCATCGCACACATGCATTTATATTCATGATTTTGTCAGACTTTTGCAGACTTTATACTTTCCTTCATGTTGCTTGAATTCTTGCCCTTCTTGCCCAGTTTTCTGGTGTTGTACTGCATTTGTGAAATATTTGTGTATTGAGTCTAGGAAAACATGGAAACATTATTTCTCTGTTAGGTAATTTGCTCTAGAACTGAACTGCTGAAGGTGGTACTGTATTATGTATCTGAGCCACTTGGAATATTGTATTTACAGGCTACTGAAGTCTTAATTTAAAATGTTCATCCTGCTGTGTGTGAATATAGATAGTTCTGTGTTTTCCAGAGAGCTGATGATTAGAAAATGATAAATCATTAGACAGCACTAAGGAAGGTATGTCACATGAAGGTTGGAGGAGGAGGAGGAGGAGGACTGCTAGGTAAAGGATGAGTCAGAAGCTGGCAGAGTTCTTCAGAATTTGGTAATTAAGGGAAAATAAGAGTCAACAAGAGCTGGAATTACAGAGATTCTTTAAAGAAAGCAGAAATCAAGGTTTTGTAATGTTGGGTCTGTATCCTGGTAGAGGATTTGGTTTCTTAGCCTATGTGTGATAGGTAAATTCCAAGTACATCACAAATTATTTCCAAGTTTTTCACAAACTTTAGAGGTTTTGGCAATACATATCCTGCATTTAGTGATACACTTTTGGCATAGGGAGGAAAAACAGTGAGTTTTTATACACTTGTCTTTGAGAATGAAATGCCTAATTTATCTTTACCTTCTCTTTACCTATACACCTTTTTTTTTTCTCTCTCTTTCCTTTAAGTAAGCATGTAATGTGACCAGATACTGTGTCACAGCTTTGGCCAATGAGTTCTGCCCTTGCAGGTCTAATTAGCTGCCCTATTATATTGCCATATTATGCTGTTTGGCATGTAACAGCCACCTATTATTATTTTTTCCTGACCCTCCTATGAAGGGAAACTACAATAATTGAAGTGGCCTCTGATTTTGTAGCCCTTTTGCTTGATGTGTTTGTGTATGTTACTTTAGTATTCTTGAGCAATTTTTATTAGCCTTCTCATGGCCAAATCTTATTCTCCGTAAGATTAGTAGACAGTGTCCCCCTTATTTCTTTGGGGGCAGATTTTGCTACTGTGCATTTATGACTTCAAAGACAGCAATAAATAGTTGGTCCCTGACACTGGAGTGAAACATGCTTGAGTGAAAGGTCAGAAAGAGGTGGCAATGCTAAGAAATGGCTCTGACTGTCAGAACCAATTAAAATATTACTTTATTTAAATTACTGGTTTCATACCATTACTCTAATGGAGCCTTTTATAATATTAGCACTAAAAAGCACTGAGTGACAAAAGCTGTGGGTTTGTTGGGGTTTATTACTACTTTTTTTAGACAATTAATAACTTGGAGCCCATTGAGTTTACCAAAGCATAGGCAGAAGATGTAAGGCACAGGAGTATGAAGGAGAGACTGATTCAAGACCCTTTCTTTGCTTCTTTTTTCAACTGCTGCAGTTACAGTATATTCTTAACCCTGTAAGTAAATGAAGTTGGAAACTGAGTTATACCTTAAAAAAAAAAAAAAGCCAACAACTTGGATGCATTGAGTTTCAGAGAAAGATGCCACCGCCAGCGCCTGCAGCGTGGTGGTAACCTAGGGGTCAGGCGAACTTGAACTGCAGCATTAGGTCTGTCGTTAGGTCTGTCAAGGTTTTCCTGTGATCCAGCACTCCCCGTGCTGCTGACTGGGGCTCGCACACTGCTGCCGACGCAGAGTTTCCAAAGCAGCTCCTTCCTGGTGAGTTTGGCACTGAAAGAGAAGAGAAGTACATGTCATCTGCTGGATTCACCTCCTCTGGGCAGAAGGAGCTTTTAGTCTTCCTGTTTCACTCATTGCTGAGAGGTTTTGCTTGAGCTATTGCGATGGGAAGTGATGTGATTTAAGGAGAAATAACTTTTGGCATGCCAAGTTTAGCTTACAATAGGAGTTAAGTGTGTAATGTGTAGCTTGTCTTTACCATGGACTAAAACTCAATACAACTTTTTGTGTTTTATTTGATCCAGCACACTCATTTGTGATGCTCACCTAATGGTCCAGTCAGTAACAGCAAAATCCAGCTTTCCTTAAGTAACTACTAACTCCTACCCTCATTTTTCAGATTGTGATGCTCCATACTGCTTTAAAATTTGATCTAATTTGTGTAGAAATGGCTTTGTTGTAAGCATTCATACACTAAACACATGGTTGGTTCAAAAGATACTTTAAAAACTTAGGTGATAGCTGACCTGGAGAATAAATTGTCTTTTTAAGAATTTCCCCCAGTATTGCTATTTGAAGTTGGTTAAAAGTACTTTCCAAACTAGACATGAATATCAGTGAAAAGCATGAGTGTTGTGAAATACTAGCTTCTGGTTTTGAGCATTACAACCCCAAGGAGCCATTTACACTTTGGGTTTTACAGTTGTGATGATGCACAAGATGATTCAACCAGGCTGAACCTCCCATCAGTTTAATGTATTCATGGGTTCCTTTTTTTTAAGCCAAAGGAATCATTATAACATTTCCTCCAACCTTCAGTATAACAGGCAGTAGATTTTGCATCGACTTGCTTTGTATGGAGTCCAGAACATTTGGAATTTTAAATCTTATTTTCCCCTGTAATATTGCCTCTTGCAGCAGGGAAATACTTTCACTGGCAGGGCCAGGCTAAGGAGTGCTTACTGATAAGAGAAAGTGACAGTGAACTTCGAAAGAAAGAATACAAAAAACGCTAAAGCACACAGTGTTTGGGAGCCTGACCTCTGCTAACTTGACCTGTGTTTCGGGGCATTTGGTTTGTATTGGATGCAGAGGGGTAGCTGTGAGTCTGTGGTGACACAGCAAGGTAGCACCAAACCCCTGAACTGAAAACTCCTCAGGGATTGAGGATTGATTATTGGAATATCTTGATTTATAGTCTGGATTATTTTGTTCCTCCTGATTATTGAAACTTCTGGATGTGCTTAAAGTGCATTACATTCATAACCATGAGAATCAGGAAGGGTTTGCAGTGAAAGCCAGGATCGTTCGTGCAGTCTCATGGACCTGCACATAAAGTCCAGAATAAAAAGCAAAACACCTCTTAAAAAAAAACAAAACCCACAAACCAAAATCCTCAAAAAACCCAACAAAACAAACAATGAAAATGGTAAAGTTTAGAAAAGTTCTGCTAT
>VWZO01001170.1:333700-424948 GCA_013396975.1 Bucco capensis | reverse complement strand
CCCCCCCCCCCCCCCCCCCTATTATTTCTCTATTATTTCTCCTGGCTTCTTGGATTAGGAAATTTATATGGGAGGTCTATATGTGATTTGTATTTTTAATATTCTCCTGGACCATTCATACCCTTCCAGGGATTTCTCAGGGTAGCAAGGGGGAACATCCCTGGCATGGACAAAGCTGTTTAGTTATTTTTGGAGAAATTTCTCATGCCTCACAGTTGGAGCAGGAGCAAGACATAGGCTTTCTTGCTTTTACTGCCTTTTTGCTTGGCAAGTTGGGGAAGGACCAAGAAGGAGGGGGAGAGGGAGTACATGGTGGTTTAGGTGGTGGAAGCAGGGGATGGAGATGGGGCCATAGGAAGGTGCTGGGATCTGAGCTGCAGATGCTGATTGACAGCACCAGTCCAGTTACTTCTGCCTCCCTGGTGTGAGAGTGTTTTGTGGAAGTTTGTTTAAATGAAGAAAGAGAAACATTTTGGTAAAATTGCAGAAGAGGTAGCATGATGTAGCAGGACATCATAAGAGAACTTATGTAGTAGATAAAGGAAGTACTGGGGATGCAGGTAGCCTAATCTGCTGGAGATCTTGGTGAGATGCCAGTTGTGTTTGGTTCTGTGTTTGTGTGTGTATTCCCTGCATTGTTAGAGCCTTCTGGGTCTGAAGGAGTGCTAGCCGCTGCAAGAGCCTTAGAAAGGTATGAAAAATATTCCTTCTAAAACTACTGGGAAGCTCCCTCCACCCCCATTGTTTATTGGAAACTTTCCCCCCCCTCTTAAGATATTTGATTATGGTGTAATGCACCTAATTTAAGCATCTGTTTATCACTGCCTGGCTAGACTGAATGTGAAATTTCAATTGAATTACCTCCCAAGAGAGCTTTGAGCTCTGAGGGTAAAACAAATCATTTTCTCTCCATTCCCCTGGGATTGTCAATAAAAAAGAATTCATCTAAATAGTTTACATGCGTTCTGAAATGTTGCATCTACTAGACTTGGTTTTGTTGTTAGTGGAAAATTGCCAGTGTGAGTGGAATATCAGCTTTAACTACACTATGGCAGTGTTGTAGCATGGAAATACAGGGTCTGGAAAAGCTATAGCTGTGAAAGCATTTTCATTTAAATAATTTCTATTTGATCAATAAATGTGCATACTTTATTTTACAACAGAGGGTAGCCTATAAACCTGAGCTTACTACAATCTCAGATGCCACCAGCCCAGTAGCTTTTACAGCTGATGTGTTAGAATAATGTGAATTATTGCTGTGGGCTGCTGGTGGGACCCTGTGAGCCTCATCACCACTACAGCTTTGTCTGCTCCTAAATATTTGTGTGTGCATGTTATTAAAAGTATTCCTACTGGCACAAGAAACAGTAGGTTTTCTCTTCTATTTGTCTTCATGTCAACAGAGATCTGGGAGAGGGTAGAATACAGGTTTTTCTTGCTCTGCAAAAGAACTAGTTACTAGGTTTACATCTTCTCTCTTGTTTTGGTGGTTTGAGGAGAGGAGATTTCCTTCTAGTTCACCTTAGTTAGATTTGAAGTGCTGCCATCCACATGCAGAAGACCTGTGGATCTGATTTGTAGGTGCTTTTTACCCTGGGCTGGGCTGCTCTGCTGGGCAGCAGGTGCTGCCTTCTCTCAAACTGGAATGTGTGGATGTGTCCATGGGCTGCAGCAATCTACATGCTGGTGATGCCCCAGTGTCTCCCTGCTGCTCTCCCTGGGAGGAGAAAAAGATCAGACTTCCTTATGGGAATATCTAAGCCACGAGTCTCACCAGTGGAATACCACTGTAGCCTTCAGCTTACTCGAAGCTGTAGTGTACAGGTTGAGAGTGATTTCATTCAAGCAGGAAAACAGTAGTCCTTAAGAGTAATACAATTGGAAGATGTCATGACAACATGAATGCTTCTACCCCAGCTGCTGTACCCTAAACCAGCATGCAGATAACCTAGACAGGCAGCAGACCAAACGGAAGTGGGTAGCAGAATTTGTTTTGCTGAGACCTCTGCTGTTGCCAACAACAATTCCAAGTTGGAAGAAGGTCCATCTAGCAGTAGTGAGATGCTTCATCAGTGAACAACTTTACACCACTTGGCTTTTACAATATGGATAGTTAAAATTTTCTCTCATACAGAGATTCAGGCAGTGAAGAAAAACCTCTTTAAAGATCTTCTAGTAGTGATAGCAGGAAGAAGATCAGAGGTGCCTGTGCAGAGCCAATGCCTGTTGTTTATTTTGGACTGGAGACTTGCTGAGACATGCAGAAGCCAGCCCAGGTTAGCAGCTAAACTCCTGTCATTGCCCTGTTTCTCTTTTAGTATCCTGTCCTGGTTCTATTTCTATTGATTGTAAAAATCATCTTGTTATGTTAACTGGGATAATTTTGGATGACATAGCAGTTAGGATGACAACCAAAAATCAGAGTCCAAAAACTGTGCAAACATTTAATAAAGCAGATGGAAGCTTATAGAAATCTTAGAATTTCCTTAGTTTCAGGAGTTTGGTGTTTCTATGGTCATCTGGTTAGTTGATCATTGTTTAATGGCAAAGCCTAAAAAAAGTTAAGTGCTACGTTCATAGCCAGTATATTTTCATGACAGCTAAAATCAGTGAGGGTTTGAAGAAAGGGGAATGGTATCTCTTGTTTACTTGTCAATCTTTAGTATGAGGGTTTGACTCTTTGAAGTACTTGTTTGCAGAAGCAGTAAAAGTTATTCACAGATTACAATGACTTGGTCTAGGAACAGTTAAGGTTTTAAATTATATCAACATTCATCATAAGCAACAAAGTCATAATCATGGTAAAGATCATTCTGGATTTATATTCCAAAACACTGGTAGTCCAGAAGTCTATGGGTATGTTGAAGCTTTAGCCTGTGTTGTGAGATGCTAATAGTCTATATTTCCTTTCTGGCTCTAAATATGGAACAAACATTTTGACAGTTTAAGTATACTTTAAAACAATTAATCTTGACAGGGTTGATAATAACATAAGAATTTTTTTTTAAACCCCAAAACTGCAGTTTATCTTAATGAGTAGCTCACACTGCCAACAGCAAAGCCCCATTACTGTGTGTAATAAGGTTTGGAGACTATCACAGTGAGAAAGGACAAGTCTTGTCATTTTAACGTCCATATCAGAAGCAGTGGTAGCCCCTTCTCCACAGCCATCTATAGTCTTCCAGTGTGCCCCTAGCCTAAGGTGCTTCACCTGTGCCTCTCTCACCAGGCTTGTAAAACAATGTTAGAACAGATTTATTTTTGAGATACTTGAACCAAAATGGTCTTCTTTTAGGAGAGGTGTGCCAAGATGCTGGTTACTTAAGATAAAATAGACACAGGAGTTTGTGTAATGTTAAAAGCAAACATCTGCATGAGAATAATCCTGGAGTGTTTCCAAATACAAGTAAGCCCTGTGTCACAAAACGTCAGAAGTCTCCCTTGAATGAAGATCATTACCCGCAGGGTACATGTTGGTCCCTCTTTAAAATTCTTATAAAAACAAAGAAATTAATTATCCAGTATAAAAATGGGGCATACATCTCCTGGCAAACATTCAATTAACTTTTTAGTGCTTGCTACTTAATGTTGTGTTTGACCAGCCGAGCATTGAGAACGACTTTCCTTTGAAAGGGAGCTGGGGTGGAACAGTGGCACTGAGCTGGAGCTTTGCTCTGGTGGCCAGCTGAGGCTGGTCATCAACATTTTTCCCATGATCATTGAGTGTGGAGCTAGTTATATTTTACTTATGCATGTGAGATGTAGTTTGCTTTGGGACAAGTTTTTTTTGTCGGCTGGATGATGTTTTATTGAGAATATAATTTAGCTCGTTTTGCAATCATCTACTGGATTGCAGTGGTTGAGCATGAACTACCAATTAAGAGCAACTGCATAATACTTCTAATTCCCATGACTAATGGGCTGAAAATACAGAGCTCTTTGACCTGGATCCAATCCAAGTTAAAGATGAATTATGTCACATAGATCACATTTTCTACTGTTAAACTGGCAAATGGTGCAAGTGTAAACCCCAAACTTGAAGAAATACTGAATTCTGAAGGATGAGCTGACATGATGACTGATATATTTTGAGAGTAGTGCAAGAGAAGGACTTGAATAACTATATTTTGTAGTGCTTTTACCTATTTCTGTATATATTGATATCATTTATAATCTTCTTCCACTATTAATTTCCTTCTGCTTTGCTAACAAGTGATTACATACTGAACCAGTTGGAAGGGCGAGATTCTCTTGGTTTTTTTATTGCATGTCTAGTGTCCTTTAGCTTGGCAGTAAAAATCTCACTGCTACAAGATACATCTTGGGTTTAAGTACATCCTGTATCTAGAGATTCTCAAATTTGTCTTTGTCTATATAAATAATATATTTTATTTTCCTTAAAAGGATTTCTAAAGTTGTGGAAATTGGTATGAAATCCAATAATCTAAATAGCTGACTTTTGTTGTTCTTGTAGCAGAACAAAATGAAATATCTATGGGTTAAACTTAAGGCTGGTTGGACTGCTAAAAGCTGTATAAATATGCAAGGAACTGGAGCTTATGTGAAGGAAAGTGCTTTGCTTCTCAGAGGAGGCAGTGATTACGTGGCAGGGCAGTAGGAGTTCTCTTGGAAACAGGGGAAATTATCAGGCTACCAGGACAGAATGCAAAGGTCGATCTGCTGAATACAAATAAAGTATTGAGCACCAGGTTCTGCCTCATGGAGCTGGCGCTTTTGGAGCCACTGTGATAAATGCACTGATAAATTCGAGGGAATGAGTGCTATTGCAAAAGCCTGATGAAGGCTAGAAAGTGTCCAGCTAGTAGGAATTGCATTGCTTGGTCAGGCACAATGAAATTAAATAGAATTTGCTTTAGTGAAATTCCATCAAGGATGATTAAAGGTGCTACTGGGAGAAGGTGGTGATCACCTTTCACTGAAACCACTTCAGTGATTCTGTTGCTTACTCCTTACCTATGTTTTGGGGTTTTTTTTTCCTCCTTCGCTTGATTCCTCTAACTCAAAGTCTCCTCTTACTCTCCTGTTCCCTTCCACCGTTACATTGTGCCCCTGCTCTAAGCCAGGAGGTAGCACCAGGGCTGCTTCAAAAAAGAGTGACCTCATCAGAAGCCATTTGCTGTTCCATGGGACCTTGAGAGTTTGCCCAAAAACACCAGGTCCTGCTCATCTCCTGTACCATCACACAGCATTCTTCATTCCCCTGTTCTTTGAAAATTTGGGGTTTGGTCCACATTTGGCCTTTTAGCTTTGCTGTCAACAGTTCCATAAGGCTGATCTGCATAACAGAGCATCTTCTTACGTAGGTGAGTGAGACATGAGAGTCAGAGCTGTTCTCTGCTCCACCTCCAGCTCTGCTGTTGGGATCTGCAGTGGGGATTCGAGTCTATATCTCATTCCCAGTTATGTAACCAAGCAGTGTCTGATCCCAGGCTGCTAAAACCACCTCTGGTGTGGTATGACAGGCTTGTCACCTCTGTGGCTGAACTGCTCTTTTGATGTTTTCTTCATGCAGAAGAGTGCATATATTTTGTTGAGCAGTTTGACACTATACCTCTTCTGCTGCTGGTTAATAGTAGACTGAGGAATATTTTTTGTCATTACAGTTGCTGGAGCAGTGCATGTACAGAGTAATATTTGGCCATTTATTCCTTCTTCATTTTTGTAACAATTGTAGCATGAACTAATTATTTTCTAATGTTTTGGAGTTACATTTGATAACTGTTTATTTTACAGACACTTTTTTGAAGGAGTGACCTAAGCCTGGACATTGAGGTTCTCTACTCTGCTCCCTTCAGGGGCTTTGCCAGGGGTGAACAGGTTGGACAGTAGATTGGGTACACTGCTTTCATCCATGTAATCCAGGTGAAAAGAAAATGCTGCCACTAATGGGATTATCTTCTGTCCACACTGGCACATCCCTTGTATTGCCCAGACAACAACAGGGGTGGCCAAACAGAGAACCACCTGGCTTGGAGGAGATGGGATGGGAGAGAGAAGCAGAGATGTTTCAGCAAAGAAATCAGCACACTCTTGGGTTTAAACCATTTCTCTTTGCTTATCCTGGGAATCAGAGCCACCAAAATGCTATCTTCTCTCCACCATTAACTTCCCTCCAAAGGATTTGCTGTTGGCCAGTACAAAGGAACCTCAAACACATTGTGGAGTTCAAAACTTGCACCAAAATGAAGCACTATTAGAAAAAGAGTTCCAGTTTCCTACGGATCTAAATTGACTCAGTAAATTTGACACCACATTTAGCTTCTGAGGTGTTAGTGCATCCGATTACACTATGTGGTTATTTTTCATGGCATGTCAGTAAAAATAGAAACTAATACTCTGTATTGGCCTCTCAGAAGATGTTTCTTCAGAGGGTTAAGCTTTCAGTGAGGATTTAGAGACTGTTAGTCTAAATGTGACCATTCTGTGTATTTTTCAGTTCAGTCAGCCTACTTCTGTTATAGACAAAATGTTAACAACCCTATATTTCAATTTAGAGTCATTGTTGGTAGAGTTTTAGAACATAAATAGATGCTCTCTTTGGCATAAAAAAAATTGAAAAAGCACTTGAAAGAGTTCATTATCTTCATATTTCCATATCTTCATTGTTTCTTAACTTATTTAGTGCTCAAGCAGCCTTTGCTGGGTGTTTTGTATGCACACAAAGGGGCAGGTTTTGCCCTCAAAAGCTCAGTCTTGACGCATCAGATGTAGGATTTTGTAATACAGGAAGCAGTAAATGATGACCAATTCTGTACAGTTTTAACTGTAACAGCTGGTTAAAAAAATTTGCAAGCTATTCTCTAACAGAAAATGGGATTCTCAGTTGCACAAATACTTTTCTGGAAAGAGATTTTACTTTCTGTAGAAAACTGCCTTTTGTGGTAAACCAGAAAACTTTTTTTTTCTTCTTGTAGGGAAGAGTTCTTTGCAGGAAACCATTTTCTATCCAACTGTAAAATACAGAGATAGCAAAGACCACTTACAGTTTTTTCTCATTACTCCTAAGGAAACTGAATGCTAAACTATCAACATTATATGAGGTTTAGTGAAAGCTGGGAAGGTCCTTGCTTTTTTATCCTTTGCCTGTACCCCAGAAGAGGAATAAAGTAAAATAAAATACAAATACCAGGGTATTCTTGCACCCAAAGTTGGTAGTGAGAGCTTTAGCTGCTTCAGTGCTTTCCTGTCCCCTCTCCTCTGAAACTGTGCTTGTGGGTCCCACTTGCAGCAGCCTGCATGGAGATAGCAGCAGTCTAAAACGTTTAAAAATGGGGGAGAGGAAGCAGGAGGAGGTTACATTGACTTTTTCCTGGAAAATGTGACATTTTTGCCAAACATTGATAGAGCAAAAGCTTTTCAAGGGTGGAGAAACCAGAGCTTCCATTTGGAAATGCTGCTGTAGTGACACATGGAAGTTGTCGCTGGGTCGAGTCATGTTCTTTCTCCTCCTGGGATTAGTTCCCTGGGTGGACTTCATTTTTTTAATCCAAATGACTGTGTCCTTTCATTGAGCTGTGCTGATAAACCAGAGAAAACAGTGTGGATGGAAAGCTGCATACAAAGAGCAGCAAGGAGGGGGAAAAAAAGGCACCAAACTTCAGTGCCCATGAGATAGTGATGGTGGCTCTGGAAGGCTACATTGGGTTTTCATCTTTTAGACAAAAGCCAACCTCATGGTGCCAGTGATGCTTACTAGAGTTTGCTCAACTGTGTGCTTGCCTGTTAAGCTTCCTTTACCATATGTACAACATCAGCATTTATTTGTCTTAAAGCAAAACAACGTCAGAAGGTACTTCATTAATATGATGATGGGTCTCCTTGCATTGCCTTGTAAATATTTGTCCTTTCAATACCAGATATCATTCATCATATTTGTCACTGCAGTACTAGGCATCATTCCCAGACTCTTCTGGAGCAACTTAGGTCAATTTGTGTAGTAAATCAGTGGCCAGGCTAGGCACATAAGGTTTTGTGATTTCTAGCCTCTTACCTGACCTTTAAGAGCATAATTTTGAAATAATTGGTGTTTTGTTAGGGTTTTTAATGAAAAAAACCAAATAGTTGCATATTTTTCATTTTAGCAGTCATCTTATCAGAAATCTCAGCCCAGACAAGCAAAGTAAGAATTATAACAGATAAATAAACAACTTTGATGTTCTTGGTTATTGGCAGTTGCCATAGCAATAGGCTGCCACAGATTCCCATATCCTGGGTCTGGTAAGTGGCTGCTTACCACATCAATCAGATCAAAGGTGCATCCTCCCTGGTAATGGAGATGGGAGAAACATCTTAGCTACACATAAACTACAAAATTAGTATTTCATTGTACCTGGACTGGTGAAAGTTAGATGTCTGTGTCTTTGGGTTGGTTTTTTTCTGTAGGCAGTACAAAGCATGAATCAATTCCCTGATGTTTGTCCAGTGGAATGGCTCCAAGTGAGGTAGTTTTTGGTACAGTATCCCTGTGCTTGGTCTGGCTAGTGCCAAAAGTGCCAAAGCAAAACAGCTGTGTAACTGGTGGAGGGATACCCTTTCACAATATATTTTTAAGACTAACATTTTATTTGAAGGGCAGAAACACAACTTCTGGAATGTGCTTCCTTGTTCTTAACCTCAGAGTCTCAACTTAGAGGATTTGGTGGCATGGGAGAGTGGCTCCTTTCTGGCTCTACAGAGTGGCTTTTGCTAGGTTCTAGCAAGTTTTCACTAATTCTAAATAATGTGTTTAGAAGCTGCTTGTGGTGCACATATATATATATATGGTGCATTTATACAAATACATTAGCCAACAAAAAAAAAATAGAGGCTTTCTTTGTTGTTTCATAGATTGTTTTGGCCTTAAACACACCACAATTATTGAAGTTTTCATATTTAATGTGACTCAACATTGCTAAATTGAAGAACCTAGGCTTAAAAAAAGCATTTAATGTGAATTAACTGTGGTGGTGGACACCTAATGCTTGTGTTCCAGCGAGAGTATCACAGGTTTGTTTCCTTTGTATAACTTACTTCACTTTTTGCAAACTAGGATGGGGATTTTCCAGCTTTCTCTGTATACTTTTCCAGGGGCTTTTGTTTTTGAAGATGTGAATTGAAAGAGTTGACATTTCCACACAATGAGAAGAGATGTTTATTTTAAGAGCACATAAGTGCCCAGTTACACTGTAACTTGTTGAACCCTCAGTGCCAGACTAGCCTTGCTTGGAAGATGAATGTGAATTTCTGAAGGATCCTGTCAAAGGAATTGGGCTTTACAGCTTACTCTTATGAGCCAGATCTTTGTTTTGTGCTCTTCTAGTTTGTCTTTACACAAACAGTAGCAGCGTTGAAGGCAAAAAACGTTAGCAGCCTTGGTGCATGTGGTATTTTCATGGTTTATGTACCATTGCTAAACAGGAGCCAAGCCTAGGTCTCCACACCCTCCCTGAAAATGAGGAAAACAAGGAAACAAGCACCCAAAAACCTCCATGCAAGCAGAGAGAAGCAAAAGGAGCAAAACCTCAGATGAGAAGTTGGTTTTTTTCTTCCCTAAACCGATAGAGCAGGCTGTGGCTGGGGGAGATGTGCCAAGCTCCCAGCCAGGATTGCAGCTGGGATTGGGATGCTGTAGGTCATGACTGCGACTCGTGGTGTCTGGCTGCAGATCTCTGGCTGTGGTTTCAGTCCCTGGGCACAGCAGAGGTCGGTGCCAACTCAATCCCTCTTTCAGCTTGCATAGAAGAGGAAACTGGTTGTTTAAAACAGGCTAATATGGTTTTGTTGTGCTTTCTTCCTCTGCTAAAGTTGTTCAGATACAGGGAGTGAGAATCTCCTCCTGCCACCTTTCCAGAGGCATTTTTATACCTTCACTGCCCTGTAAATCAGAAGAGCAATGAAACAAGGGAAAGGCACAGTGCAAGGATCAGCTGAGCTCTAGCAGTCACTTCCTGAGGCTGCTTAACCTTGCATGTATTATTTTCTTTTTGTCTAACTGTTGCACATGAACATGCAGACAGTGTGCTCTTAGAAAAATGAGAAGTGGGAATTAAATATTGTGCTAGAAGGTGATACAGCAAAGCTGGAGGTTTCTCAAGTAGCTTTGCAGGGCCATCCTGCTTTCCCTTGATCTTTTATTCAGCATTTAGAGATGTAAGATTTGCTGTCCCTTTTCTGGCATATTTTTTTAATACTAGTATGCTTCTTGCACTCTACTTTCTTGTTCAGATTTCTGTGTTTCTAAATGTTCTGGGGATGGACAAGGGTTCATAAATATATATGTTCCTTAACGGTTTCAGTTCATGCACACATATATGAATATATATCCCTCGATGGAGTTTCAGTTCTGCTGCAGACACGATGGATTTCTCCCTCTTTATCAGTGGCACCATTAGTAGAGATAGAAATGGAAACTTTTTCAACTAAAACCAGCTGGGATTTCATTGAGCAAGATACAGTCTAACCCAGCAAAATGGGGTTTAAGTAGTAATTGGAGCTGTGATACAGTTGAAATGATGTTTTCCTTGTTTGTTTTTAGGCTATTTTGTAACCTATTCATTCATTTTCTCTCTTTTTCCCTTAAAAATATAAGTTTCTCAAAGCTAAAGATAAAGAGAGTTTTGGGGCTGCTGAAGCAAAAGATGGAAAGGTGATAATTTCATTCTTTCATTTAATACTATATTAGGATTTTGTAGAAGGGGAAATAAGACTCTCTGGAATTTTCAAATTGGTGATATCTTCTTTAATGTGTTATACTTAACATTGCTGTTTGGAGGCATGGAATGAGACTTCATAGGTTCATAGTTGGGGTTTTTTTTTGACAAAAAAAATACAATAAACATCTTATTGAAACACTGGATTTACATATTAAAAAGAAAACACATTACAAAGGCCCTGCCCTTACCTGTACAGGAAAGAGCATTTGATGATGAGTTTCAAAGGAAGCAGATTAAGTGGTTAGCAAGTACTGTGGCATTTGGCACGTGTGTGGATTCAAGCAGTAAGTCACAAAGACACAGATGAAATACGGTCAGGGGAATTTGCTTTGTTGCACCTATTTTGATGACAAAGATCTAATTTTGAATTATTTTGACAAATTCAAAATGCAGTATACACCATCGAATATTTTTCTCTTAAATTTAGAGTGCCAGGCAGACAAAACAACTTGCCTTGACTATCTCCTGTTCAATACTTATTCTCCATAACTAAGTTCCGGAGTCAGCTCCGGAAACTAATTTACTTTCCTTTCTACAACACATTTTAAAGACAAAAACTAGACTATATTAAATATTTACATGTCATCAGTCACTGTAATTACCATAGTGTTTATATTCTATTTGAAGAGAGTGAAGGAGGTGGTCATGCAGTATCAGGAGGCAGATGATGTTTAGGAGACAACTTCTATCGTAATGTGATCACTGTGAAAATACTTTGAGGCAAGGAAATACTTTTTCCAATCAAATGCATTTTATTAGAAGATTCCATCATCAATCCTGCCTTGCACATCTCTTTTCTCAGTTGAGTGCATGGATGTTATTAATTTTCACTACATGTTAGCTCAGATACGGCTCAGATTTTCCCAGTTTCTTCCATCTCTAGTTCTTCCCATTCTCTCCCTCATCCCAACTACTACTTCTCAGCATATGCCCATCCTTGTTATACTTTTCTTTGTAGTAATGCGGTAATAAAACCATGTTATAGCAGATCCTAGTAAATGTGTAGTCTGTGTGTATTGATTACATGGGATTAGTGATTGAAGATAGGTATACACACAAAAATAGTTGTTGTACGTCTTTGGCCAGTTGACCTCACTGCTGATCAATCTTTCATGGGATTTTCTAGTATTAAAAGCTCCATAACAAATTCAGTAAATTGGGGTTTTTATTAATCAGTGTTCTGGAAACAGAGGAAAAGTTCTTGCCTTTCTTACTCATTTTCTGAAAGATCCTCTCCAGCTCCTGCTGTATAACACATCAAAGCCACGTCCATTCCTAGAGCAGCATTTAGGTTCTGTGTATCATGACACTGCATTACTCCACCTATTTGGAAGCGATATGGAGCACCACATTTTAGGTTGTGTCATTCATAATATATCAAACAACACTGATGTACAAAAAAACTGTTTTCCTTTAAATGAAAAAGAAAAAAGAAAGTAGCAATCCAGGAAGTGTTTCTCTCCGTTAGAAGTTTGATAATAACACCTTGGCTGTGGACTGCCAAGAAGAAATTTTAAAAGATCTGAGTTGTTATTTGTTAAAGCTGAACTACAGTATTTATTTTTAAATAGATACACACACATATGCTCTGATGAGTTTTACTTTGGCTATTAGTTTCACTCCCCAAAAAATGCACTCAGTTCAAATCAGACTAGGAAAACTGTTATGGAGGTATTTCGTATGTGCTCATTTTCAGACATAAATCACATATGCAGTATCTTGTTTTTATGCTGAGATAATCCCAGAGCATCTTAAAAGTCACACCTGCGTAAGGCTACATGAAGGACAGTAGAGCAATCTCCTGTGAGAAGTGACAGGTAGATATTCACAGCCCTTTGCCTAAACTTTGTCCTCCTGCACAATGGCACCAAGGACTTTGTCTTATACACCCTAGTGTTGTGAAAATTGCAGTAACCAATTTAAGTCTGAGCAGAGTAAGAAAGCATGTTTATTTTTGCCTTATTTGCAGTCTCTTCACTCCTACATGAATGCATCAAGCTCCACGGTAGTTATCTTAAGAGGATGAAAAGCAGGTTGGGAATCCCATTAGGATTCAGCAAAAGGGTCTCTGAGCACTCCACATCTGCAAAAAAATTAAACGTTTCAGCTCATCCCTTAGGATCATGGAGGTAGCTATCTCCCTGTGGTACACAGATGCCTGTACCATGAGCTGCTGTTTCATCCACCTACCCTGATGTGAAGTAGTCAGAGATTCTGGCCAGAGGACATGCAGATCCAGGAGGCTAGATAATCGGCATTTAAAAGTATTGCCAAGATCATGTAAAGTTGTGTTTTATTTTCCTATCATTCAGGAGAGTTGTTTTTTAATTTATTTTTTTCATGGTGGCAATTAGAATTAACATCCTAATGTTTCCAAAAGCATAACCATGCATTGGTTTAATGGGGAAAGAGAGCTCCTGACGAAGTGTTGGTTTGATTTTTTGTGTTTATTTTCTGCCACGAACATTTTTGACATTCCTTTTTTTTCCCTGTTTTTTTGCTTTCTTTTTTTTTAATACTTTCTTTTGCCTTCTTGGTTTAATGCAGCATAACCTCCTCTAAATTTAGTGGGAAGCGTAAACGTATGTAATGCTTTTTCTGTGGTTGGAAAATACATGTAGCATTATGTTATTAAAGCCTGACTTTAAACTATGTCTTGGGCTAATGATTTTACAGTATAATTGCTTTAGTTAATTTGAAGGCAGGTATACATACAGCTTATTCCATTTTGGCACTATAAAGTTTGCCATTGGTATTATACCTCATTTTTTATATGATTTACATAATTTGTGAAACAGATTTAATATTTTGTGTGTGAGCTAATTAGTTTCTAGTTTAGAGCCTTCATTGTGTGTTCGTTGGGTTTTGAACACCTTTTACAGTAGCCCAGAAGGTCACTGGTGGATCTAAATTCTTTGTAGAGCAATGAATCCCCTTTTAATAAAAGAAGTTGCATAATTTTTAATGTAATTAAATTGGGTTACACTGAATTGTTTTCAGTTGTAAATTTGCTGAATTGGAAGCAATATGGTAGTGATGTGTTAATTACTGTGCTGTGCTCTTTTGCTTGTTATGGTATAGTTAGAGATTACTGGACTTTAGAGGTGCATATAAAATTACACTCATCAAAGGAGCTCTTAAAAAGTGTCCAAGTTTTCCTGGTAAAGTGAGGGGGGGAAAGAAAGGGAATATTTCTAGTAGAATGAAAACATCTTTCTGCATAACTTTCATAAGGTTCAATGTTAATATGTCCCTAACATTCCTTAGTCATTGCTAGTTGACAGCAACACCAGCACTTGCCAAGCAGGGAGCCCCTTGGCAGGTGACGGTGAGTGAGGTTGGGTGGCTGGAATAAATGCCCCTTTTGCAGTTCCAGGGGCATGCCAGAGAAATGGAGCCCCTCTGTGCACAGTAAGCATCTTACAGTCACGTCACACACCAGCCCAAAAAAGTTCTTTTCCTCTGGTATGTGATTCCTACATGAGAGCACATGCTGGCTGTTTTCCTCTCCAAGGAATTGTTTTCTTGGCTGCCGCCATCCAGGGTTTAACAGCACTGTGCAGCTCTAACGGCTCCTGGCTTATTAGGAGTCTAAACAGTCTCCTGTATCCTTTGTGTCAAAATGAGTGAAAGCTTTGAAAATCATTTTGAGATTCATTGAGCAGGAAAAGGAGTTGCTTGAAGGAGTCAGACCCTCCAGAAAGGCTTAACTTGGCAAGTTAAAAATGGACAGTAACCATTTCTGAAAGGTTTTTTTGCATCCATTGCTTGCCCTAAGTCAATCTCTTAATTTATATTATTTCTGCACACAAATTATTTCTAATTTGGATTTTCCTTGTCTGTTTCTTCCTCTCTATTTACCTGTGTAGCTCATGCATGCCTGCTGGTGCTTTCTCCCTTAGTAAAGTAATTGCACTTAAGCACAGAGATAACTTAAAGTTAATGAGACAGAACCAGAACACGGTGCAGGTATTTCCCTTCCTTCTGTTTGTGTGCTGTTAGGAACTGGTTCTGGGAATAAAAAACAATAATAAAAATTGAGTCAGCCACAATGCAAAGCCCATATCTCTTGGGACAGTTGCTGAGGTTGTACCCTATGCATAAACCTGGATCTGCTAAAGGCATTTTGTGGTAGAAGAAAATATTAACAGTTGCTTTCGTGCTCTTTGCTAACATGCATCTGATTTCATTTAACACCACACAAGTACAGTCCCTTACTCAGACACTGCCATAGAGGTTTTTTTGATTAAGAACCTTAAATGAAGGCTGTGTTTTTTTGATGTTCTTACATGTATACATAGCTATAACAAAACAAAACAAAAAAGCTGTCTTTTTATTGTTGTGTTTGCAGCCATTCTTGCTCACCGTGGAGTTGTTAGACCTTTGCAATACAATTATGCTGGTGGAAGCCTTTAAGGCATTTGTTTCCAAGTGGGAATACTGTTTCTCCTAGTTTAAACAATTAGATGAAGTTTAATCTCACTTTCTTCCTGTGGAATGCCACACTTTTATTGCTATCATTTATCAGTAGCGGGATGTAAATAAGATGTAAGCTTAGGAGCCTGACTCAAATAAAACCAGATTGTATTGATTCTTGTGTGGTACAGAATGAAATGGAAAATCATCCAACATCCACTCAGCCTTCATCAAAGCAATTTTTAAAGAGGAAAAGCTGAGTACCTACAATATAAATTCCTTATCTTGTTTACTTGATATACACGTGCAGTTTGAAAGTCAGGAACGGGATAAAAATCACAGCTAATTGTGTGAACTAGTGCCTGTTATTTCATTATAGGTTTAAAAGGTGAGATCTCATTGCTTAGTCTGAAAGCACTTTCCAAGTATGCAGAAATTTTGGAGATGTGCTGACAAATTTATTGATGAATGCCTAAAGATAGGGAGAAAAATAAAACCCAAACAAAACAACAAAACTTTCACATCACTGAGAGCAACTGAAACAGAGTGTAAACCTGAGGTTTTTGTCCCTGCAGCAAGTTAATGATTTTCTTTCTTTTTAAGAAAAAAAAACACCCAAAAACAACAAAAAACAAACCCCTTTCCCCATCCCCCTGCACTGCCAGGGAGACAAGACGGCTGCTGATTATTCTTAAAGCCTTAAAGTTAGCTGACCTCCTAGCTGAACCCGACTTTAATGTAAACATTTTCTTGCGATGGTTCGTAGCAGGGCCAGCAAATCTGGAGAATATTAGTGGCGCTGTGTTTGCGGGAAGCAGGAATCCCTTGGCAATTCTCAGGAGCTCTTTTCCAGGCCAAGGCAGCCTGAGACACAGTTATGTTTGCAGTTTTTGCAGGGTTCGTTGGTAATGCCCTGTGTATCTTTTGAAAATGTAATTAGTAAAACTCATAATTAGGTTTTGCTTTGAAGTGGAGGTTTTCTTACTTGCTCTCTGTCCCTTTAAAACTCTTTATCTTTCCCCCTCCCCAAGGGAAATAATATGATGGTGTCATATTAGTGTTGATTTAGTCGTGGACGTTTTGGCGTTGGTATATGAATCTAAACAGAAGAGAGAAATCAGAGCAGGGCTTCCTCCAGATCACCTCTCTTTGCAAGAGTATTAAATTCCTTTAATGCTCCAAACTTAAGCAAAATGCTGACTCGACCCTAAAGACAAGTTTTACTCGTTTGGGTGTTTGTTGGCACTTTCAGGACCTTCTTGTGCACCCATTCTGTGCAGCATGAGTTGATGACAGTGGCTCTGTCATTCCTGATCACATCGAGTGTTTTTCAGGTAGAAACTTGGGGCTGAATTTCTAACTTTTCCTTTTATCACAGTATTGTGTGTTTCTCATAAGCTTGAGAAGCTGTTGAAATGATGTGCTGAAATAGGATGTAATACTTAGCACTTACTTCTTTCTTTTCAGCTTCAGAGCACTTCTCATACATTCACTGATCTCCCCAGCATCCCAGTCTGCCCAGTACTTGCTGCAGTACACCAGTGTTCCCAGAGTGGGTGAACTGTTGGGCAGGAGGTTGATGGATGTCAGTCACTTGTGTTTATTACACTTTAGCACATACTCTGTGTTTTATTACAATGACTATAAAAACCTTAATTTTACTTGTACAAAAGAAGCATGATTAGCCATAAGAAACTTGTGCCTGTTACAGGCAGTTACATTGACGTGCGTGCTGCATGTTAATCTCTACTTCAATAATTGGGCTCAATTTACCCATTAGATTAAAAACTTGATAGAATAGACAGAAGGATGGAAGGAGACTCTGTGTGTAGTTGGTTTTTTTTTTTCTGTGCAAAAAAAGCCCAGCAAAATTTCTTTTTTGATTCAGAAGGAAACTTTACAGTTCATCTGTTAAAGAGTGTCTGAAATTCAGTTTTCCAGCACAGAGCAGCAGAGTTTCAGCAAACTTGCAGTAAGGAGGGGGAAAAAGAGACTGTTTTCCACTTCTGTTGTTTTATTTTAATTCAGCAGTATGTCCTGTTGCCATCTTGATCAAAACTCCCATGAACAGCACAAAATTGGTGCTTTGGCAGGATTAGAGCAGAACCCAGGCAGGACATTCCTGACATCTGCTGGCTTTCTGAGATGAGTTGCATCAATAGATTGTTATTCTCTTGCCCTTCTGCCCCAGCTTTCTCTACTCATTGACTGTGCCACACATATTCTGGAGCAAGAACTCTCTTCATTTAACTTTTTGGTAGGTTCTGGGGTGCTTTGAGCACAGTGGACACTAGTTGGAGCATGTGTGATTTCTGAAATATAAATAATAATTAAAGGGTTTCTGTTACTACTTAATAATTTGACATTTCTGAAACTATTTCTTTTTTCAGGTTTTGATCACAGATATGTTTAACTGGTGTTACAATTGGCTGGTTTGTATGTTGGTTGTCATGGCTTATTTAGTACCTCATGTTTGCAGTTGTCCTAGTTTTACCATCTTGAAAGACGGTTTCTATTTAGTTCCCTTAATGTTTTCCACAGTTTGTTTTAAACCCCACAAATTCAGCTGAAGTGTTTGTTTGTTTTTTTTACTTAAGAATGTTAACTTTAGAAATAAAATATTTCCTGTTTATCAGCAAAAAGTGTTTCTTCCCACCTGCTACCATGATTTCGAAGATGCACTTTTTTATTTCCCTTCTCTTACGCTGCTTTTCTTTCTTCTGCTAAACATAATAAACCCTGAGCAATGATAAAGCATATTTAACCCAAATATACCTGCCTCACCTCAAATAAATACAAAATAAATTGGCCAAAAGAAAGAGATAATATTTTTGAATCAGGACACAAACATTGCTCTCTGTAAGATATTCATTGTACCACAATAAATGGGGAAAATATATTGAATTTATGCACACATGATTGACTTTTCATACAGTGAACCCAGGTTAAACATCTTGAATATGGAATGTGAATAGAGCTAACATTTTCATATGAAGCAATAATGAAAACGAACAGAGCTCCATTTCGACTGATAGCAAAGAACATTTGATACTCCAAGGCATAAAATGTGTTTAGTACTTGGGTTTTGTTAAGCTTTGACAGAAGCCAGGAAACAGGACTGTACAACTGCAGCATAAAGGCTGCTTCTATACCTGATGACAGGCTCGAGGATGTCACTGGCTAAAAACAATAATGGCACCTGCCTGCTCTTCATTCCCTACAGTAAGAGGAGAAGGTATTCATGGCTGCGTGCTGTCAATGGGCTCCCCTCTGCAAATACCAGTCCTTAGGCTGTGGGTTTTGTTCCCTGGACCGAGCCTGGCGCCAGGCTGCAGGGAGAGATGGGAAGGAAGAGCAAAACTTCTTTTTGTGGACTTTACAGGGGGGACAACACGTGATTTTTATTTAGCTTTTTAATCTTCTTTTGTTCTGTAATAGCCCTGGATGAAGTGGGGTTTAGGCCAGGAAACAGGAAGGCTATCCAGGTGTTTTCCTCTTTTAGGGAGGTGCATAGCTTACAAACCAGCTGCAGTTTAAGACTTACCAGCACTACTTTTTTCTGGGTTCCTAACCACAGTGGTCCTTTCTTCTTCCCCATGCCAGCATCTTCTAGTTGAGCTGCTCCAACAGACAATAACAAGCCTGTATTTTCAGGATTATTTTCCTGCAGTGCTTTCAGTCCCTGATGAGCTTTACTTGTTAAGTCTGTGCAGAAAAATCGGAAGTCAGAATATTCCTATAATGCATAAACTGCCCCTAGCTGTCTTTATATTCCTTTCCCTGCCCTCCCACTACTTTGACTTCTAGCAGCAGCTCAAGTCGCTTTTCTCTTGCACCTCCATAAATGTGCTTGATTGCTTTGGTGTAACCCTATAAATACTCGTTTAACATGGACCCTATTTGAAGGGTTGACCTCTTATTTGGTTTTAGTGTTTTAAATTAAAAGTTTAAAGGTTTCTAAAAATCAACTTAAAGAAAAACGTAGCCCAGCAATTAAGGTTTGTTGTCTGAGCCTCTCCAGCTCCCGCACACATGCAAGAAAACGTACCTGAATCTCTGGAGGAAAGCTTGGCTTTCATTCAATTAAAATAGGCTCTGAATTGATTCTGTGCTAACCCAAAATGGGAGCTTTTTGCCTTCTTTCAGGGAGATGGAGACAAAAATAAACTAACAAGGGTACCTGTTAGCTTCCAAGCTTGGGATGTTTTCAGACTGTCTCTGCTGAAAGGGCGTTGAGATGCTTGTGATTTAATCATCATAATGATCATTTAGATTAGCAGCTTAAATATATAGAAAGTCCCAGTGAAACTATAACTAAACCTATACTTAAATACCTTAGGACTGACCTAAAATATCTTGATATTGTGTATTTTAAACACAAATGCCCTATCAGGATCCAGGAGAGTTAGAGCCACTGGAGGGGTGGTTACTTCTGCGCTAGTCTAGACATTTTACTGTTCTTCAACTTCATCAGCTTCAGGCAGTTTAAGTTGAAGGCCTTGGACCACTTACCTTTGCAGTGACTGTTTTCTGTATTGTGGATCCTGTTAAAAGCATTTTTCACAGGTTTCTCTGCACATAGTGCAGGTTCATTATTGTGAATAGTCTCACTTCAGGAACTCTTTCAGTTTGTGTGGAGCCTTCAGCTGATCCAGCAAACAGCTTTCTGGTATCGTTTAATCTCGGTTTGGTGACCTGTGAAATGGGTGTTTGAACAACTTAGGGTGATGTAATACTTTAAAAATGCACTTAATACACCAGTGTATCCTGCAAAGAAATAGAATATGATGTGTAGAGAGCTTGCTGCTGGATGGTAGGACAACGGTATGTGCTAAATTTTCTGGGCAGAGAAGAGTGTAGAAGGGACAGTACAGTTGTATTTTTTGAGAGTTGTATGAGAATGGAACTTCTTAGTCCACCAAACAAGATCCTGTACCTCATTGAAAAAGTCCTGTAAGATCCCACACAGACTGTTGAAGCTATATTATCTAAACCAAAAATATTGAGGCAAAATGGCAAAGGGAAAGGGCAACTGAAGATTTTGTCTTCTCATCCTTAAAATTGTTGTTGTTTTCTGCAGCTGTAAAGATTTTTTTGTTGCCTTGCTCACCTAGAGCCCTTAGTTCTCCTGGTGAGGCATCAGCCTTGCTGTGCCAATTCCTCATCTCAGGAGGAAGTTGAACAGTTTTGCAATTGGTGCAGTGGGCTGGGATTCAGAAGATCAGGATCAGACTTGCTTTGTGACCTTAGGTAGGTCACTTCCTCCATAAATCAGTATTATTACAGTAATATTTCCTGTCCTTCAGCTGAGCTATGTCTTCCGTATTTGTTGTGTAAACTGTTCTGACTGAGGGATTTTCAGGTTAAGTCTGGACAGCATCTACCACAATGGAGTTCTGTTGTTAGCTGGAGTCTCCAAAATGCTTCTTTATTAAAAACAATCATAAATTCAAAGCTACTAATCTGTTACATCATTCTTTTAAACATTGAGACATAAGAGGTTATACTTGCTAAGTTCATAGAAGTCTGGCAGTACTAGTGGTGAGGTTGGATACAGAATCTTAACCAGTTATTGCAGGAGTGTGTTACAGTCACAACTTATTTCTCAGATATCACTGATATTTGACTTATCAGAACTCTGACAAGAGTCAAGAGGACAAGATCTTGAAGTTCTCTTCCCAACAAAAATGATTCTATGCTTCTATGAGGTTGTACACTTTGAGCAGTTACTTGCTGGAGCTTGATTTGGCAAATCTAGATCTACTAAACTACCATATAGTAGTTTTGCTTGGTGTTTAAATCCAGGCACCTAAGATTTAATTTAGTCATTGGTGTATAGTTTTGTAGGTACTTGTCATTGTGGATGTATGAGGTTCTTTTCTCCTTTAATTTCATTCGCTTGTAATATTATCCTTTACATTGAATATGTCAGACTCCAGAGGAGCATTTGAGAAGAACAAAACTGTAATCAGTGTATGCTGTGTGAATGAACATACTGCTGAAGCCCAGTACAAGTGAGCTGTGTATGTCTGCTTTGTCCAGTGCTTCCCAGTTTAAAGCTGACTGTGCCTTTCCAGCCCAGCCTGTGTACACAGGAAATCCCTGCTCATTCCTGAGCAGACCTAGGAAGAGAAAACAGCAGGAGTGAGATGCCTTGGCCAGGGCAAGTCATTCTTCCTACTCTGACTTTCCAAGTATTCCCCAGATGTGCTGCTGTAGAAGAGTGGGCAACAGATTGTTTTTTCTGTTCTGGCAGGATGTCCACAACCAGCAGATCATCAGTTGGGCTCATCTGTATGGCCAGAGATACACATAACTTGACTCAGAGCTCTTCCAGTCTTTCAAGAGTTAGTAGGAGTCCCTGTCACTGTCTCAGGATGGGTTTACATGAAATCTGTTGAATATTTAAAAGAAAAAGTCTATATATTTAGGATGAATTTTGACTGCAGGTTAGCAGATTGGTCTGTTCTGTACATGACCAGAATTGTGCCTTGCATCAAAGCTTTCATGGATGAGGGAGGGGTTTTACTACTCTAGGAAAGTCCCTGAGTAGAAAATTGAGGTCCAGAAAATGCTGTACTAGTTCCTTTCTGTAGAGTCCAGTTCTGTTCACTTTTGCTTGGCAAGGAGTGAGGCAAAGCTCTAAAAGCCCTGACTTAAGTAGGAAACCTTGTTTGTCCTTGTGGAAGTAGGGCCAGTTAGTTCACCTATATGCCTGGTACAACACAGCTCTTGGAGAATGGTCTGCCTCTTGTTTCAGGTTGCTTTGACAGCCATGTAAATTCTCACTTGCATTGTTTTATACTTTGTGGAATATACATGAGTAGGTCCAATGATACCATTTCAGCAATAAACTCCAAAGCACCATTAAGACACATTGCTCAAGTGGCTTCTACCTCTGCTCAGTCACCCATGGGACAGCAGAACTGCAGTTACTTTTGTTCTACTTTACCATAGTTGCAGCAGGAGTGAGCAGTATGTCCTAAACTTTATTTTTTTTAAGGCTGTGACAGGCCAGAACTGATAAATTCTAGCATGATAGGGAAAGCTATAACCTACTGAAAATGGGGGTTATAATTAAAATGTGTAGGCACCCTGAATTATAGCTGTTGTGAGTGTTCCAGCTATAGTAATAATTGAAGAGCTTTTAATAATTTCAGATGTTCTTTTCTAACTTGGCCTTGAGCTTAGGCAGGACTTCAGTTTCAAGATCATTTTCTTGTCCTCAAAAGTTAAATTGCTTTCTTTAATGTAAAGCATACAATAAGGAGTGCAATTGAAAAGCTGCATGCCTACTGAATCTGCTCTTTCAGCATGAGACTCCACTTGTTAGGAACAGATCCAGAGGAACAAACACTCTTTTATTATTAGATGATAAATCCCTGATGCCCTATCACTGTTTTGGCTTTCAACCTTATTGAACTTTCAAGAGAAATGCCTCTGTTTATAAAATGAACTGCCCAGTAGCATCCAAGTATCTGTCACTGTACTGTGGACTTGAATTTTTATTTGGTAAACTCTGCCATGTGCTGTGTTTTTAATAGCATGTCTGATGCTATAAGACTAGGCTCTGGTTTATATCCTGATGAAAAGCTGCAGAATGAGATGTGGGGTTTACCATTTTAATTACAGAATTGTGATTACACATTAGAAATCCTAATAAGTTTTAATTAAAGGAGCTGGCAAATTAATGTAGGTTCTTCTGAGTGGCTAAGAAAGAAAAGTCACTATTTCTGCTGAAAGTTGTTGGGATTCTTAAATTATGAAATGTTGTTGAGAATATGACTCTGAGTTCAAAAATAAGTATGCTGAACACAAAAACCCCATGTTAGAAATAATACTTTCTAAAGTATTATTTACAACTACCTAGAAGTATCTAAATAAATAGCAATATTTCTAGCATCTGACTTTGTTAAATGCAGGAAGGCTGTTGGTGTGGAAAAGCAATTTGCATTTCTGCATGCATGTGTGTGTGTATATATATGTATCTTTAGGAAATTATGTTTCCATAATTCACATATATTTCACTATTCTCAAGTAGGTTCTGTACTCTCTAAAATTGGGGAAAATGAGGCAAGGCTCTAAATTTATTGTGCAGGCAACTCAGTTTAGAGGCAGCTGTGGCAAAGCAAAGATAAAAGCTGAAATTCACTGGCTGCTGGGTCAGTGTCTTAGGTGCAGGGTTGCCTGTGAAATTTGCTTCCAAATTTCCTTGCTTTGTTGACCTTAGGGTTGCCTGTGAAATTTCCTTTGAGATACCAGCATGGTGCTTCAGCAGGAATCTTTGCTTTTTGACACAGCACTGGGGGATTATGCCAAGAAGCATTTTGTTGATATTGATGTCTTAGCCCACAGTACAGTATTTGGATAATATTTGGTAGGATCTCAGCTGCAACAAACAACTAGCAAAAGTTTTCTTCTCATGGGAACTTTCTAGCATGTAGTCAAGATGTAGGAGTTTATAATGCCAAGAAATGTCATTTAAAGGCTTTATAAGCTATCAGGTTTTCAGCAGTGTTTTCTGTCACAGAAGATCAAATTGATAGTCAACCATAATTTGGTTTTTAAGTTTGTCTGTTGAATGAGTACCAATTTGTATAGATAATATATTGTGTGTTAAAAGTGAGTACTCTGCTTTTGTACCTTCCCTTCCATTAAGAAGATGAGACCTCGGATAACTAGGAGTTTGAGATAATGTGGGATCAAATACGGTAGCAAGCCGTCCTGTAACAAATCAGCACAATGACTATTTTATGTTGGAAGTGGAGATTGTGTTTGGAGTGCCTGTAAATGCCTTGTTGGAAAAATCAATTCTGAGCATCCCCTTTCTCCATGTTTTGATTCATTTTACCTCCAATGTATTTTGACACTGGAAGTTTCAGTCTGCTCACAGGCAGGGTTGAGCTCCCTTGGCTTTTCTAAGTTCAGTCCAGATTTACACTAGAGTAGCTGAGAACAGCATGTGCTTTTGAAGGGCTCATTAACCCATGCTTCATTAGGTAAGACTGGTAAAAGAGCATAAGAAAAGCATTCACAGAAGACATCTGAAGAAGAAATTAAACAACATATCATACTTTTTGTTTCCTCAAGACGAGGCCTCAAACTCCTCATATTTTTGGACATCTCCATTTTGGGGGAAAACTTGTACCATGTAGCATAGTGGTACTACAGCATCCTGCCCAGGAGGATAGGCAGAGCTTGTTTTATTTGGGGCAGGCAAATGAATAAATAAGGCTTCCTGGTACACTCAGAGAGCTCAAAGCACTCAGGGAAGAAATATCAATAATCCCCATTTGATAGAGGGTGGGAGTAAGGCACAGAGCTGTGTCTTGTCAAGCACCACTGAGCTGGTCACTGGCAGAGCAGGGTCTTCAACCTGCTTGAAATGGGAAAGCTGATGAGAGAAAGAGATACAGGAGGACTATTCCAAGCCACCAGATCAGAGGAAGAGGTTTTATAGAGAGATTAAACATGTTCTTTAGTTTGATTTATTTATTTTTCCTCGCTAAGGAGAGGGTCTGCAGTATTCCACATTGGATAGTCTTTGCCCTGGGTGCAATAAGCTTTTGCATTTTCTGAAGGGATGTATTGGTAGTACTGTGAAAATGTGACTGTGACCTATTTAGAAGGGTTAGAGTGGGGTACAAATCTCTGCACTAGGAAGAAGGATCATTTTCCAGCTGGGCAGAAAATCGCATTTCTTCTGTAATAGAACACAAGAGCTCATTGAACACCAGAGTGGAGTGACTGAGCCATCAGTGCTCTGCCGGGGGAATGAAGTCTCCACTTAAATATTCCATCAGATAGCAGAAATCCTGGGAGTCCAAAGAACAGAATTACTGGATTCAGCAGAGGACCAAAAAGTTCTTCTTTTTCTTCAGAGAGACTGCTTAGCTGCAACAGAGGATTGTCTTTAAAGGAGCTGCAAGCTGCTCTCTGTCTGTATTGTCCTTGCTAATTGTCAAGGACTGCAAATAAAAAATATTGTTATGTACAAAAGCATAAACCTGGACTAGCAAGAAGGTGAGATTCAGGCACATTTAAATGAGCCTTTCTTAGAAAAGGGAACTTCTGAAGTCTTCTCTTTCTCAGAAAATCAACCATTTGACTGAAACACTCAGAAGTTGGGTAGAACTGCCCCAAGTTATCAGGGTTGTGACAGTCCAATACTTGTGTTGATAATGTTACAGCCAGTATCAGGTAGTTTGCAGGGGGAGGTAGCATCTCTTCCTAGACCTCCTTTGAGATCAGGGGAAAAAACCAACAAACAAAACAAAAAAACTTTAAAGCCCAAAACCCTCTGTCCTGACAAACAGCTTGTCATCCAAAACTACATCTATTTTTGCCATCTCTTCCTAATCTAATCTGAGATTGCTTCCCCTTATAAACCAACACTTTGCTGCTTTTCCTCAAGAAATACTTAAAGATGGTGGGTTTTTAAAAATTTATTTAAAGAAGCTTCACAAATTCACACTGTAATAAAAACATTAAGATGCAAGGCTGTGAATTTGGGTGATGTCACACCCTTAAGTTCGTGCACATGCTCTGAGGTGCATCCCAGTTATTATATTTCATGGGCAACTCTTATCTTGGTCTCTTACTAGAGCCACGGCAGTGAACCTGTTGAATTCCTCTAAGTTATGGAAATACCTAGTGTAGAAGCTAAACTCTCTGTATTACAAGTTTTGACACAATTCCATTTCAACCAATAGGGAACATATATTATTTGCTGTCCTTCAAAGCTGCTTTTCTGTAGAGATAACATTGGCAAGGATAGCTCCAAAGATAGGCACTGACTCAGCAGAGGAACATTTCTGTCTTACTCACACAGATAAGGTGGTATTAAGAACTTCCTTGGAGTTCTTACCAAAAATCAATTCTATCTTTTATAGTTCTCCGGAGATAATTCATCCCTCTCCCCATCCTAATCCTCACTGGGTGAGGGTGGAGGCAAGGAGAAGGATGTGGCACAAGAAGTGGATGTTAAAATCACACAGTCTTTCTGTGGTTTGTTTTACAATTAAAAATTAAACCTTTTGTGAGTGAGTCCTCAGCCACCAAGTAATGATCATTCCCAAACTGATCATAGCCCCAGTGAGCAAAGTAGCTAATGAATTGGAAAGCACTGAACTACTCTTCCTGCTGAAAGAAACTACTAACAGTTTGAGGTACAGGAGGAACTTGCCTCTCCTAAGGATAGATGCAGAATTATACTGCAGATGAACAAATACCATTTCTTTTATTAATGTATGTCCCCTAATCCAAGGACTGAGAGATAGGCACCTTCTCTTTCTGACTGTGTAAAAAATACCTGATTAGCCAGATTACACCTTCTCTTAAGCAGAAGGTGAGATGGTGGCTTCAGTATTAGATTTCTAAAGTCATCTTATACTTGTAATTTTCAGCTCTGACACCAGTATTTTGTGTGACAGTGACCATGCATAAATAGTTTGTCCTTTCTGAGCCCTATTTGTTTTTTTCCTTTGTAAGATGAGACCCCCCTGATCTTGGTTGTGCAATTTTTTTGCCATCTGTGGATGAAGAGCCTGCAAAAACATGTCATCATGCCATGAGCAGGTTGTCCTGGAATATCTGGTCTTGGTAATAGAAAATTCCCCAAACAGTGGAAAAATAACAAAAACATTATTCCTGAACAAGAATGAATTTAGACTTTTATTCTGAATCAAGTCTCTTGTGTTTCTAAATACCTTCTATTCTTGAGCAGTCATAGAGCTTATTAATCATACTGCTTATGATAAATTATGTCTTTCTGCCACTCTGTCATTCAGCATGTCTGGTATATGTCAAGGATAATATTCTCTCATGCTGTCATAGCGTACTGAAAATGGAAATAATGTTTTTACAGTTTCTCAGGTGTCCTGACTAAGACCTGACCTGAATTTTCTCCTCCCAGTTCTTTCTGCTTTTGACCATAACTTAGAATTTTTGTTTTCTGTTTGGATTTGCAGAAGGCATAGATGCAAGTCCTAACACCACCTTTCTTAGAGGATTGTGGTGTCCTTCTTCTTGCTCAAAATGTTATGGTTTGTTTTTTTTCTCCCTGTAAGGCACCTAGATTTTCTAAACAGCTTTCTGTGCAGATAGCTGAGGAAATCTTACAATTTTTTTTGTAGGAAGCCTTTAATAGCCAGAGCACAAGATGTTTATCCCACAGTAGCAGATGTATCTTAGAGACCTATAAAGAATTTATGGCAAAAGGAAGCAAGTAGTTATTGTATTAAAATTCTTAATGCTTTATTTTTCTTGTTACTTCATCCCACAGTTCTGGAGGTCATTTTGATTTAACTTAATGAGTTCCTGGGTGTACACAGATTATACCAATGTCTAGTGTTTGTTTCTCTAGCTCAGAAATGGTAGAAGAGGGGGGAGAAGCTCAGAAATAAAACAAGAATCTGATGTCTGCTAGGGTCTTATTGAGCACTTGAAACAAACTCAAATATTTGTGGATCTGAAATTCTTTGTTAAAGCCTCTAACTTCCTGCAAAAGAATTGGTGGCAGGTCCTTTTTTTTTTACTTTTCAATGGTATTTCATCTTTGAGAGATATTGGTCTTTTAGCTTGGAGCAGTGACAGTTCTTGGTGGGAGTGAGAGAGGAAAGGGTTTTCCTTCTGCCACTTTATTAGGAGGTAATATGGTATAAAGAGAGGGAAACAACCCAACATTTAGAAGGTAAACTGAGGAGTGATCTCTGCTGAGTTAAATAAATAGGACAAATAAATAAATCTCCCATCTCCTTGTTGGGAAAGAATCATCTGTCCTACTGCAAAGTAAGAGATCTGAGTAAGTCTTCTCCTGGACTTAGGCCGTCTCCAGGAAGAGGCTGAATTGGTACATATCTTGATCCTTAAAAGAAGATGAAAAAATTCCTATCTCACCTGAAAGGGTTCTTAACTCTACTAAAATACAAAAAGCACAGTTAGCAACAGAAGTCCTGTAGGTATACTGTGATATACTGAACATTGTTTTTTCATCATGTGCCCTTCTTCTAAGCCAGAGGACTCATACTCCCATGGCTGATGTAGGCTGCTATGTGCTGGGTGCAAGGTTTGTCTGCTGGAGCTGTGGGACACTGCCAAGAGAAGTAGGCATGCTCTCATCTCTGGCTGGTTGTTTCTCCCCTTTGAATTGGTTAAACATGTTGATTAGGCTAAAAGTTATTTTTTTTTCATGGAGGAGGGAGAGGAGAATTTGACTTTTCCTTCACCTCACTGAACTGATCTGCCCTGGGGCTGGAGGGATGCTGGATGCTGTGGCATAGATGTCAGAGCATGGCTGTGCTTGAAACAAGAACAGGCAACCATGCTCCAAGGTGGTCCCTAGCTGCTGATCATTGTGAGCAACTTCATCTTCTTAAGCATTATATTGGAAAGCAGAGAAACCCAGGAGATTGTAAGCTAAATTCATCTGGGCTATAATGTGCTAGCCAGATGTGTTCTCGTGGTTTGGCATGGTAACACTGAATTCACCACTTTAAGCAAGACAATCTGCAACTTAGTGGCCAATATGGAATTCTTCAGCTGTTCCTGGTTTCTGCTATAACATCTGAATAATAAAGCAGGATCTGCAGAAGTTCTATATCTAGAAGTTAAATATCTAAATCCCTTCTGAATGTAATGAATGCTTCCTAAGAATATGAGGTGTAATTACTTTTTAATAACTGCTGAGATCCATCACATCTGAAGAGCTGCTTATCTAAGAGCCTTCTCAGGCATTTTTAATTTTTTTTTTTTGATGTGCCTAAGAAATGAAGCCACAGTATCTGGAGGTACAGGTGTGTAAGGGAGGAACTCGGGAGTGAAGAGGCTCTCCCTGCATGAGTTATTTGAGAAACCAAACTAGCAAAGGCTTGCTGCCCATTCACATTCTGCTTTGTTCCACAGCCACTTTGACCATGTGTCCACAACATCCTTATTTGTCTTATGTTCCTCATTTTGCCCCTGAAATATTTGTCTGGTGTAACTTCTCTTTTATCTCCTCTCCCTCTTCTCATTGCTTCTTTCAGTCTCATAGTTCATGGTCTTCCTGGATGTTTTGTCCTTTACTCTTTGCTTCAGTCTTGTCTTTGGCCACCAGTCTCCTTCCTGAAAACATCCTGAGTGACACAAAAAGCAAATGTGTTCTTCCCTCTTCTAGTTTTTATCTTTCTGCTAAATGCTAGCAAGAGAAACTTTGACAGGAAAAGTCAGAAAAAAGTGTAGGACAGAAAAGATACTGTTTTCTGGAGTTTGGAAGGGGCAGACAGTGAAGACCAAACAAAATGAGGAAAATACAAGGGTGAGAGAAAGCACAATCAGAATAAAAAGAGGAAACAATGAAATTGGAAAGAAAAATCTTCAGTGTTTTGTTCATGAAGGAATGGTGCAGCAGTGTGGGTGAAGGCAGTGCTTTACAAATATTATTCAGGTCCCTGCCCTGTGAATTTACCATTGGAATTGGGAGGTGGGAGAAATTAATGCAGAAAACCTCCCACATTACAACTTCTTTCTCTGTAACACATCCCAGAGCATGTTTCATTCTGGGGAGAGGAGGTAATGACAGGTTGTTGTTGCTAATAGGATTTGGGTCAAACTGCTGCTTACTACTTGGCACATAACTAGATTAATAGAGGGGTGTTCTTAAAAATTACATCCCAGGGTAGGAAGATAATCCCCTCTCCACCAAATTTCAAGTTCTGTTCATCAGCAAAGATGTTTGGCTGAGCGTACTCTGCGACAATTTATCCATTAAAACCCAAGCTTCCCTACCAGTGGCTTTAATCCTAGCTTGGAAGGAGCTCCCTTGCTACAGCTGAGCACACTTCGTTGTGCCTGAATCCTGAGAATACCAAGAGTTTGCACTCATTCACATAGATAAATCTTCCCTCCACCCCCCCCAAAACTCCAGAAGACAGAGGTGGTAAAGGTCTGAGTTTACAGAAGCCATGTGGAAGCTTTATTGGGATTAGACAAGAGCTGGAAGACAGTCCTGTAACCTAAGTTAAAAATTGCCAAACTATCCATCTACCAGAATGGCACTTAGGAGGAAACTATGTCTAAAAATAGCTGCCTATACCTGGTACTACATGAGATCTGCTGGAGCAGGAAGCTTGATGGGGTTTTAAAAACAAAGGCTGTAGATTTTGTTTTGACAGTTCTAAGGACACAGGTTTAGAAAGCGTGGCAGCGAGAAGAAGATCAAATAAATAGAGATTAATTTTGCATCAGCTGTAAATGCTTCTGTGGCTTTGATAGCTAAGGAAAGTTTTACATCTGGAGATGAAGAAGAAATTGCCTTTAGTTTGTGGCTTCTTTGAGGGTCTTTGTAGAGCATCAGCTGCTGTCCCTAGGAATTTCCGTTCCGTCTCAGAAGGGAATCACCTGGTACTGTGTCAGTCTCAGGTCCATGAACAGGAAGATTACATGGGAATCCAACAATTCTGAAATGAAGGGATTTTTTTAATGTCATAGTGGGAAGTTGATGTTATGTAAAACTGCCTACTGAAGCCAATTCCTTTGCTGAATTTGTTTTCATAGGGTTTTTTGCATTTTTCTGTGTGTCCAAGAAAAATATTACTTAGCTAAAAGACATTAATTCAGTTCAAATCAGGGTATCAAGCCCTCTGAGTCTAGTACTGATATGTGTGTCCAAGCTCCTTGTTTGAATTAAGTCTGCTGGTTACTGGCTCTTTGTTTGTTTCTCCACTAGCCCTGTTTTCCCTATATTCAGGATGCTTATCTCATAAACTGCCAGAAAACTAAGGTCCAAGTACCATTTTTTTAAATAATTCAGATGGAAAAGCAATATCCTGCAACATTTCTGTAATCAGGTAGGTGGACAATCCAGCTTGTGGGGAAACTTGATCAAAATAGATCCTTAACTCCTAGTTAAGCCTAATTAGGTTTGGGTTTTTTTTAAAGCAGAGTTCGATACAAATCCACTTCTCATTTCCCTTTGCAGTCAGCACATCATTTTTGTTTTGCTAAAGGACACAAGTTGCATCCCACAGATACACAGCTTGGGCATGCTTTGCAAAACAATTAGTGCATCTTTCACATGGGCTACACTTGATTGAATAATTACTCAAGTAATGGTCAGTAATGGAATACATTGGGTTATCTCAGGGCTAATCCTCAGGTAATGGAGTTGGTGTATCTCTGATTTTTCTCTTAGCAGTTCCCAGTGAACAGGAGACTGAGACAAAAGTCATTATGGGAAGTAGAGGGAGTCACTGGAGGCCAGCAAGGAAAAGGAAGCCTTATCTTAAGCAATTAATCAAGAAAACTCCTATTGTGGGACAATTATTCAAAGCTAATTCTAAAATAGCTTTAGAGCCTGAGGTCCTGAAGGTTTTTTGGTATGTTTTTTGGTTCTTCTGTTGTTTTGTTGTAAGAATTTTGCCAAGGTCATTGGGAGTGCTGGGGGAGACCTTGCATCAAAATGAAGGCTGCTGAGTACCTCAGAGATGAGTGTAAAGTGCAGCATCATGCAACGTTGGCTTTGAGGTCCTTGTTGGAGCTGAAGGTTTTTATTTAAAATAATGGTTTGGAATGTTTCTAAACAGAGACAACATTTTGAAACTTTGAAACATCTGTTACTTTGCATCTGTTGCAAGTGATACCAAGAAGAGTATATCTCAAATCATAGAGTCACTTAGGTTGGAAAAGACCTTTGAGATCACTGAATCCAACCATTTATTTTCTGCAGCAAATGCAGGAGTGTAGGATTGTTTCACAGAATCATAGAATGGTTAGAGTTGGAAGGGGCCTTTAGAGGTCCAAACCCCTACAGCAGAGGTGTTCCATCCCTCTGTTTTTGTGGCCCTCCTCTAGACTTGCTCCAAGAGGTTCATGTCCCTCTTATGCTGAGGACTCCAGAGCTGGAAGCTAGAGTTTCATGGCTGTGGCTTTGGAAAAGACCACAAGATCCTTTCAGTTGTCCCCCAAAACCCCTCTTGTACAGTGAGAGTATCTGACAGACTCCTTTGCTCTGTCTTTAGCCTGTGAGCTTCCTTGGAAGTAAGATTTATTTGAAGATGTTGCTGTGATCCATGAAGTCTTACAGAAAGAAGGAATAGTTTTTAACAGCTGTCCCTGAAAAATTAGAAGGTCTTTGGAAGGAAAAGGAGAAGTTCTAAATTGGATGTGGTTTAAATTTTCCTACAGCCTCTGAAATTGGGCTTCTTGCTGGAGTGGGAAGCTGCCCACAGAATTATTAGTCAGCATGGTCACCCTGTGCTCTTGTAGCACTTTTTCTCCCAGGGGTGCTGACAGCAGCATTTTGAACCCACCATAGCACCAAGCTTTCCAATCTGGTCTTAGATGGCTCTTGAGCCAAGAGCTGCTGTATATGTGATCACACTGCCCTGCTTAGTTTTCTCTCTGCCTGTGGGCACCTTTTGCAGAGTTCCAGAGAGAGCCAGGGACATACACGTGCTCCCATACAGAATAAGGCAGAGAGGCTGCAAGACAAAGAGAGCTACTAACTGGATTTGTAGCTGTAAGGAAAAAAAAAATCCTCTTAAAGTAAACATTTTCCTCTCTTTAAGTCTTTCCTTGGCTTCTTTCATGAAGACTGCTTGAAAGTATCTGTTTCGGGGGTGAACCCTTTCCAGCAAATTTAATTTTGAGGCTTGTCAGGCTTTATTAAAACCTTATCATCAGTGATTTCCTTCTCTGCTAGATCAAGAAGATTGTATTTGTTATGGGATTCATATTGTAGCTCAGAACTCCTCCCAGCAAATGTCAGGTTTCATGTGTGCACCAAGACACACCATTGCCAGGTCAGAGCACTGAAGTCTCAGCCTGTGTGTCATCAGCACATAGTCCTGAAGACTTTGGATGTTGTTCAGACAAAGTCCTAAGCTGGAACTGTCTTTGGATTTCTGAATAAACAAATGTTTGAATAAACACATTGGCAAAAGCATTCCTAATTGCTGCTGGTGTCCTTCAAGAAATGAGCTGATAGACCCATTCCCAACAGCTGGAATATTTGCTAAAAAATTCTGGGTATGATATATTATAAGAGAGAGGGTGAACACATGCCTTTTTTTTTTTTACTTTAAAGATGTAGTAACTCTGTTTGCATTTGTAGGAGTTCCCAGTCAATGACAGGGCTTTTCAAATTTTATTTTCTTTTTAATTAAATTTCAGTGACTTATGTTCATTTGTGCCATTATGGATAGGTATCACAGATCAGGGGTTCACCTAACAGTGTGGACAGACTTGTTCCAGTTTATTCTGGAGCACAGGATCTGGTTGACATTTTTATAGCTCTCAATCCATATATTAAAAATAAACTTCTCCCTCCTCTAACCTTTTTCATTTTTACAAAATATTTTATATTGCTGAGAAAACACTTAATTTCCCTTTCTTATCCAGTGAAGACAATCAAATGGATGGAAGAGACTCTGAATACGTGCTCTGTTGTTTGGGTTGGTTTTTTTTATAGTGCCCAGAAGTAACCAAAGCACTTTGGAAAACATAGATATGGTTCTTGCCCTGAGCACCTTATCATTTGGTTTTGAATGTGCCCTTGCAATCACAAGGAATGTGCAATAGGAAGAGGAGAGGAAAGGCAATTAATGGCCAAATGAGTTGTTGAACTTAAAAGTTATTTGAAGGTGATATAAACACTCATAGGCTTTACACAGTGCCAAAGTTACATCTTGGACCTGCATAGCAAGAGTGATGATGATCTTTAAGCTGCCTTGAGCCAAAGCTTCCTTCTGGGAATGCATTTTTGCAGAAGCTCCATCATGTGAGCAAGTATATAACAGATTAATACCCAAAACAGCTCAGGTTTGCTTCTGAGAGAGTAAAGCAAGTCATAGGCAGACACAGGTAATTGTAGCTGATTGCAGACCTCATCTGGCAGACATATTCTCTCTCCATGGGAATTTTGTACCACACCTAGCATGGCAGTGTCCATGTTTATCCTCTGAATTTTGAGATGACCTAATTACTTGCTAGGAGACCACTGTTTTCCTATTCCCATTTCTACCACTTAACATGGCAAACATCTTCCTTGGGCTGATCATTATTGCCACTGTCTTCCCTTCCATCTCATCTTACCTTTGCCACAAAACCAGTATCAAGTCAGGTCACTAATGATCACTGGGCTGAAGGAAATGTGAACTATTTATAGCAGCAATATCAATAGAAACATGTTTATTAATACAACCTAAAATACCCCATCATGCCATCAGGTCTGGCTCTTGCTCGCTGTCTCTGAGACAAGAAATGCAACTCTTCAATTCTAGCATCAATGCCCTAAACCACAGTTCTGCTGCCATGGGTGTGTCACACCAAAAACAGAGCTTTTGGGGGCTTAAACTTCGAACTTCTGAGAAGAATATGGTAAAAGAAATGTGTGCTATCTATGGAACAGTTATGCCTTACCATTTCTGGGGTTCTTTAGCTCCGTTGCAAAGTAAGATATTAAAAAATAAATGCCTTTTCTCACTTCTGAATCCAAGTATTGGAATGCATATGTAGGTAGTAAATCTGTGAAACAGATTCTGCAATGCCAGGTAAAAATTACTAGTATGGCAGAAGTACAAGCACCTCAATGTAATAAATACCTAGTTTGTTCCTCTGCTAGGAGGTATAAATTGTTGCTTCCTAAAAGATTTGTAAAAGTCTGGAGTTTTTTAGTAGAGGATTTTATTGCAGGTAGGACAGTAAATTTTCTTGTACAAGACCATGTTATATAAAAGGAAAGGCACTGTAAAAATCCTTCCAAATGTTTATATAGGTTCAGTGGTTTTGTTTTAAGTAAGATTTGTGATACTGGAAAAGCTGGTTTGGAAAGCTCAACCAGGAAGATTAGATAGAGAGGTGCAAAGTGAAAAGACTGACCATCTGCTTTCCTTTTGTCAAGAAAAATACATATAAAACCCTTATACAATATCTGAGAATTGTTAGATACAGATAATAGGATGTGGATTTTGAGTCTTTAGATTCCAACTTCGATCTTTGCAAGAGGAGTGCTGCCAGATCTTAGTTGTAACAGAAATTCTCCTCCAGAAATACTGCCAGTGCAGATTATTAAAATACTACAGGCCCTGACATCGGCTACAAAGATCTACTTGTGCCTCTTTCTTTAAAGGGGGAGAAAAACCACCTTAATACACAGTATTACCCTAGCTAGGCCCTATTATACTATTGTAATCATAGCTGAAGCAAGAACGGTGATTAACGAGGGCAATTTATTGTATCTGACGAGGGGAGAAAATAGGAGATGTTGTCGTTATCATAAATCATATCATAAATAACCAAAGAGAAGCACTCAGAGAGCTTGTGTGGTGTCAGCAGCAAGCCCTTTCAGGCACGTTAGCCCAGGATGTAGCCATAGAAACCCCAAAGTCATATTGTTATCTTAGTCTTGCTGCAGTTATGTGATACAACAGTATTAACATATAGATTAGGCCATTTATAATACTAGGTGTCATTTCAGGTTGGCTTGCTTATAGAGCATTTTAGTTTTTTATTGTGCCGAATGTGAGGGAAATGCTGCATTTTTTACAGGGCAGTCCAGAACCATTTATAATGTATGGGCTTCACACCTCTGTCAGTCTTGCTAATGTACTCTGTTATTGATTGGTTGTACTCTATGAATTGTCATTGCCTAATTACCTTGTCTTTGCTAATAATTTCATTTTTTAGAAGTCAAAATGTTCCTTTAAAGAGAAAACCTCTGCGTACTTCAGGGAGAGTTCCCAGTTCTGTTACAGATCATACACTCCACAGGGAGTAAAATGTAAAATAAAAAACATGTTGATTTGTCCAAATTTTGTCAGGGAGTTTTTCTGTTCCTGGCTGTATGTTTTGAGGGAACAGCAGTGGATTTTGTGTCATGCTCTGCTCTGCAGATTTCAGGGGAGAGACTCAGTCACAGGTAATTCAGAGCAACACCAAGTGACTGAACCAGGGCTGCTCCACTGATAGGGAGCTGGCTGATTCTCATGCATCTTTTCCCTCCATCACTTCCTAAAGATGCTTCTGTGGTTATTTTTACTCTTCATCTCAAGTCTGCATAGCAGTTCCAGACACATGAGCATAGCACTACCCTGCACATGCATTTATTCCTGTATGTATCTGTAATCTACAAAAACTCTTGAGCCACTATTAAAAAGTCAAGGGATAAATAAAGTCTCCCTTTTTGTATTTAGACAGAATCACATTTTTGTTTGCTATATGCAACACAAACACAGGACTGATACTCTGTCAGGTCAGAGAGAGAGATGATGGGTGTAGGTGATAACAATCTGCTAACGCTGTGTTTCTGTCTTCAGCAGGAAGCTGGGTGTGCCATTTTAAGAATCCTGGGTAGGTTGGCTTCATAAACATTGCATATTCTAAAAAGAATTACAATGAGGACTGCCACTAATAAGTATTTAAAAGTGTTGCTCTCATTGCATCTGGTATCCCAAAGCAGTACTGGAAGCTGAAGTTGCACATTAAACCCTAAGCCTATGTCTGATGTCCAAAGAGTGATGCTCTGCACCTCTCATCTTCTTTTCCACACCCTCAGGCTTACCTGGTCCTTAGGTGGACTTTTTGCTTTGCCAGCTGGACAGAAAAAAAACTTCCGTGGTTGTTTTTTTCCTTCCACTCCCAGGTACATTTCCATCTGAGTTAGCCCATTAAGTCACATCACTATAGAGAAGGAGCAAGGTGATAATACAAGGAAGAAGACTCAGGAGTTTCCTTTGCTCATTCTAGCCCAAAAGTTTGAGTAATATCATGACAGACCAGATTCGTGGCTTATGTTCAAACTGTCAGATAATCTTTCTTATTTTAGCCTCAATTATTTCCCCTCTCTCCTGCACAAATGTTTGAACCAGGACAAAAGAAAGGATGAGACTGTTTCTTTTTAAAGCAGTGCTGTGGCGTAGAACTACAGCTTTAGGAGTTGTGGTTTATTTCTGGCAGACTATCAATACCTTGTTCTCATGCTGGTGTTCAAAAGTTCATCTCTGTTGATTTCATACCAAAAGATGCCTAATCAAGAGCTTGAAGCAGTTGTTCAACAGGGTGGAGAGGTAACTGAATTTGTGAGTCCTGAACTAGATTATTGCTATCATCCTAATTTCAAGATAGATTGACATATTTTGTCCATTTGGGATGGCGGGAGGTTTTGTTGACCACTTACAGCTTTTTGGATAATTTACTACCTACTTTGGGAGTGATTATGATGAATGTATAGACCAAGTCTCTCAGCCCTGTTGAACACCAGCAACTTCAGTCCTGGCTAATACTGATGGTTGAAGGCACCACCCAGCCACATGAACCAGATCTTTGCAGTGTGACTAATGAGTCTGGATACTTAACTTCAGGCACCTTTAACATCCTCTTCAGTGTTTCAGTTATGTATGCAAAATCACTAGCCACACCTGAAAGCTTTTTGGGGTTTTTTTAATGTATTTGTGGTTTCTTTTAGAACGTACTGAGAAGGCACTGGAATGAACTCACTGGCAATGTCAGTGGAAATACCTGAGACACGTGGAAGATGAGCTTCTTGATGGTACTCTCTTACCAGCTCTCTTCCCATAGAAAGTGTCAGTTGGAAAATGTCAGGGTTTGGTAATAGGTTGATCTCCTTTATACAGGAAAAGAAATGTGTCAGTGTATTGCTTGTTTGGTAAACAAGTCACATCAATGATCAGTTGTGTTCATATGGCAGAGAAGTTTCTATATATATATATATACACAAACATGTATCTATATAAAATCTGACATTTTAAGCTCAACAGGTATTGCAGGTATCTTAGTGTGTTCATTTTGCACTTGTATCAGGATATTGGCCTGCAGGGTATCAGGATTGAATTTTGTTGCTCTTCCATTAATTTCCTTTATGGACTACAAGCACACTTTCTGTTTGTTTTGGGAAAAGGCCATTGTTATTACAAGTTAAAGAGATAAAACCTCTCATAGCATAAGAAAAAGTCTTTTCACTTTTAACAGAAGTCAAAAGCCTCTACTTACTAGGATATGATAGAGATGGTAAGCTGTTGACTTAGGGACTTAGAATTTCCCAAAAGATATCTTTGGCTTAATCTTATGCTTTATCTAGACAATAGGAAAAGTATTGTGGAAGTCTGCTGGAAGTTTTTGGGTATTTTTTTTATTTTCACAAAAAAGTTTTATTGAGTGGGAACTATTTCTTCCTGACTTGCCTTTGAGAGGCTGAGCTGGCTTGTATGTAAAATCTTCAGTTCAATAGCCACACAGTCCTAAGGAGCATATGCTTGGAAAGAAAGACGGGTTGAAGATTTTAGTGCAGACACTGCCACGTTATTTCCTTTCATGAGTTCTAATTTTCCTTTAAAACCTTGATGCTTTCAACTTCTATATTTAAGTACTTGGTCCCATGCAGTGCAAAGGTGCAGAGAGAGCTGATGTGAGCAGAACAGGGCATGAAAGGAATGTGTGGTCTACTGATAGATCTTTATTTGGCCATTTTGCATTCCATTAGAAAATAAAATGTTCAAATTCTGTTTAAAAAGGGTTATGGAAGAAATTTAATTGTTGAAAGTAGGCATGTATGAGTTGCATGGAAACATCTGCTCGTTCAAAATTGTATCCTTAAGGGGTTTACTCTGATAGCTGATACTGTTTATCTGCCATAGTTAAGTAAATATCAAATACCAAATGCCAAAATCTTGCATTATTATAATAACAAGAGTTGGCTTCCACAGGAACTGTTACCTGCCAGAGCTTTGTGCATTAATACATTAGCCATTGAATTGGAGGTAAGAGGCTGCTGTTACTAAGATCACAGAATGAGAATGTTTTGGGTTGGAAGGGACCTTTAAAGGTCATCTGGTCCAATCCCCCTGCAGCCAGCAGGGACATCTTCAACTGGATCATGTTGCTCAGAGCTCCAAACAACCTAATCTGGAGTGGTTCCAGGGATGGGGCATCTACCACCAATCTAGGCAACCTGGGCCAGTGTTTTACACCACCCTCAGTGTAAAAAGTTTCTTTGCTGTGTCTTCCTTACATACCACCTCCACTCCCTTCTACCTGCATGAGCATAGCAAGAGAGGGGTGCCTGCATCCTTGCACCCCATGAGGCTCCTCTCTTTCCCTCCATTCTCCACTTGGGAAAAAAATATCTCTGGGGTGCCTCTACAGTTGGAGTTTTCCAATTACAGCTCACAGGAATCCTGTGATCTCTCAGATGCTAATTTATAGTTGTTTCTACTTGGAGAGCATCATGTTAGGTTTTCTTCTGCAAGTGGTGTCCAGCTTTAGGCCAGCATGTCTGAGTCTGCTTCATCTTGTACCTAAGAAATACTGGTTTATTCTTAGTTCTCCAGGTCTTACCCAGATGGTTTTATCCTTTTACCTAATTCGTTTAATTCAGTTTCCAGAGGAAAGACTGGAGCTTTGCTTAAATTAAATACAGCCAACAGACAGGGTAGGTTTTTGGCAGGGCCAGGAGCTGAGCAGAGATCTTCTCTGTCCCAATCTGTGCCATGTTCTCTGGGATGTCATCTAGCTGTAAGTGCTTATGCTGCTATCTCTGAAGCTACCAAGTAAAAAGTTTGGTAACAACCAAGGTGATGACAATTTTAACTAATAGGTTTTCTTCCTTGAAGAAGGCCTGTACACAGGTGCCTTTCTCTTCAATCAAAAGACTCTTGCATCTGTTTTTCTCCTGCCTTACTTTCACCTGGCCTGTTGTTTGAAAGAGCAGAGTGTGCAGCTTCCTCTGATGAGGCAGTCAGGAGAGCATGGTAGCTTGGTACGGGTGATTGCACTTCTTTTTTTCTGCAATAAAGGCACAATTTCTGTTCCTGTGTATACCCCTGTGTCAGTTTTAGGGACAAATAGTCCTTCGATCATCGTGGACTTGAAAGCTCATTACTGAAGTGTTGAGTATTGCTGTCCTGAAACTGAGCTGGGGCCAAGTTAAGGAGGTATATATTCAATAAGCTTTGGTTTTGGAGGCCCTGCTGTGCCACAGGGACATGATGTAGCAAGAAAGAAATTTTGTACTTCTTTAGTGGTTTTTCCTTAAAAAAGGTGCAAGAGTTTTGGTTTCTTGTCTGAACTGTTCAGCTTAAGAAATTTCCCAGCACTTGAAGTGGTGACAGATCCCCACAGCTTGCTTGTGGGATTCTAATGCTTTCTGTTCAAAGATCTCAAGGAGCTACAGTACTTACCAAGTTCAGTTTATACAGAACCTCTGTGAGATTAAATTATCATCACTTTTCAGATGGGAATTGTAGAATCATAGACTGGTTTGGGTTGGAAGGGACCTTTAAAGGTCATCTAGTCCAATACCCCCTGCAGTGAGCAGGGACATCTTCAATTACATCAGGGTGCTCAGAGCCCCGAACAACCTGACCTGGAATGGTTGCAGGGATGGGACATCTACCACCTCTCTGGGCAACCTGGGACAGTGTCTCACCACCCTCATTGTGAAAGAATTACTTCCTTATATCTAATCTAAATCTCCCTCTTTTAGTTTAAAACCATCACCCCTTGTCCTGTCACAACAGGCCCTGCTAAAAAGTTTGTCCCCATCTTTCTGATAAGCCCTTTAAGTACTGAAAGGCTGCAAGAAGGTCTCCCTGGAGCCTTCTCTTCTCCAGGCTGAACAACCCCAACTCTCTCAGCCTTTCTTTACAGCAGAGGGGTTCCAGCCCTCAAATCATTTTTGTGGCCCTGCACACAAGACAGTGCAGTGTCACCTGCCTGACAGCATGCTGCAGACCCATGTTAAGAGAGGAGTGCATTCTTTCCTCCCTTAACTTCAAAATCATCCTTTCCTGAAAGTGAAGAACTTAGCTGGTTACATAGACACAGGTACACATCCAAAAGTGCTCCAGTAATGAAATTCTTAACCAACAGTTTTCTCATAAGCAACATGCTAACAGCTCTCAGCTTTGTTTTGTTTTAGTGATGGACAGATTCACCTCTAGGGCTGCACTGCTATGGCTGAACTCATCCCTCCTGTAACCTGTGCACCATTTTGAAGTCAGGCTCTGCACATGGGGCTGGCTGACACAATAAACAATTGCTCTCTATAGCTGTAGTAATGTGAGCATTAATATTGATCCAGCACTGACTTCTCTAAAAACAACCAAAAAACCAATGTATCTTGTTATCTTGAGAAACCTCCCAAACAGCTTTGTCTCCTTTCGTTTGCAGGAGAGAGTTATTAGGGCAGATGGCTGAGGTGATACCCATTTGACCTAGAGATGGTAACTCAAGAGTTGGATCATTAATAAGGTGGCCAGAGATAGGGAGAGATGGTAGTAGAGAGAGTTAAGGCACAGTCCTGTGCACAAAGGATTGTGCATGGAGAAGTGCTGGATAGTGAATGAGATGGACAGAGGTGAAAAAGTGGCTGCACATTTTAAACACTCATCACCAAGTCAAGCAGGTTACCCTTAAAAACTGATGATTCCCAAATTTGGTTCTGCTCTGGTGTGAAGCCTTCAGGATGAAAAAGAGCCTGTAGCTCTTGAACATAAGACAGACATTTCACTTTCTCTAATTAAACTCCTCCCCCCCAAAAAAGTACTTTATTGTTTTCTGCTATGGCCACAGCTGTGGTGGCTCAGGTTTGAAAGCTGCTGCCTGGCAGAAAACCAGTCCCCACTGAGGATCAGACCATGGCCTTGTTCCAAGAGAAATTTGGGTTTCATTTGACCACGATAGGATTCCAGATTGTCATCTGAGCATGTCTGAAAAGTGGTGAATGTGTGTCAGTAGTTAAGTGCTCGTGAACTTCCTTAGTCCCTGGATTGTTCAGGACTGACCCAGGCAATTTTTTCCAGATGTTTTGGGGAATCCAAGTCCGTATAAAAGGGATGGTAATGCTTCTGCTTCCTTACTAAGTTGTCTTTGTGGCTTGCAGGAATGTACATGAAAGCTGGAGCCAAGATACCCCGATTTCTACTCTCACCTCTACAAAATGCACTTTAACCTTTTCTGCCCTTCCTTGGCATCTCCACACAAGATCACAGGAACTTCGTGGGCCTGCTGCAAACTTTGCTTGGCCTTATTAAGAAAAAAACATAAGCATTGCTCCTTTCTTAGTGTACAGAAACTCCAGTCCCTGTTCTCCAAACCTCCTCTGAAATTGTTGTTTTTTTTTTGCCTTTGATCCAGCAGCTGTTGGTTTTCTGCAATCCTGAGTAGGTAAAACATGAGAAGCACCTTGGGATGGGAAGGAGTTACAAAAATATGAAATATTGTAGTGCCCTTCCATGAGCCACAGTATAACAGAGGGGCTGTTTTAGCAGACACCAGGCAGAAATCTTTAGCAAGTAAATATTCTGATTTTTCCAGGAAACATACTTCTTTTACTGCTTGTTGCAGTAGTTTCTCTTCTGCTTCACTGACTCTTTTTATCTCCATGTTTTTTTATATGAAAATGGTTTATGTTTGCTATCTCTAAAGTCTGCCTGATCAAACCCTGTCGTCCCTCATGTTTAAATTTGGCTTCACTTTTCATCTTTTAGCCGAGGCAGAAGTCTTCTCTAAATCCCAATTTTAAAGTATGATGTTTGTTTTAAATTTTATCACTTTTTGAAAATTTTAAATGAAAACAAACTCTCAGTGGTGAACTAGGTTGAATGGGGTTGGGAGGCAATTGCTTGGTAGCAACCAGATGACATCTGATGAATGCTAATTCTTCATTCACAAAATAGTTTTGAGCAGATGAAGGCAGCTGATTTTTGCAACAGCTTAAACAGAGATTGAAATGACTTCCATGATCTGGAAGCAATCCCCTCCCACCCCAGCAGGTGCAGGCTCAGTCCACAGTGATTTCTCAGTTATACTCTAACTTTGCAGTTTAAAAATGTAATGTCAGTGCCCAGCCAGGCAAAACCTAACTCCCTAACATTTCTGTTTTTCACGGAAGGCTAAGACTTTATCCTCAGGCAAAGTCTTCTCTCTGGGCTGGCTGCTGTAAATCCTCTGGGCCCTGGCAAAAGCCAGAGTTGCTAGCTCATTTTACTTAATTTGTGATGCTGGCAAGATTTGTGCTGCAGCCCAGGGCTCTTGACTCAACTCTCCTAAATCAGAGCATTGACACATTACAGTAGAGAAACACCAGCACAGAAAACCTGAAAGTAAATGCCTCTTGAAGAGTTATTTCAGAAAGATTCTGTCTTACAGAGCTTTAAATGGTGTCATCTGTTTAAGTTTCTCAGTGTTTGCTTCATTAAAACCACCTGCTCATTAAGAAGTTATAATAGATGGTTATTTATTATAAACTGTCATAATAAATGAGGTTTTTTACTATGTATTTCATGTGAGAATCTTAGGGCACTTGGTATCTTTCTGCAGAAACCCTCCTAGACAAAAAATCATGCATTTTTGCAGGTGGATAAACAGAGACATGGGGTAAAGTAAAGGAAGGTTCCCTGTGCAGGAATGTTATCCAGCATAGGTGTAATGATATAATTACAGCAAATATAAATGTGTCAGGTTAACACTGGTGTGCTCTTTCTTATTGCAGTCTAAGAATCCTTTTTCCTGCTTGGATAATTCCATTTTGAAAGTGAGGAAGTGTATCCAAGAGGATAAAGTGCTTGGCTGTGGTTGGGGAGATCAGAGGTTCTCTTCTGAAACCTGCCATGGATTTACTGGGAGATCTGAAGTGAATTTTCTCCTTTCTCTGCACTGTAATGTCCCATGTGTAGGACTGAAGATGGTGTTATATGTAAGAAAAGAAATAACAGTTACTATTAAACAAAAAAATATCAGAGCAAACACACAGGTGATGTCCACACTAGCTTGAAACTGTTGGTGCCTGATGTCCACACTGTGCATGTTTCAGTTTTATCTTATTTTCAGAAGCTGTAATTTTGTCTCATAGACCATATGCCCACTTGCAACTGGAGTACATTAGGTGTACTGCATATTTCCTTTTGGTTTCAGTGTAGTAGAAAGCCAGCACAGGTACTCCAGGATTGCTTCATGATGCAAACAGAACAGTGAGAGAGGATGATGGGGAAATGCATTTCAAAGGCATGGTCCTGAACCAAACCAACAGGCACACACACAATGCTGGGGTGTTCCCATGGATTCAGAACAGATAACGTCCATGTGCAGCAGGCTCTTAAGGTGATATCAGAGACAGAACCTGGCAAGTAGAATGGGGCTTAGTCCTCTGCTTTAACCTTCAGACTGTGCTGCTTCAGGAAAAACAAACCAGCTTTAGGAAGACATTTTCCTAGTAGTGGATCTGCAGTCAAAATTGTGTGATCTATAAGCAAGATAGCTAATTCTGGCAAATTTTACTTTGCTATATGCTTTGCAGTCCATTTTGTTAGAGCAACAAATACTTCAGCCTCTCTCCCATCCTTTGAAATGAATGGAGCAGGTTTGTGTTATTGTTATCCCAACAACTGCAGTAAGAAGTAATCAGGATGTTTTTAGGTAGAAGTGACACTTCAGACCTGCTCTACAAGGTCTGTACCCTCATATCCTTTGGGTTTGATGTTTACTGTGGTGAGGGCACCTGCTAGTTGTGATGGTGGCTGATGCCAGGCAGAGGAGATGCCACACTTCCCTTCCAAGTAGACCAGTAAGAAGCTGCTAGGTGGCTGGTTGTCTGTGATGTGCTGAGATGCATATGAACATTTGTTTGTTTCTGTAAAACACAGTTTTCATTATATTAATGTTCTTTTTAAATGTTCTTTGTTACAGAAGAGGAAGAGGAACAGGTACCTACCGATGGAGGTACATCTGCAGAGGCCATGCAGGTGCCACTGGAAGAAGAGGGAGAGATGGAAGAGGATGAGGCAATTAATGATGAGAACTACTTGAGCAAGAGACCATTAGAAAGTCCTGATGCTGAGGAATTTCCACCTGTGAAACGGCCAAAACTGTCTGTGTCCAAAGGGGACACATTGGACGGAGCTTTGGAACCACGTGAGCCTCTTAGCTCAATAAATACTCAAAAAGTACCACCAATGCTTTCTCCAGTTCATGTTCAAGACAGTACAGACTTAGCCCCTCCCTCACCAGAACCACCAATGTTGGCTCCCATTGCAAAATCGCAAGTGCCAACCCCCAAAACTGTAGAAGCAAAGCCATTTCTCCCCAAAACAAAGCCCAAATCCAGTTCTCCAGGACAGAAGACAAAATCACCTAAAACTACACCCTCCCCAGTGGTAGCTGGAAGTCCCATACGTTCACCAAAAACTGGATCCAAAGAAAAAAAGTCACCAGGTCGTGCCAAGAGCCCAAAAAGTCCCAAAAGTCCAAAGGTTCCTGCTCACATTCCTCTACCACCACCTGTCAAGCCTGAAACACCAAGTAGAACTCCTCTGGCTGCATTAAGTGACAAGATAGGAAAGGAAAACATTCAAGTAAAACAAGGACAGACACCACCTGAGCCTACCACCAAGCCAAATATTGAAAACCAGGCTAAGAAAGCCCCAGTGATGGACAAGACCATTGATGATTCAATTGATGCTGTGATTGCTCGTGCTTGTGCAGAACGAGAGCCAGATCCCTTTGAGTTTTCCTCTGGTTCCGAATCGGAAGGGGAAATTTTTACCAGTCCTAAAAGACTTTCTGTTTCAGAGACTACAACTCCTAAGCTTTCTGTTTCTGCCAATAATGCAAATAAGGCAGGAGCAACTCCAATACCTCCCTCAGGTGGGACTTCAAGTTCAGACATTTCATGGACAATGGATGACTCAATTGATGAAGTCATTCGAAAGGCAAACATGGGGACACCTTCTAATCCACCTACCAATTTCACATATTTCTCCTCTCCTTCTGCTTCACCACCAACTCCAGAACCTCTTCTCAAAGTCTATGAGGAGAAAACCAAGTTGGCTTCATCAGTAGAAGTGAAAAAGAAATTGAAAAAGGAGCTGAAGACAAAAATGAAGAAGAAAGAGAAACAAAGGGAAAAAGATAAAGAGAAAAACAAAGAGAAAAACAAGGAGAAGGAAAAGAACAAGGAGAAGGATAAAGACAAGGAAGGAAACAAGGAAGCAAAGTTTCAGTGGAAGGAACTGCTCAAAGATGATGATCTTGATGCCTATAAATTCAAACTAAAGGACTTTGAGGATGCTGACACAAAAGTAAAGTTGAAAGATGGCAATACGAAGAAAGAGAGAGACAAACATAAAGATAAAAAGAAAGAGAAAGAGAAAGGCAAAAAAGACAAGGATAAGAAAGACAAAGAGAAACTTAAAGATAAGGGTAAGGAAGATAAGATAAAGGCTCCATCAGCACCTCTTGTGTTACCTCCCAAAGAAATGTCTTTGCCCTTGTTCAGCACACCAACTGCTATGAGGCTTCCCAGCATGTTACCTTCCTTGTCTCCAATGCTTCCAGAAAAACTGTTTGAGGACAAAGAAAAACCAAAAGAGAAGAAAAAAGACAAAAAAGAGAAGAAGAAAAAGAAAGAAAGGGAGAAGGACAAAGAGAAGGAAAAGAAGGAGAAGGAAAAGGAGAGGAAAGAAAGAGAAAAGAAAGAGAAAGAAAAAGAGAAACACAAACACGAGAAGGTAAGCTGTTTAGATGAGTTGAGATGGCATACTGGCTTCAAAAATGCATGTGGATTCCTATATTTGCTGCTGAGTGATAAGAGCTTTGAGGAGATGTGTGATTACAAGTTTGGTATTTTTTACAAGCAGTAGCTCCAAGGAAGACATCTCCAAGAGTTTCAGGGAGTCCTGACTCTTTGGGATGTAAAGCAATGGAAGTTCAAGTCTGTGAATTTGAAATGTGAGATTGTCTTTCTGCTTTTCCTCAACTCACTTTTCCCTTTGAAAAGCTGGGGCTCAGACTCACCAACAGCACACACACAACAAACCTATGTAGTGTTGCAATGCACAAATTCTGTTCTGTAGATTTCCACCAGCAGGGCCAGCAGCCCTATACCTTTCATATAAACTTCACATTTTGTTTCTGAAAGTCTGCTCTTTCAATGCTTGTAGAAGCCTATAAATTCCCAGGTGGACAGAAATCAGGAGCCTTCTGCCCTCAAATAAACAAGCTCACCAGTTATCTCAGATGATGTTCAGAAGAGCTGCTGAATCCTCTCTTAGCATGACTATCCCTTTTTTTGTTCCCATTTGTTTGAAGTAAGAAAATTGTTTTCAAATTATGGTCTAAATGTTCAAATGTCACCTTTCATTTTGAGTATTATGCCTGAGAGAGAGGAGAGCTAGTTTTCAAGTGGGTTGAGCTCCTTCCACTCCTGCAACTCTTACTGATTTACATCAGCCAAAGATAATTTCTCCTTTCCAATATCACCTAATCTTGAGAATATATTTAATATTTAAGAAATGAAACCAGCATATTTGCATGTTATCAGATTTGAAATCCCATTAGAAATAGCTCCCCTAATTCAGATTTGCTCTGATTTTTTTTTTGTCACTTCACCTTATAATACGCATTAAATTGTTAATATTAAAAAAAAGAAGAAAAGGAAGAGATTGTCTTCATATGTGATAACCTTGGATACAGGATTTCCTAAATCTCTGTCCTTAGCATTAGGAAGCACTGTGTAAGTTCTGGTTTTACCAAGATACTCTTTACATCCTGCTTTGAGTGTAATAGTTCGTACAAGCTCAGATTTGAGTCATTCCTTCCTTTTTTTCTACCGTACCTTGTTGTGCTACTTGCTGGACTTGAAACAAACTGCTGATTTCAGAACTTGACAGATTTTTTTAGGTTGACAAATGGTTTTCCAGTGCAGAGCCTTGTTCATCTGGAGAACTGCAGAGCCTTGTTCCTCTGGAGAACTAACATTTGTCTGCTGTGGATGAGTCAGTGATTGACAGGGTAGTGGTCCAGTTGTCCATGTCTGGTTTTTAGACTGCAGCAACACTTTCACAGATTCCCCATTTTGTCTGCCTGCCCCTCATGCCTGAGATGTTTTGCCAGTATTTCTCTGAGAATTTCTGCAGATGTTGCTTTATAAATTACATAGATGTGTATATAAAATAGAAACAATGAGTTACTTGTTTTTCAGGCATTTGACTTTTGCATTTCTTCTGTAAATCTCTGTATCTAGTTTGCTTTAGAGCAACATAAAAGACACAGAAACAAACACAAACTGGTAAAGCTTCTGTGTAGACTGAAGGTATATATTAGGAAAAGGAGTTCAACAGTAGTAAAAACTTGGGACAAATTAAATTGACAAAGCTGCCCATTACCTTGGCAAAAAGTCCCTGTCAAAAGATAAACTTTAAAGCTAGAATGCATGAAAGAGTCCCCAGATAGAATTAAAATTTAAACTGATTCTTGATAGATAAGCTTTTTTTTTTTTTTTTTTTTAAATCCACCTCTTTGCTGCTAGTCAGGATTTTCAAAATAAATTTCCCCTTTAAATCTCTTGAGCGATTTTCATTTTTTGCAAGGCCGCACTGCTGGTGTCCTGGAAAAATGGAGAGTTAGAGCTTTATCAGTTGGTGCCCTGAGGTATGTGGCAAAGAAGCTAAATCCTTGAAGATTAGCAAAAAAAATGCAGCACATGGCAATAAGGGGCTTATATGACTACTAGTATTAGTTCAGGTGAAAGAAGTATTGCTTATACATAAAACTGGACAAATCCACTGACAATGTATTTTTAGTTAGCTACAAAGGAGTCTTATATTGCTGGACTTTACCTCTTTGGTGATTTGGGAAGCTTAGTAATCCACTGTAAATGCTCTTCTGCTGGCCCCAATTCCCAGTATTACTCCAGAATGCTGCTCTTTCGTTTTAACCCCTAAAAGTACATGTTTCCTTAATTTAGCTTTGAGATCACACCATTACTTATTTAGCCAGCAGTTGTGCTAGAAGAGCAAATGATCAAGTTACTGCTTGGGTGCTCTAACCTTCCATGGTGCATTGGATTCAGAGGTGTAAGTACAACCTGAAAGAAGGATTCCTGAGGTGACTGCAGTTTCAGCTCTTTCTCTTGCAGTTTCAGATTTCTATTTCTAATATTCCTATACTTAAACAAATGAGTCACTCAACAAAAATGTTTCCATTTTTGAGTATTGTTATAGTTATTAGCTAAGTGTGCATCCCATCTTGTTCAGGAATTGAAGCTTTTTATCAAGTTTTCCATCATCTGAGCAACCTGATCTAGTTGAAGATGTTCCTGCTCACTGCAGGGAGTTGGACTAAATGATCTTTAAAGGTCCTTTCCAAGCCAAACCATTCTCTGATTCTATGATTCAATGCATTTTTGCCCTGAGCTGCTGGAAGACACAGAATTAGCAATCAGTACCAGTAGTCACCAGTGGCAGAAAGGAGAAGCTGAAGGCTACATGCTGGAAGTGTTCAGTGGTGGCACTGAGCAAGAGAAGCTTTTTCACAGGGTTTGCCTACAGCTCTGTGCTGTGCAGTAAGTGGTAAGATGCTGCCCTTGGAGCCAGAAAAAGAGACAGTGAGATGAGGTGCTGCCTTGCATGCACTACCAAATTAAAAGCAGACAGTGGAAGTAGTTCCACCTCAGTTCTACTGTGGAGATTACTGGACATGCTGGAGGAGTGACTGAGCAGCTCACGAAGCAGCTGCTGACCCAGTTTCAGCTAACCTTAATACGCTGAGCTGTAAACTAAAGTAGTTGAGGAACTGCTTCATGAGAAATGGAGCCATCGTTGCATCAGAGCAGGGCTTGTCAGAGCTGCCCCAAGGTAAACTGCCCTTCTTCATGAATCAAAATCCTGTCATTGATGTAGAGGAAGACCAAAGTATGCAGTATGTAACTGTGAATCCTTCTGAATTTTCCTCACTGCTTCAGTCATGCAAACCCTATGCACAAACACATCTTGTAGAAAGATGCTTCCTCTTGTATCAAAGGATAAGATTTAGATTGTCATGGAACCCACGTTTCCTCTCACAGCAGACTGCAATGTTGGTATCTGAGCATAAGGAAGTATTTTATGTGCTTCTCTTCTGCCACATAAGCCCACACCACCATTGTTTAGAACATCTTGGTGGTATGCAAGTAATACAAAGGACCTTATACAAAGAATAGATGACACAGGTATCTTCCTGTACTGTGTGCTGGTAGCTGAGTAGTAGTTCCTGTCCTAGGAAGCTTTATATTCAAAAGACACTATAGAAGGAGGAGAAAACCTGCAAGAAAAGTGGCAAAATAATCTTTGCAAAGCCATGTGCCTGAGCCTCCTGTACCCAGGGTTCAATTCCATATCTATCCAGTGGACAATGCTATGGGTTAAGATGTTGGAAAAGCAGTTCAGAGACTTACCTATGGAACGTGGCAGTGAAACTGTTGCACGCATTAGGAGCTCCAGAGGAAAAAAAGCTCTTGCAGTGCTCCAGGGGAATAACATAACAAAAAATGGTGCTATATAAACAAAAGCATAGAGGGAGGCTTGTGAAGTAGGCTAATACATATCCATGGAGAGCTGTAATGAAAAGCATGGTTAAGTCTCACAGCAGAAATACTCCTCAGGCTTGCAGCCCTTTTCTCTCTGGAGCAGACATCTCCTAACAAGCAGCTCCAGTTCTTTGGGCAAGGTGCGTGGCACGAGACTTTGTCATTACCATTCTTCAATGGAAGTCCTAACAGAGTCCTCCCACTCTGGCCTGCTGTCTCCTGTGCTGCTTTCTGTGCTTTGAATTGATTGTTAGCCCTCCCTGTTTTTTATGAAAGCTTTTTAAAGCAGATTTCTCCCACTGAGAATTGCTGGGGTTTCCATTTAATGTATGCATTTGTGTCTCTTGAAGTTCCTGGACCAGATTCAGCTAAGTGGTTGTTTTATTAAATACTATGATACACATGCTCAAAATGAAGTCAGTCTCCCTCTCTCTATTTATTTATATACATTATATATATCATATATATGGATATAAGTTGAGCAACTTATGTACAGAGAATCATTACAATACTAACTGTAAAATCTGAGATGATTCTCTACAGATTTTGTGAAGCAGTTACTCAATGAAAGTTGGTACTTTTGGCAGATACTAGTTCAAGGAGTTTAAGGACATATTCATGTGGTCTAAACTCTTACCAGATACTGGGGTTGGAAACCAGGCCATTTGAAAAAGAGCCATTAGAAACCTCAGTCTAATTGCATTAAAAAGCAGTGGTTGTTACACCTATGTGGATAGGCACTTTCATAAAGTATTCAGTGTTGCTGCTTGGGGTTTATTTGCTTCCTCTGTGTCTAGTTTGTATTCAGGAGGGTCACAGTATGTTTGTGTGATGAACTCGGGAAATAATTGAATTTAAATCTCAGAAAAAAAATGCAAACACCAATGGGTTCCTGTCACATTTGAGTGCTAAGGTCAGAGCGTTTCATGTCATTGTTTAGAAACATACTGGAGTTTTTTGTGTCTCTGGGAAAGTATTAAATCAGGAAGACTTGTTAAGAAAGCATGTGAGCAGGAACAAATACAATGAAATTTCAAGTTGATTTCTTAGACTAGAATTCATATTTGTTATTTGCTATGGCTGGGAGCTCCCAGCAAGCTCTGCACGTCCGTGCCACTGCACAAAGTGCAAGCGAGGAGATCAGTCTGTCATTGGTCTGTCTCATTAAGCCAATATACTCTGTTTGGTTAACTCCATCGATGCTTTCATGTGATTAATATATTTTGAGAGCCTGCTTGCAGTCTTTGACTGATGATTGTGTTCCCTTGTACAGATAAAAGTGGAACCAGTTGTTCCAGCTCCATCACCGGTTATTCCTCGGCTGACACTAAGAGTGGGTGCAGGCCAAGACAAGATGTAAGTACAAATAAATCCATCTCTAAGGTGTATGCTTACCACAGTTCATCCTCAGTGAGAAATGCTTAAAAATTAGTGGCAAATGATATACATACAGCTATGACATCATATGATTTGTTGGAATGATGAATCAAGCAGAACGCTTGCCAACAGAAATTTTTGGGACGCTTGCCCTTTTTTCTTCTACTCTCCAAGTGGGACCCATCATCTTCTATCCATTCTACTGTGGTTTTCACTCTGTGCCTTTCAGGGGTGTGGATTAGAAGGCTCCATCTAGACTCGTGTGATGCCTCCAGTGACATTTAGAGAGGTTTCCATAATGGATGGTTATCCCTAATGTAACCTACAGCTAAGTTTCATAACACTCTTCAGCTAACAGTTGGGGGTTTTTTTGCTTTAAAACATAACAGTTGAAATTCCTTTATACATGTTTGGTTTATTATAGCTGTTGATGATTATTCATGAGTGTACCTAACGCATTTCAAGTGTTAGTTCATTAGCTCCCTAATTATTGGGTGCTGTTGTGCAAATAATAGTTACTTTGTACTGGATGAGCATAAATAGGATGATCCCTATCCTGAAATCACACAGCATAAACAGGTGGCTGGAGAGGCTGGGGAAACCTTGCATCACAGGGCTTTTTTAGGCTGGTCCTATGATGTATGTGAAGGGTTTCTTTTGATCAGGTTTTTCATGTTTTCAGTGGCACAGAGCACACTTTCATGTCTGATGGTAAACAGAACACCAAACAGATCAATCATATAATCATAGAATATTAGGGGTTGGAAGGGACCTAGAAAGATTCCATTCATCACATTAAATATTGCTAATGTAGCTGTTTGTCTTTATAGCAATTCTGAACTAAATCTCCTAACTGCTAGTTTTCTTCTAAGTTAAATGGCATTTTGATTATTACTGTATTTTTCTGTGCTGTTCTACTCCTCAGTAGGTAACTGTGACTTTTACTGGTTTGCAGTTGCTACAGGACTTCAGTCTTTTCTTAGTTTCCATGGGGCATTCCCATCCCAAATCTTAGGGCTTTTCTCTTGCTCTTCAAGCATTTCTGCTTTGTTCCTTTCACAGTATTTGAGTGTGATCTAAAATTTCTGTGCCTCAAATTGCTATGCAAAGGCTCCTGCTTTCTCAGAACAGTTAGTTGTCTGTGCTGCTGTGCATAGTGTGAATGGATGGACAGACTGTCCCTTTAAAGGCTACAAATTATTTTCCTCCTTAAGAAGCTATGGACACTTTTAAATTCCATTTTTTCAAGGACAGTAGAAATGTTTATATGAGGTAAATTAAGTCATATTTTCAAGGCAGAACTTCTCAGTTAGAGTTCTGAAACGATAGTCTGGCACCTAAGAGTTGATTTTGATTCCCATCTTATCTCAACTGTATCACCCACCCAGTTGCACCTTCTAGCTGATGGCAAACAAGAACTTATGGAGCTTTGAACTAGCTTTTAGAATTTGACAGAATTTTCCAAGACCAAATCCAGGAAGCAATTTGCCATTACACAAATAAATACAGTTTGTGCAACGTGGCTCTGGGAACTGTTTGTGTTGCATGTCAATTTGGTGTCTAATGCAGCAAGGCTCACAGTGGAGCTATCCTACTCTAATAATACTTTTGCTTCCATCCTCAACAATTAATATTCAGCTTGAACTCAGAGTATATTTTAATTTTCACATGTTATGATCATTATGAGAAGGGCTGGTGTGGCTCTGATGCAAAGCATTACATAGCTGTATGTGTGGCTTGGACCTCTGAAGTAATACCAGAAGTCCCTGTGACCTCTCTTTAAAGTTATTAGTTGAAAAGACCATAGTAATATCATCAACTGTTTAAGTAGCTCTTAACAGGCAGAAACAAAAGCTTTTGTGACATGTTATGGTAAGGGAGAGTTAAACTTATGTTTCAGCTGTGTTGGTAATAAAGTTCTGATTATCTGATAATGATAGAAATGTTGTGTTTCAGTTAGCATGTCTCTGAAGTTTACTGCCGTAGGATTGCTTGAGAGTGCCATGAATCACCAGTGGCTGGACACAAGGTGCCCACCAAAGCCAATCCTCTTTAGAAAAGAGACAGACTTTAAAAAAGAGACAGACTATCACAATCAGATAGTGATAGGATAAGGGGGAACAGTTTTAAACTGAAAGAGGAGAGATTTAGGTTAGATGTTAGGAAGAAATTCATTACTCAGAGGGTGGGAAGGCATTGGAACAGGTTACTTGGAGAAGTTGTGAATGTCCAATCCCTGTAAGTATTCAAGGCCACATTAGATGGGGCCCTGGGCAATCTGATCTAGCAAGTGACAGCCCTGCCTATGGATTGGAACTAGGTGATCTTTTTCCAAACCAAGCCACTCTATGGTTCTGTGATTCTATGATTTCACTTCTTGGCTTCTCTGCTTGGACCAACATACCAAGCAGTGATGGTAGCGACAAAGAAGTCTCCTTCTTTCTTGTTTCTATGAATACAAGTATATTTTGCTCCTAGATTCAAAGTGATGCTTGCATTCAAGCCTGTCTGGTGTACAAATATTCTTACAACAGACATCAGTTCAAAAGAGTCAACTATTAATAATGTCAGGTTAATGAAGCTGAAGGATGGATAAACCAATATTGGTAAAACTGTTCTGCTTTAGCTTTTCTTTTTTTTTTTTTGCAAATGCTTTAACAGCACAGTAAAACAAGAAGAAAGTAGATTCTAATCAAAGCATTTCCATCTTAGTTGTAAACAATTACAGCAATACTTGCATGGATGCCACATTAGAAGAAATTTACTGGATTCCATTCTAATGCAATTAGAGCTAATTTTGTTCTTTAAATGAATAAAAGGTCAGCTAGTAAATCTAGTTTATCTCAAGTCCAGGCTTCAATAAATTGTTTTATTTAATTTGTTGTAAAAGATCTTATCCTTAATGGGCCTAGTTCTTATTGGTTTGCTTGGGTTCTAAAATATTTATGACCACCTTTTTAGATATGATTTGAATGATTTATTGGAAAGGGTTTTCACTGCCTTTTTTTTCTACTCCAGTGTTATCAAGGTGGATTGCTAACTGAGTTAGTATAGGAAGGAACTAGAGATGCTATCTTCTTATAAAAAAAAAGTGAAACAAAACAAGAAACCACAGCTAAATAGACTTTTCAGTTTTAAATCAGCTGCAAATGATGAGCAGAATTTAGTATTTTTATTCAATTTCAGGATGGTTTCTTTTTGTCTAGTTATTTTTCCTAAGCACAAGAATTTGTCATACACTTCAGTTTTTGAAAAGCAGATCTGTTGATGAGGTGTTGACATTCCAGCTACTACCACAGCTGACATAAACTTCAGCAGAAGTACATGCTGTAATTTTTGATACTTGAGATAATTTTTTTTCTACATTTAAATACAGTTTTTAAGAAAAAACACATGGCTTCTGACACTAATGCCAGACCACAAAGTGAAGAACCACTCACTGGTTGCTGTTTCAGTGCTTCTGTGACTTAGAAGCAGGATATATATTTTTTTGTGAAATTAGGTCTCCAAATTTACCTTGAAATTTCAGCCTTTTGCTCCAGACTCATGCTGTGTTGTATCATAGCTCTGTCATCAGCAGGGAACCTGCAACCAGACATGGGAAGGAGAAAGACAGCATTTAACTTGTAGACCTGCCACTCTAATGAAGTTGTCTCTTGTCTTCCATGTTTTTGAAGTGAGCAGATATGTGACTTTCCCCAAAAAACAGATCCCATGCATGCTCAGATATGTGTGCATATGTGTTTATTAAAAATGTATATTAAAGAACCTGTGGATTAGAAAATAAATCATAAAAGGATTAAGAAATAGAATTAAAATTGTTATTCATACATTTAGTTGACTCAACTAAAGAATTTTATCGCTTGGTAGGATATTACCAGTCCAAGGTCTTAGATTCATCTGGAGGCTTTCTTGACCATGACAAAAGCCACTAGCATAGCTAGCTGACATCCTTTGTAAGCAATCCCAAAACCAAGGATCAATGTAGACCAAATTAGTTCATGAGCAGTAGATGTGACCTCCCTGTGTGATACTGGTGACTCAGAAGCATACTTTAGGGACTAAGAGGACAGGAGCACCTGTCCTGTTGCTTTCTGTTCTATTTATTTTGGTGGACTTGATGATCTTAAAGGTCTTTTCCAACCTAAATTATTCTATAATTCTGTGATTACACTGGGTTTATGTGATCATCCTTCTGAGAACTTCTACCACAATAAGGGGCTTATAGCATGTATTTTTAGAAATGGTCCAAATAGCATGTGTCTGAAAAGGTGGAAGCCTGAAAGGAAATGCAGCTTGAGAAAATCTCCACATTGAAGAGCTTTAACCCTACCCGAAACACAACTGGTCTCTTGCAGGAGTCCTAAATCTATATAATTTGGATCATCAGTGCTGCTTGCTCAAGAATTTGTTATTTAACTGCAACCACAGTTGAGCAATAGAACTGAAGTAAAATAGTTCTTTGTTCATACTTTTAGAAATTCTGTAAAACTTTATTACCTGACCTGCAGCATGCAGAGTGCCACCAAGGTTATTATAGGGTAGTGTCCTCCAAATCACAGATGCCTAAATGATGGATCTTCTATCTGCAGCAAGCTTGATTTCATAAGAGTTGAGCTCAGACTCTCCAGAGTTTGAATTTTCTTGGGAAAACACAGACACATACATAACCATACTTCAAAAAGGCACTGGCACTAAGGGAGGAGGCGAAAAGGTATCAGCAAATCCATTGATAGCATTTTACTGTCTTGGTTGAAGACAATTTAGGCACAGATTGTGTTGGTGTTCCCTAAGCTCACTGGGGATCTCTAGCTGCTGTAACATGAATATATATTTTTGAAAACTGTTCAAACTCCCTAGGAGTTGTAAAAAAAAAAAGTAGATACCTAAGACAGGACTTGGCTGTTAGCTTCAATTAAACTAGAATTTTGCCCTGTGTAGTTTCCAAGAATGCATGTTATTTTTGTAGTATCATCTTTGGTGGATATTCAAGAGCTTTTTAGCAGGGCCTGTTGCCATAGGACAAGGAGTAATGGTTTTGAGCTAAAAGAAAGGAGATACAGACTAGATCTAAGGGAGGAAGTGTTTACAATGAGAGTGGTGAGAAACTGTCCCAGGTTGCCCAGAGAGGTAGTAGATGCCCCATCCCTGGAAACATTCCAGGTCAAGTTGTCTGGAGCTCTGAGCAACCTGATCTAGTTAAAGATGTTCCTGCTGACTGCAGGGGATTTGGGCAAAGATGACCCTTAAAGGTCCCTTCCAACCCAAATCTTTTTAGGATTCCAAGATAGCTTTAATTTTTGATAGGGTTGCTTTCCTACAGATAAATTAGACTATATGAAGATACTTTTTAACCTTGGTTGCTATTTAGTGGCAAGCTACTCAGACTTTGATAGTTTAGATTACTCTCTTTGTAGTGTTTGCCCAACTGTTTTCACAATAACTGACTGAATAAGAAGGTTCATCAACCTCCCTAGGTAGGCACATCCAAATGGTTTGCCTCTAGCCTTGGCTCCCTCTGTGTGGCTAGGGAGGGAAGGATTGGCTTTTTATTGACTTGTCAAGCCATAGATTTGCATTACCAGCCAAGTAGCTCCTGACCCATTCCATTTATTTCAGTGTTTTGTGGTGGGGAAACAGGTAAAGGAATCCTGCTGGAAGCCCCTCCTTCCACACGTTTGGATGAATAAGAGCAGTGTTTGGAGCAGTTAAGGCACCGTGACCAAATCGTCCGGCAGAGGTAACGCAAGCAGCATGGGGCTCTCGTGGGCCACAGCTGTGGGCGGTGTGCGTTACCCTGCCAGACCTTGCTTATTCAACAGAGAGCTCTGGAGGAGCACTTCTTGCTGGAATTAAAGAGGAGGGAAAAAAGTGATACTTCAGGGAGAAGAATGTAGAAGGGCAAACCAGTGTTTGGGAAAACTAAACAATAGGGGCCAGGCAGCAAAAGTCAGTCTGTTTTTTATTACAGGACTAATGGGTGTCCCAATGATTTTACAGTGTAGCGCTTAGCAGAGAAAGACAGTGTTAACCATGCATGAAGACAATTAATGCTCTGGGTGTCAATCCAGCTTTTGCTGTAAGAGGAGAAAGAGCATGTCATGATGAAATCATTTTTGATATGATCAATGGACCACCTAAGTGAGGAGGCAGAGGAGTGAAAAATGATCTTGCCCCTCTCCAAGGCTGCAGAGGTGTGCTGAAGGAATTCCAGTGATCTTTACAGCTTTCATAAACCTTGATGTGTGTTTGTCTGTGTTACATACATACCTGCATTTCTCTCTTTTGTAGTCCTTTCAATTATAAGAGCTGGAGGACTGATTTTTCAATGCCTTTTTAAATGCTGAATACATTTTAATGAAGATATTGTCTTGGGTATGATTCATATCCCTTTCCTGATTGTTCTTTTTTAGTGGAACATATTGGCCCCAATCCTGCAGTAAAATCCCCATGTGTGGTCTTGTAACCACCCAAAAATCTCTTTCACTTCAGTGGAGGTTCCCCAGCCTCTCCCTTGCTGCAGGATTGTGGCTTTTACATGAAAAAAAGTATGAAGAACATATTCCTTTTACTGAAACAAGTAAATTATCATTTTTGTTTATATTTCAAGAGATGATTTAGAAGAACTTTTTTCTTCCTTGAGTGTGAGTTATTTCCAACTTCAGAAGTAATCCTTAGCTTTTTTCTTCCTTTTTTTTTTCTTTTTAATTACTGAAGCCACCTTGATTAATTAATCATCCTGTTTATGGTAGGTGGTAGTCTGTGGCAAATTATTTTCATTTTGCTGCTGGCCACATTGGGTGCTGACTCCAAAAGTGAATCCATATAAAGTCTTGAGTCATTAGAAACCAAAACAACTTGCTGTGAGATTCTTTGATTTTGCTGCTTATTGCTCAAGAGTAAAAAAAAAAAAAAATAGTGTACTATATACCACAATTAAAAAAGAAAGATTAAAATACTTCAGGCAGGTTTAGACACATGTGAATTGCTTGTGTAAATCAGTTATGAGCAGCTGCTCTTATGAAGCACAACAGAAACCGATCAAATGTGTGAAAGATTAGAAAGGCAGATGGGTATTTGTTTAAAAAATGGACTTTGCCTCCATAGAAGATGGGAGCAAGAGAAAGGTACTGGTTTGTTCTTGTCTTTGACAGAAGTGCTTCTTTTTTATTCACTCTTCTGTTGAAGTTTTTAAACAAAAGTGAAGAAGCTAGATAGACCCAAGGATTCATGTTACAAGAACGACACAGAGAAGAAGCCATCCATAGACACAAAAGAAAAAGATGGTCCTACCTGAATTTGGTGAAGTTGTCCTGTGGTCAGTTGATCTGTAGCTGTACAGAGCTTCCAAGTTCAAGACAAACCAGCTTGCTTGGTTCTTTCAAAAACATTTTTCAGTAACAAGGTGGAAATTACAGATTTAGAGGTTTCTAAATCCATGCTAGCGTAATTTTCTGGTAGTTAATAGAATTCATATTCTATACCAGCTCCCATTAAAGAGAGTAGGTGAAGGATTGGTTTATGGTCAAGCTTCTAGGTCATGCATCCCATAATGTTTCCAAAACAAATGAAAATAAAGAGCAGTTTGCAAGGAACACCTAAGAGAAAGTTTGCAGAGAGCCCATTGGCATAAGCATGTTTTACCAGCGTCTGGGTTTGCTGTTGAGAGCTCAGCAGAAGGGGATAATGCCAAGTGGTTTTCACACTGAAGCTCTGAGCAGCTTGTTACTGATGATAAGAGAGAGAAAAGAAGATGAATGATACCAAGACACCACGCTACCAGCTCAGTTTTGTTTTGTTAGGCTGATGATGAACCATCCCAAGATGTAAGTCATAATGGTGCAAAAGAATGGGAGGGAGATTCAGGAGTCATCAGCAGAAAGGTGCTTGTGGTTGTTGGGAGAAATACCCTGGTGTAACAGACATGGAGGGGGGAGGCCAAAGGGAGAGCTCTGTTTCTCTTAAAGTAATAGAAAAATAAACAGTACAAAACCTGTAACTCAGTTTCGGGAGTGCAAATGTCCATAAACCAAAGGAGTTACCTAGAATTGTCAGCTGGATTGAAGACCTAATGGATTCCAAAGTGGTGATTTCTGCCTGTGGGAAGGGGGCACTTGTAGCAAAATGAATACAGAGTGACTTGAATGAATAACTCCTTCCAAAAGCACGTTGGGATTAAACATTGTACCCCTAGGAGAAAAGGACTGTTAGCAAAGAAATTACATCTTTAAGGCAAAAGACTGTGGAGGTGAAACCAGGCTTGGCTGAAGTCAAACTTAATTAAGTGTTGTGATGGATATTGGGCAAATAGGAGAAGGGAAGAAGGAGAACCATAGAAATGAAGACAAGGAGAAGATGAAGCATTATAGGTGTGAGCCAAGAGTGAAGAACTTTCCTTGTGATCCTATGTTCATTCTCTCCTTCACTGAGAACAAGAAGGGTCACAGCAGTAGGGTGATGGCGGTGGAAATTACCCCCATGAATTGGGAAGCAAAATACAAGGACCTTCATGCACTGAAGTCAAAGATAATCTTTCTCCCAAGTTCTAGAAGAACTGGCTCCTGAATTTGCAGACTCAGTGACAAGTAATTTTTAATACCTTTCTTTTTATTTTAAAATGCAATGTTTGTTAAATCTATTTTTAATAAATAACGGAATAAATGCAAGTGCTGAAGAAGGGAAGAAAAGGAAGGTAATCTAGACACCTGATGACAGCAGTATACATCATTTTAAAATGAAATTTTGGAGGAAAGGCTGATTGGAGGCTTGGAAGTAATGGAATAAAACACAAACCAGAAGTAAACTACACCAACAGGCTTGATATCAATCTATGATAAAGCAACTGATTTTCTGGGTTATCCTAGTCCAGTTGACAGTCCCTGCAAGAGATGTGGCTGGCAACAGCTGATTTTTTGCCATGCATCTCAGGTATGTTCCACCACCAATGCTGAGAACAGCTTCCTCCATCTCCCACTGCAGAGTGATGTTTTCTGGACTGGGGAAGCAGTAACTGGGTGCAGGATCAAATCACTGTGGGACACTCACTAGCTGGAATAAAGTTGGCAGCTGTCCTACTGCTGGAAGAAGGAATGATCTCTTCTGGATGAATAAAAGATGGCAAAGTCAAGCTGGATTTCAGGAAAATGCTTCATTCTATCACACAGGACATTCCTAGTAAGGCTGGACAGGATGGGTTTAGCAGAGGAACTGCTCAGCAGTAAGGAGCTAGCTCAGAGGGTGATAGCAACTGAGACTTGTGCAAGAGCTTATCTAACCTGAAAGGAGGTTACTAGTGAACCTGCTCAAAGATGTATTTCAGGACTTGTTTGATTTAATAATTTCATTTGAAATTTTGTTACAGAATGAGGTGGAACACTGATGTCTTTTGTTGGCAGTAAGGTTAAAGGACCATGTCAGTTACAAGTGAGGATCTGGTGATGGTCTTCAAAGAACTAGAGCCCCTTGAATAGAAGGGGGAAATGGTATTTAATAAAGCAAATGAAAAACTGCAGTTAAGGCTTTGCATTTGAAGTGTACCAATACAATTTCAACCAGAAGTAAAGAGCTACTTGGTAGGTGCATTGCTACAGTAGGTACATTAGGTGTGTGAAGGAGCATTAGCTGATCACAGAATTGTCAAGATGGTACAAGTGTGACCATAGAATGCATGGCAAGAGGTAATTTTAGCCGAGAGAGTGAAAGTGTTGGGGCCATCATATGAGAACCTGTTGATACTTCATCTGAAATGTTATATTCAATTCTTGAAGGCAGCTTGTGTTTTCAGGAAGGATGAATTGGGAAGATCAGGTGTCTTGGAAGGCTTGGAGCACTGTTAGGGGGAGCACTGGGGAGTCTGTTATAGTAGGAGGGGAGAGCAACTTCATGTGTGTTTAGTCTACCATGTGAAGAGAGGATATGATTGCTGGCTACAAATACCTCAGGCAAGTAAACATTATGGAGGGAGAAAGCAATTTAAGCTAAAGAATAACGTTGGCACAAAAACAAATGGGAATTAATTGGCTATGAACATAGGCTGGAAATTAGTAGAGGTTGCTGTGCCACCAGAGCAGTGAGATTCTGGAGCAGGGTGATGGTGGGGACAAAAGAATTAACCAGTTTTACAATGAAGCTCAATAAACTTGTGAATGGGATTAGGTGACATGATACCTGGAAAATCATTCGACTCATCTGCCCAGGAAAGAGTTTTTACCATAGTGATGAAATGGAGAATGAGCTGTTGAGCTCCACATGCACCGTTGGAGGTCAGCACACTTACATGGAAGTTATGCCATTTATATGAGACCAGGCAGTGTCCACAAAAATGGATGATATCTTGGAATAAGTGTTCCAAGACCATTTTCCTTGATAGAGAAGAATATCCCATTGCAGGCAGTTTATCACATGAAAATACTTATATTTTTTAATTTCAAGTTTAAGTACTGAAGTATTTTCACCTGGAAAATTGCTGAGGGCTCCACTGGAGGTTTGGTACATTTTGGCACCTTGCAAACTCATGAGTTGGTCATAGCATGTGTTTGTGGAGCTTGTATTTGCCAACATGACTTGTTTGCACAGAATAAAATATTCAGCAGGGCAGAGAGACAAAACTAAATTTCCCTGTCAAAAAGTAATATGGGAATTAACCTACATTGCAGAGCTTAAATTACACTGATTCTCCTCCAGGGTTGGAATAAAATTTTCAAAATCACCTCTAATCTGTGAAGTATCTAAACCATGTGGAAATCTTCCTAATTCCCCTGGGTGGTTTTGACACTCTTGCCCATAGGTCTTAGAGTATTTCATTTTTTTTCTGGTGCAACAGTCTCAGTTCCAGATGTGAGACTCTTCAGTAACGGAATAATTACACCACTTAACTTTCTAGCATCAAGGAGTTTATATCAATAAGGGAATACCAATACTAATAGGTATTACTCATTTGTAATACCTATTACAAATAGTAATAGTTGTATATTACTATACAAATTACAATATTACTATATAAATACAGTAATATATAAATATAGTAATATTTGTATTGTACTCATTTATGTCAGTGCAGTTGATGGTGTCATTTTCCTACATACAAAGACCCTTTTGGCTCCTACACTTTGCTTAAAAATGGATTCAGAAAAGAATTAGGACTTTTTCAAGTGTTGTTTTTCCTTTGGGCAGAGAAATGGCTTCTTTGGAGCTCTGCCTCTGAGAAACAAAGATTGCTGTGATTTTTCAGTACCTTTCACATTACTGATACAGCATTTTTTTGGAGCTCATCACCCGTAGCAATCATTCAGCCCTGGAGCTCATATCCTATTTTTGAAAAGCCATTTCCTTTCGGTGCACATGTCTTTTCCCTGTGTTTATATAAAACAGTCAATGGGGCTTTCAGCCTTAAGGATCAGAATGAAATCAAATGAATTAGTTCCAAAGATAGGAAACCATTTCACACCTTGGAGCCTCATTTTGCTCCAGATGTAGCATGTTAACAGCTCACACCGATTATAAACCAGCTGAGCTGTCCTGACACTTCAAATCTTGGTCGATTTTGCACTTTGCCTGCAAGCTGGCATTTCATCCTGTCTGGGTTTGGATCTGTAGCTGTGACTGGGTGGTTCCTCCAGAGTAATGATGAAAATGGGTTTTCATTCACTCTGTGAAGAGGTGCATTGATATGTGCCTTCACTTATTAATGCACTGAGGTTCTGTAAGAAATACAGTTCCTGCTAGCATTGAAAAAGAAATTTAAAGTGAATTTAGGTTGGACACAACCAGCGTGTACATTAATTCTGGGTTGTTTTTTTTTAAGGGAGTGGTAAACTTTAGTTATGATTTAGGGAGGCTCTTATTACCACATTTATTCCAAGGTTTTTCTCACACCCCTTCATTCTGGAGGAACAATTTTGATTCAAAAACAACTTTTAATTGACTTTTTATCTTTCAGGGTAGAACATGTTTGCGATACGTTGCCATGCAAGCAGCCTGCAGAGAAGTGCAGTTCTTGTCTCAGAGCTCTGAGTGTGTTGATGGTGGTTGACATTCATTTCTGTTTGATTACTTCCAAGAAATATTAATCCAGCCTCAGTTTTAGGGTTTTTGGATTGGGGTGGGGAAGGAGGTGAAATTTTGTCTTATTTAGTATTGTACTTGGAGACTTTTAATATACAAGTGCTGATTTTAGAAGCATATGAAAAGCATGTTTGGGAAAGAAGGTAACCTTAGGAGCAATGAGGAGACCTTGCTCTCTACAGCTACCTGAAAGGAGGTTGTTATGAGGTGGTACTCAGTCTCTTCTCCCAAGTAACAAGTGATAGGGCAAGAGGAAATGGCCTCAAGTTATGCCAGGGGATGTTCAGATTAGATATTAGGAAGAATGTCTTTGCCAAAAGGATTTTCAAGCATTGGCACAGGCTGCCCAGGAAAGTGGTGGAATCACTATCTCTGGAAGTGTTCAAAAATGTGTAGCTGTGGTGCTTGGGGACATGGTTTAGAGGTGAGCATGGTAGCATTAGGTTAACAGTTGGATTCAATGATCTCAGAGGTCTTTTCCAATCATAATGATTCTGTGATTCTAACACTATTTGTATGCTGATGCCCAGGTGTAGAGTTTATATCCTAGCAAGGACCTAGCTACCAGGAAGATGGAAGCTTTGCTGTAGTGAGTACCACCTACTTGCAGTGTGCTCTGTGCCTCATTTATCCTGTCTATAAAGCAGAGCTCATAAGCTGTGCCATCATTTACATAGTGTTTTGATACCAGGTTTCTTTCCAAGTCTGAAGTAACATTAATTATTAGTTGTGGGACTGCTATTTCCCTTTGATTTCTCCCCACCTCCATATTGCCATGTGTGCAGCCCCTTCTTCAGGACAGAAGGAGGACAGGCTAAACCACCCTCACTGAGGTTACTCCATCACCTCTGATGGTGTAGCACAAAGCCATGCATTTCTCCACTCTGGAGTCTAAAGTCTCTGAACTTTATTAGCCCAAGGGAGTGGTAGGCCCAAGCGTGCTCCAAAATGCCGATCTCCTGTTTTGATAACTGAGCTCTAAAATCAAGATAAACAAGCTGCCCTATATACTGAACGTGTCCTAATTGCACACTTCAAGGAAACCAGCCAATCAGTGAGAGTGTGTGGCCCACTAATGAATATTTGTAGTTTTGGAAGATTTCATATGTGATGTTCTGTGTAGCTTCTGCAGTTATTAGCAGAGTGGCTTTGAAGACCCTGTTCAGGAGGAGAACGTGGCTTCATCTAGACCAAGAAACTGGAATTTAATTTCATCTATTAACTGGGCATGGCTACTCTTATTCACATGGTGTTAGCTAATACTTCTTTAAAACTGTTTACAGTGTGTGCAAAGTTGTGTTTAAAATCCTATTAGCTAGGACATTTGCTAGACTAGACTCAGGATGGGTTGACTCCCCGAAGAACTCTTTGCAGGGCTTTGTTTACATGCAGGGGGTAGAAGAGGGAGACAGAGAAAGAAGAGGTAATGATGTTTGAAACTATCCACATGACTTCTGCCATGACAAATATTTTGCTGTCTATCCCTTTCCTCACTTTTATTATTGTTAAGATTTTTTGGTTTTTAATTAAGAGGTGGCTCTCAAGTTATGAGGGTGACTTTGCAAACCATGGGACTGTTGCCACCAACCAAGGTCTTAGGTGTTGAGTGACATTTCCTTTTGAATATTGTAAGAGAGTTGCAGTAAACACTAAAGTTGAGAATAAATTTCCATTGATATTGGAGTTGGACTTTCCTGGTTCTCAGGTGCTATTGGAATTTTTCTTCTTGCTTTTCATAATGCTGTCTCTGTTTTTTGCTTTTTTAAGATCTCTCTGAAATGTCTAACCTTTCTTTAAATCACCTTCTTCCTACAGTCCCATCACAAATCAATTGCATTCCCACAGTTGCCATTCAAATATAAACAAGTTAGTTAAATGATTTACCAAAATGTGGTAAAACAAATAGACCTACCCTGTTTTGTTTGAGGGGCTTTTTTGTTTTGTTTTGTAAAACATCCTTTTCCTTCTCTTTATGTACCTAATCTAGAGCCTTACAGCAAGGGCTTTTTCTGCCTTGTCTGTTCAATTGCATGCACATCAGTAACACTGTATATCAACATTGGTTAATAAACGTTGGGTCCTCTATGTATCCCCTTTCCTGGGCAAGATTATTCTATACTGTGTATTTACTAGAGCTACATCCTGTCTACTTCAGCTACTCAAGTAAGTAGCAATATTTTAACTGCTGAGTATATAGTGTGCGTCATTTATTTGTCCTGACTAGATCCACTGCTGATTTCATAAACATTTGGGAAAAGAAATACCAAACTAGCAAATATTTGGAGAACCCCCTAATGTAGGATCTTAAGAGGATGATATCGTCTCTCAGTTTGAAGATTAAAATCAGTGCTGTTCACAGCTGATTAACTTTCCTTTCTAATATTTCCCACAAATTGAGCTAATGTAATAAAACTTAACGAAACAAGGTTTAGTAAAACCACAGAGAATATTTATGTGACAGTGAGCTGTAGAGTGGTTCAGGCTGTCCTGGTGTTCACTTGGTAATGGCTCTGTACTTTATCCTGCCCAATGGATTGGTGTAGCAATGACAACAGTCCTTGTGTTAGGTTGAAACAGCCCCTATGCTGACTCAAAGGTGATGTGAATTCACTGCACTATATGTATATCTAGTTGATGACCAATCATTGCTTTCTTTTCCATCAACTCTAACAATTCTCATTTTTGGTCCTACAGAGTCATCAGCAAAGTGGTGCCAGCTCCAGAGGCCAAACCATCTACCCCTGTGAGCCGGCCCAAAACACCTCCGCCCGTGCCGTCACCGGTACCAGCTCCTGTTCACGTCACCCCTCCTGCAGCTCCAGCTCCTCCTCCTCCACAGGCTACTGTCTCACCAGTCCTGATTCCACCACCCTCTCCAGCCATCTCAGCAGCAGGAGGCTCCAAAGCTCCAGTTAGGAGCGTGGTGACTGAGACTGTCAGCACATACGTGGTAGGTAACACACTCTGCTGGCTTTTGTCCTAGTGCCAGTGGCATTCATCTCTTGAATTGTTGAGCTCCTGGGTGACCCATCATCTCAAACTGATGGTACCTGAACTTGTGATGTTGCCCTTTGTTAAGCTACTCTTTATCTGGTCCCTGCTTCCATATGTGTGCTTTGAGGGGGTTAATAACTTAATTAAAACACGACTACTTGGACTGAATATTTTCTTTGTTCCCAGTTCAATGTTTAAGTTTCATCTAACAAGTCCAGTTATACCCCACTTGGTATTTTCTGCTAACTGAGAACATTTACTTTTGGAGGTGGAACTTTTTTTTATAGATGCTTTCATGAGTGCTAGATTGAAACCTCAAATGTCAAACTCACCATGGATTTTGCTGTCAGTCAGGTGAAGTACAAAACCCTCATGCAACATCAAGTATTTGACTTAGCCCTCATTTGAAATGTGTAGAGTCCACTAATCTCTTTCCTGGATTCCTCAACCTACAGAAATTCCAAATGTTTGTGCACCTCAGAAAGTCTATAGATACTTTGTTAAGTCTACAGTTCATTAGTCTGTTTGATATGTGCACTCCACTTGCCCTCTGTCTGGTAACATTAAGACTAGAATTGTTGAATGGTTTGGTTTGGAAGGGACCTTAAAGATCATCCTAGTTCCAACCCTCCTGCCATGGGTAAGGACTGCTAGGTTGCTTAAAGCCCCATCCAACCTGGACTTCAACACTTCCAGGGATGAGGTGTCCACAGCTTCCCTGGGCAACCTGTTGCCAGTGTCTCACCACCCTCATAAGTGAGGAACTTCTTTCTTACATCTAATCTAAATCAACCCTCTTACAGTTTGAAGCCATTATCCCTTCCTTGTCTTATCTTCTTCATTCTTTTCAAAAGTCTCACATCTAATGTGATGTAGAAACTACCTTCTCTAAAAGAACATGGCAGGGCTAGGACTGATGTGCTACTGAAAATTTCTGCTTTAGGAGCAATGTAAAATGGAAGTCCTGACTATCTCTGATCACTGAAGAGCAGCAGATACCATTAACAACAGTAGCAGTGTTGTTATCCTCCCTGTCCTTGCTAAGTTCCAGCTTGGATGGTGACACCTCACTTATCTGTAGTGGGTAGCAGCTTTAAAATCTCACCATTTGAAACACCTAAAACTTGCCTTTATTGCAGAGTTTCCTGTGCTTTAATTGGAACACATGCATGATTTTTCTCTTTTTTTTTAAAATGTTTTCACACCTATTTTCAAAATGATTCCAAGTATAAATCTACTGTGTCATTTCTAATGGAAAAGGTGCTCTTTCTCACTAGACTTAAACTGTTGTATCATGTTACTGGTGTCTATTTAAACAGCTGCTACATTTCACTCCAGAGTTAGTTACAGCATGAGATGGCCTCACATAGCTGTGCATATCTTTAGGGTGCAGGATGCACATCCTTACAGGTGTAAATATACTGTCACAGTAGTGCCCAGAAGGTTGGAAATTCACTTTATGAGAGAAATATTTCCAAAATACTCTACTATATCCCACTTGCTTCAGCAAGCATTAAAAGCAAATAATTTAGAGATTATGTTAGTTTAAAGAAGGAAAACCTAGAACTTTGCATAGAGACTTCTAGTGGTAACACTCTTAGCACCTTAAAAGAATTCAGAGGACATGTAGGCTGCAGGTTATTTCTTTCTTTTTCAGCATCACAGTTGAAACAGGCAGAGAGACTCTTGATGAGAGATATTTAGAAGTCAAAAAGCTGAGAAAGAGGTTGAGAAAGTCATTAATAACCATTAGCCTCTTGCATGAAGGGAATCCAGGACACAGAATGATGAAATGGCTTTCCCCAGGTCGCACGGGAAAGCTCTTCTGGAGATAAGGTTGGAGTCAGTGTGACAGAGGTGTGCAACTCCCTTCTGCAGGGGAGGACAGGAGGGTGATACTCTAGTTTAAAAAAGAAAAGAGATGATGTGGGATGTCCCTGTAGGATAGGATCTCAGTGAGTGTGCTCTGATCATTAACTCCCAGCAGTCTGTACAAAAATAGCATCCAGCGATCACACACAATCCCTCCTTCCACGACCCTTGGCTCATTAAGGAATGAGAAGTGATGCAATATTTGTAACATCCTCATTCAGCAGCCTGAGCTCTTGTTTAACAAACAGGCAGAGGTTTCAGTGGTGATATACCATCCTGCCCCTCTCCAGCCCCTGGGAGCCTGAGAGAGGGAGGCATTCTGCAGACAAACCTAAAAACCCTAAAAAACCCCTAAGTTTGGAAAAGTTAGGGTCTCTAGCCTCTAAGACATTGAGCTACTGCAGCATGTCCAGAAAAGGGCAGAGAAGCTGTCTAAAGCTGTCTAAAGCACAAGCCTTTGAGGAGTGGCTGAGGGAACTGGGGTGTTTAGTCTGGTGAAAAGGAGGCTTCAGGGGAGACCTTCTCACTCCCTACAACTCCCTGAAAGGAGGTTTGAGTGAGGTGGAGCTCAGTCTCTTCTCTCGAGTAACAAGTTGTAGGATAAGATGAAATGGCCTCAAGTTGTGCCAGGGGAGATTCAGATTAGATATTAGGAAGAATTTCTTCACCAAAGGGGTTATCAAGCACTGGAACAGGCTGCCCAGGGAAGTGGTGGAATCTCAGTCCCTGGAAGTGTTCAAAACCCATGTAGATGTGGTACTTGGGGACATGGTTTAGAGGTCAGAATGGTAGTGTTAGGTTAACAGTTGGATTGGATGATCTCAGAGGTCTTTTCCAACCATAAGAACTCTATGATTCTATGCTAATGGGACAACATGAGACAGCACTGCCTAAACCTGGTACTGCCAGTGCCTGAAACCGGCAGCGCCCTGGATGGGGTGCCTGCCAAGTGCCAGGGCCATGCCAGAGAACAGTGTAGATGCAGTTGGGTTGCTCAAGCAGGTAGTAAAGGGCTGTAACTGTCAACCTGACAGCCTTCAGCTTGGCTTCTCTGCAGCACCATGGAACAGCATCTCCATTACCCCACAGAAATGACTGTGGAGGGACCTTTTCACACCAGGCACACACAGTTTACTTGCAGAGCAGTTGCTTCTCTACCTACTTAAGATGATTTTGCAGATGTGAGATTAGATGTGTAGATAGGAATGATTATTGCAATCAATTGGCTTTAAAATCCAGTTCATTGTATGACACCTTTCCTACTCCATATCTCTGATGGAGATTGTTCCCTGCTTACTATTTCTGGACTCTGCATTTTCTAGTTTTAAACCCCACAAAAAAAAAATATCAGGGTTTTAAGAGGAGTCAGTCAAGAGTGATATGTTGGTTGCAACTCTGGTACATTCCTATTGATTTCTCAGGAGGTGGTGGAAGATGTACAGACCACCATGTAGTGGCTTTTTTTTTTCCTTCTATGAGCATTTGGGGCTTTTCATCTATGACTTTTATAATACCATTTTTGTAAGCTGTACAGATAGGGAAAAAGTTATTGCCTTAGATATGTGCAAATGCACAAAAGCTGAGAACAAAACAGTTTCTGGTTTTGAGATTCAGTGATAATGTGCAAATCTGCATAAAGGAATGATGAAACCAGGGTAATAACCCAGTCATTTTGTACTCTGTGTTGTTACTTGCACTTCTTGGGGTGGCTTTTGTGGCATTTTGCATGTATGTTTTCACAAAAGAATTGTTAGAAAGAAACCACTTGAAATTTAAAAATACAAATAATGAGTCTAGCAGGATAGAAACATTCAAAACATTTCATAATGCTCTGAATAGCATAAATCCAATAAGCAGCTGCCTGGTGCTGTAAATGATCTGCCTTACTTGTTTCGTTTACCCTTTAGTAAATGGTACTGTGACAGAAATGTCATAAGGGGAATGGAAAGTTACTCAGTAACAACTTTTTTTATATCCTGATCTTATCAGCTAGTTGAAGTTGAAGACTTTGGCTAATAAGTAATACAGCAATATATACACACACGGCACTGTGTATTTTACATGCCTATAAGACTGTTATCTTAGGCAGGAGGCTGCCATTGCTGGCTCTTGCCATTAACAGGGTAGAATTTAAAAAGTCACGATAGAAGAGACAGAGAAGGAATTGTGTCCTTAAGCCCTGGCTGCTATATGTGAATGCCTGTGCTCTAGGCTGGCTGGTATAACTGGCTTTACTGGTTTACAGGACAATACAGAAAAATGCATTTTTTTGTCATCATGTACAATATAAAGAATTGATGAAGACAGAACACCAAGCACCTACGATGGGAGAATTCCTAAATAACAACAGTGAATAGCTGAATAGCTCTGTTGGATAAGCAAGGAAGTTGTTGTTGTTTGAATTGTTTTTTTTTTAACTGTCAATTTTGCTGCCTGCTTAGCCCTGAAAACCAGCTAACTTTCCTTTTTCTTTGCACCAGATCCGAGACGAGTGGGGTAACCAGATCTGGATCTGTCCTGGCTGTAACAAGCCAGATGATGGCAGTCCAATGATAGGTTGTGATGACTGCGATGATTGGTATCACTGGTAAGTTGCTCTCATCCATCCTGTTCTGCTGTTCCCTGGCAGATTGAGGCTACATAATTAAAACCTTTCTGGTTTGCTTTTTTTTATGGTTCATGACACTGGGAATATTTGAATGGCTTTGCTCTGTCCAATTTAATAATCTGGAAGATATTTTTATCTCTGTTTCTCTGGAATGTGAAAAAAGTGATTTTAAGCTGTGAGGGAGAGTTACTTTTTAATTAATGGGCACTGGTGATAACAGTTGTTTTTGAAACTGCTGGGAAATATTGCTGACACCAGTAATTTTGTGTGAGAACTACAGGATTATGAGCACAGTGTATACAGATAGACATTTCAAATTATGAAGTATTGTGTGAACAGTAATATAAACGTCAGCTCTTAGAGAAGAGTTGGAGGGAATTAATCACATTTTAGGCGTTTTCTTAAACAGCTACATAAAATCTTCAGGTTTTTTGCAGATGTGTTGAAGAAGCATTTGCAATTATTTTAAATCTAACCTATTATACCTGGAAGTGCACTTGTATTTTCTGTTAAAGTAACATTTCTTATCAACGTATTTATTTTTGTTTCAAAGCAAGTGGGATTTTTAGGTTGCTGTTTGATCACTATATCCATTAAGATAATGATAATATAGTGGCTATGTTTGAAAGCCACATCCAGTCTCCTACTAAAAAGTTTCATTTCTTTGGGTAAGAAACAGAAGTGTCTTTTCTCCACTGAGATGATACAGTATTTTTCTGTCCTTCACAGGCCTTGCGTCGGCCTTACAGCCGCACCCCCCGAAGAGATGCAGTGGTTCTGCTCCAAGTGTGCCAACAAAAAGAAGGATAAAAAACACAAGAAGAGGAAGCACAGGGCTCACTGAGGACCTTGCAGCAGACTGAAGTCGTGCAGTTGCCACAGCACTTTCTGCGCTGTCTCCCTTGCAAGGGGGATCCAGCCTGCTCGTGTCTCACCCTCCGTCACTGGCTGTTAGGGTTGTAACTCTGGAGCAAAGCAGGAGCAAGGAGATGCTCTCTGTCAGGGGCTGGATTTTGGGAGATGCTGAATGCTGTCGTTCACCTACCAAGGGAAATTTGCACAGAGCGATATGAAGGCTTTGGTAGTTGATGGTACCACTCCTGTGGCTCGGCAGCAACAAAGATGAATGTTGTAAATAGAGATATCTGTCCTGTTCTTTCTTGATTTCTTATTAATTCCTCTTAAACCTTTGCAGTAAGGTGCTGAGAGAGGAGGAGAAAATGTAAATGGCAGTAAGTTTGTAAACTGAGGAGATGTTCTGGAATGATTTCTGTAGTATGCAGTTCAGCCTCTACTGCTGAGACAGAGAATCATAGTGTGGGAATAAAAAAGTGACGGGTAAATATTTTTGTGATGAGAATATATGAAGCTTTTTTTTTTCTTGATTTTTAGTACTAACATAAAATAAACACATGCAGGCTTTTGTGATATATCTTCTATTTTTAAAAAAGGAAAAAGTTTCTATTGTGTCAGTTTTTTTCTTCTGTGTGAATTTCTTTCAGTGGACCTGTAATATATTTTATACTTTGGTGGGTTTTTTTGTTTTTCAGTCTTTGTCAGTGTACCTTTTCATTGCTTGTACATTTCACTGATGTGTAAAAACACTTCCCATTAATAGATTTTTTCACACATGTAAATACCTGATATTTAAAAAGTACTTTTTTTGTTGTTAATTATTTCGTAGGGATGGAGGACATTTCTTTTTGTTTGCCTGAGAATACAAACCTAGCAGCTATGAAAAGCCTATGCTGCATACATCTGTCCATATGGCTTTAAGGGATTGGTGAGATCTGCCCCAGTGGTGCATGCACGAGGAGTCAGCCAGCACCATAATTAGGCCTTGATTCAGATACTTAAACATGTGGTAACTTCGTAAGAAGTGAGTAATCCTATTGCCTTCAAGGAGCCTGTTCCCACACTTGGTTATACATGTGCTTAAATGCCTTCTGAATGGAGAGCTTAGGCCAGGGGGACTCTGCACTTTTAATGGGTGCTACAGCATGTTAATCTGTAGCTGGAACTGAGCTTTTTTCTTTTTCCCTTTTAATATATATAACAAGTGGTGAGAGTGCCAAACCCATCAGGCTCGTGTTTAGATGGAGGAGATGCAGAATGGGATTGAGACCACAAGATGTGGTGTTGCTCTGCTTTCTGTATCCTACTTGGAAAGTGATTATAAGTAGTATTTCCCCACTGAAAATGAGAGGGGAACTTGCAGAGATAAAAAACAAAGAAGTCAGTGTTAGATACTGTAGCACAATGGGTCTCAGAGCTAAATCAAATATAAGAATAGATCTGGAAAAAAATTGACACCTTTGATTTCCAAAGAGATTTTAGACTTCATTGGTTGCTTTGGGGATATTTCTGCTTTAAACCATGGAGTGGGAAACATTTGATGTTTTGAGAATATGGCCCTTGAACCTGTTGTACAGATATGAAGAGTTATTTTTTAAATGCATCCAAATCGATATTAATGAGAAAGAATTAGTCATGTTTTTAAAAGTCCCAGGCTGGTTAGGGAAATGAGGCTTTGCTGATAGAACTGTTAAATTGCAAATTGGTGGAGATATGGATGAAATTGGTTTATTAAAAGTGCACTGTTACCTTCTTTGTTCAATGACACCTCATTTATATTCCGTCCCTGCTAATTACCAGTCGAGACAGTCCTTGAGTTTGATTATTTTTTGTTTTGTTTTGTTTTAATTTTGTTTTGAAATGTTGAATGTTGCCAACCTGTTTCTTGGTTTGTTTGTTTTTTTCCTTTCCATGTGTAATGTGCAGACATACGAAATACAATACAGAGTCTTTGGTCATTTCTGGTTGCAATAATAAAGAACTAGCTTTTTGGAAAGTTGTTTCTCCATTTCCTCCTCCCTTCTCTTAATCAGAACTTCTCACATTTAATCAACTAAATTATTCAAGGTGCCGTGGGAGGGCTGAACTTTGACGTTTCGACGGCCCTTCAGCTATTTCTGTGCATGCTTCTGCGCGGCTGCCGCCGGCTTGCTTTCCTACTCTGGGGTTTATGATTTTATAAATGACCCCTGTGGCAATAAAACCAAAGCATCACTTTCAGGAGGCTTGTGTGGCTGACAGGATTAGTAACGGGAGAAGGGGCCCTTCACCTCCGGGTCATCGGTTTGAGGCCAGCCTCGATCCGTAGCCGTGCAGAGCCTGCCTCCCCTTTCACTGACGCTGCTGTGTATCACGAATCAGGAGTATAAAAGAATAATCAGCTTCCAAAAATAGTTACCCCTTGAGCAGCCACTGGTGTGGACCTTCCTTGTATCACCCAATGCTAAGCAAGCCCAACAGTGTCCCCAGATGTTTATATTTGCTGCTGTAGTTTCATGGGTTGTGTTTCTTCTCCATAAACTCTGCCAGAGTTAGGGGCTGCTCCCTTGATTCTGTGCTTGATTTTATGGTTGGACATTTGGGTTCCTCTGAATCCATGTATGATTTGGGTTTTGGACACCATGGTCCATGGGAGGAAGGCATGGTGGGTGGGTTGCAGGTTGGTTGGCTCAGTGGATGTCATGGGAGAAGAGCATTAGTGTTTCAATGGTTTTCCTGCCTCTGACAGCAGCTTCATCCAAGAGAGAAGTCAGTTGTGAGCACTACCTCTGGAAAACATCTATTTCCATGGATTCTTAGAGTAGATCTGGTTCAAAGTTTAGAAAGGAAAGAATGGAAGATTTTTCAGTGAGGAGAAGACAACTCCTGGTATAAAGAGAAGACAGATACAATCTTCCCTCCTCTACTGGTGCTCTCTACATCATGGGTTTGAGCAGTACAGTGAGTAGGGGCAGCAAATATTCAAGAAAAGAGAGTAAAAGGTATTCTGTGAGAAAAGCTTGTTGGATCCTGCCTTTACTCTGAGGCCAGATGATTATCTGGAGTCAGTTGGGAGTCAGTCGGAGCTGTGTCGGCTTAACATCAGCCCAGCAGCTGCCCACTCGCATGGCCAACGTCGGGGCTGGGGAGCAGAGCTCTGTGTGTTGTGAAATGAGGTGGGGTTGTTATCCTTTTTATCCTGTAAAACCTCCTCCAAGACAACCTGTGCCTGCAGGTCGCTGGAGAAAACAGCAGTGCTGGGTGCTTGCTGCAAAGCCTGTTAGTCATTAGGCAAAACTACAACTTGTTAATGAGGTTTGCACCCAGAAAAATCGATGATGTTAACATCGAGACAGTAAGCGCAAAGCTCAGAAACAGAGGAACCTATCTTGGCTACTGTTTTTTTCTTGGAGAGCAGAGATATAAATGCAGAGCATCCATCCTTGGAGTAATGGGGATGCACTTTTTCCCTGAGATAATCTTCCTTTGGGGCTGTATGTCGTGCTCAAAGCATCATTTCTCTGCTTGACAAGGTGTTTCTCTTCTGAAGGTGTCCGCAGCTAAGTACAGTGAGGATCTTTATGCTCCACAACTGATTTGTGATTCCAAATGTCCTGGAAGAGAAAGGGAATGGAAAAAAAAAAAACGAGTTGGAGGGTATCAGAGCCTGCTGACTTTGTCTGGGCTTTCCAGAGATAAAATATAGTGTATTACTTCACTGTATCACCTAAACCTTCTTTGTTCTCCTTTCAATAGGACGATTAAACAAAGACCTACTAACCAAATTAAAGTATAAAATGAACGCTGAGATATGGAAACCTTGCCAGGAAGAATGTTAATGAATGAAGTTCACTAAAGGCATGCTGGCTAAGTTTTCAATACAAATAGTTTTATGGCCAATCTCTTTAGATCATAGCAGTTTTTCTTTAGAAGTTTTAAGTCTCAAAAGTAGATGAGTTTCCTTCGCCGGGGAATGAATTAGATAATGCTCTGAATAAACTCCCTCTTTGCAGCCTTGTCAGTCATGGTGCTTAGGAAACTCTCCCTTTCTTCTGGGGACTTTCGGATCAGCTGTAACCTAAAAAGTAGAAAGCTGCTATTAATCCATGTGTGCTGTATGGCAGAGGAGGCTGTAACGGGAGATTTACAGCCAGCAAATAGCTCTTACCTGGCTGATGGGAGCAGAAGCCTTTAAACGTGAGCTATGGCAACTGATCCTGCTCTTCTTTCCCTCCAAGGTGCTCTTTCAGGCTTCTGAGGGTTTGCCTTGGGTGAAGTGGGGACAGACTTTTCACAGAGTCATAGAATCATTCAGGTTGGTAAAGACTTTTAGGCTCAAGTCCAACTATTAACCCATTACAGGCAAGTCCACCACCAAACCACGTCCCTCAGCACCACAGCTACACATCTTCTAAATACCTCCAGAGATGGTGACTCCACCACTGCCCTGGGCAGCCTGGGCCAGGGCTTGACAACCCTTTTAGTGAATAAATTTCTCCCAACACCCAATCTAAACCTCCCCTGGTGCAGCTTGAGGCCATTTCCTCTCGTCCTGTCAAGTGAGGCCTGTAGCAATAGGACAAAGAATAATGGTTTTGAACTAAACCAAAGTAGAATCTACTTAAGTTTTTTATGTTGAGGGTGGTGAAGCACTGACCCAGGTTGCCCAGAGAGGTGGGAGATGTCCCATCCCTGGAACCTTTCCAGGTCAGGTTGGTTGGAGCTCTGAGCAACCTGCTCTAGTTGAAGATGTCCATGCTTGAGTGCAGGGGGATGGACTAGATGATTTTTAGAGGTTCTTCCAACCCAAATCATTCAACGATTCTAAGATACAGCCCTTCATGCTTATGGAGTGATGTTTTGCACCAGGACATCAAATCCTGTGATGGTCTCCAGAGGGAGAGAGGAGAACTGGGAGCTGCTGCAGGACCACTGTGCTCCCTTCACCCACTCTCTTTTGGCAGTCTCCCCCATAATTTTCCTTCCAGTCCTTGTTTGCTGCAGAGATCTTGACCCTTAACTCATGTTTCTGGTGGCCAGTGCCAATGAGTGCCTTGCAGAGATGGGGTGGCACCGAGCAGGTACTGACAGTTGGGATTTGGTGCAATATTGTTGACATAAGCTCCACACAAAGAAAGCCAGTATTTCAAAAACCAAACTGTCTAGTAAACCCAGGATAGGTGGAAGATCTTCCACATATTGTTTAAAACGGAAGTGGAAAGTCCTTTCTAATGAATACACAGCTCCTGGCTGTGTTCTTAATGTGAGTGTTCCCATAAGGAATTGGAAACATATTCATAAAACCAAACAGAAAAGAATTAGATTATTTTATTGCCTAAAGAAGGGAATGAAGGAGAAAGAGACTTAAAACATATTTACAAAAATTTAGGTTTCATCACCTGTCATGAGGAGGAATTTGGTTTATAAATTAGAAAGTCTTGCCTGTCAGTTCCTCCCTAAGCCAGCATGGCTTTGACAACTTACCTGTGCCTGTCATTTGCTTACTGTGGCACTAGTGACAAGTGTGATGGGGTGTCACCAGCCTGACACCCTGGTGTCACCTGAGGCCTACAGAACCACTGCTGCTGCATGCAGGAGACCTTCAGTTTTCTTCCTTCAAGCTGATCTCTCTCTCCAAGTGTGGGTTTGGGCACTATTTGCTGTGGGTTTTTAAATCTGGCATCCAAATCTTAAGTAATTTTTTTTATTATTCATTATCCAGAAACAAACTAGGAAATAGGAGCAGGGAAAAGAGTGCAATTGTTTATTTTTACTTGAGATGCCATTCACAACACTACTTCCATAAGTGCTGTGAGAACTGTCACATTTAGGGTGTATATCCGCTTGTGGGTTCTGTTCATACACATAACCCTTGCACATATTCAAGGGGAGAAATATTGTCTTGTTATTGGGAAACCCAGACACAGTTTTCAGCTCTGTCATGGCTTTAGTGGTGCATTTGGGTGCAGGATCAGTGCATGTCCCATTTCCCATCTGCAGGAGGAGGATAAGGTTTCCTGCTCTGGCAGCTCTGCTTTGGCCTTGGACCCAGGTGATGTGAAGCTTGTAAAGACAGTCCAGACCTTCCCACGGGTTAAGTAACTAGAATAACACCCTTCACACAGGCTGGACGAAATTGCAGAGCTCTTAGGAGCTCTTCCAGTGCCATATCTGTCCTTGAACCTGCTCCTCAAATGAGCCTTTCTTTGCACTACTGCACTTGGGTTTTCATTGAGGTTGGGAGCTGAAAACTATCTGCTGCACTCCTGAAGCAAACAGATCCTTTGGCTTTCCAAGTGTCAGTAGACCCTCTTCCACCAAGTTTTCCAACATGGATCCAAGCCTCTTCATCCACTGATTTTGAGCCTTCCTGTGGAAGGAGCCTGGCTGGCCTCACACTGAAACCTTATTTTGCTCCTAGCACTTTTTTTTGTTTTCCAGGGATATCTGGTGGGATTTATCTGAGAAACCAGCTTCTTGCTTAAAATTACTTCAGGGTCTTCAAAATACACTTCTCATGATTGGTACAATAGCTGCCTTCTCTGGGCTTTGTGGGCTGTGAAATATCTGAGGGAGTGCTTGGAGTTGGCATGTATCAAGATGCTGAGGATGAAGTGATGCTGTTGTTCTCTACCTTTTCAGCAAAGACAGATGCTCAGTCAAGCCCAAAATCCAGGCCCTGGCCTCAGTATCTAATAACCCAACCCGACCACTGACTCTTAGTGCCACCTACTTTCTAAAAGGCTGGATTTGCAGTGCCACAGCTCAGGAGGAAACACATCCCTTCAGCCCTTCCAGTTGCCACTGGTAAATGCTGCATTTCTTTGGTTTCAGAATTGCTTTGGCCTGGTCCCCAAAAAAGTGTTTTCCAAAGGAAGGATGTTCAGCAACTTTGTGCTGAGCATCCTACTGAAGGTTTGCTGCATGGCCTATGGGGGCCAGAAGGATGAGCCATCTTTGCCCTGGTCTCCCAAGCCACAATGACTCCATTTCAGTTGTGTTTATGACAACTATTTAGCTGTTTTGAAGATGATGTGCGTAGCTACTCCTTCAAGCAAGGATGCACCTGGGCCATGGACAACAGAAGTGTACTCAGGAGCAGCACACTGAGGCAACTCATGACAAGTTTGTCCTTTCTGTGTAGCCACTAAATCAAGCCATCATGGGATAGTCTCATTCTTTTGGTGGGCTTGGATGGGAAAAGTATGAAGGTGAAATATTACTAACTACTGAGAAAACACACACTGTGATTAGATGTATTTGTCCAGCATATGAACAGCTCAATTCCATCTTCACCTCTATTTCAGGCTTTGGAGTTCATCATGTACCCAGTGCAGGTCCAGCTCATCTCAGTGCCAAAGGTCTTTGGAAAACTTAGTTTTTCAGAGCTAAACCAGGCAGAGTTTGCGACTTTTTGCCCACTCAAAGGCAGATCTGCTATTGTTAAAGATGGTGAGGCCCAAGGTGAGCTTTTGGCAGGTATCAAATCCTCCTCTCAAGCCAAGAAGTTCCCAGTACTAGAGAGCAATGGTCTACTTAAGTTTTATAAGCCGTTAATGAGTCACTTGATAGCAGCTGGATCAGTTCACTTACATGGAAAGGGCTCCTATTTCTCCTGGTAGCATTGACTTGGTGTGTAGAGCAGGGGAGAGTGGAGCTCTAGTGACTGATCCCTTCCTACACTCCCTTGCACAAGGATACAGCAGTGCTATGGACTCATCTCAGATTCCTTCGGGAGGTGGTGACAGAGCTCCACCTTAATGAGTTCATCGCCCTGCCAGCATTCTTCCCACACCCAGGTGCCCAAGTTGGCAAAGCTCTGCTCCACCAGCTCACTGGAAAATGCTCCCTGGGCTTTTAACAGGCTACAGATCTTAGGAAGCCTGCCCAACTCCTCATTTTCAGTTGGCCTCAGTTGATGGTCTGGTTGTGTTTACAAGCAGAACCAAGCGTGCCGGTTTGGTGTCAGGGAAGGAGGGTGGTGGGAAGACGTGAGGGGGACCAGATTAATTGCCAGGGCTCCCATTAGGCCAAGTTGTACAAGTCATCCAGTGTGCAGGTGGTGGGTGGAGGGAGGAGGCAGTGCCTTAGCCCGTGCCCGAGGCTCTGGTGAGTGTTATGCCAGCTCTGTTTACCAAAACCATCATTAAATGGCTGTGGAGCTGCATCACATCTTTGTTTTTCTTCTCCCTTCTGGACCACATGCACTGCTCATGGAGTTACATTTACCAAATAGTATTACTGGGATTTCTGGTATGAATCCAGCCTTGGATGCAGTCATTGCAAAATAGTCTCAGAGCTGAGTGCTCTTTTGGCATTGGTTCCCCAAGGTACTCCAATTTTCTACAGTGACTAAGGAATTCAGCAGTTTATCTCCATCTTGAGTTATCTCAATCAGAAGTGTCTTGCTGCTTCCAGTGAGTCCCTCGTTTTTACTTGCCTGCCACTGCACATTTCCCCTCTGTGCAGGACAAGTGCCTGGTGTCATCTGCCAGAGATACACCTTCCACACTTCCAGTGTCCAGGAATAGGGAAGCTTCTGGAGACCAGACCTTTGTAGGTACCAAGCTACCTATTCCCTGCAGGCAACACACTCTACAGCCAGAGAACACAATTGATCATTATTTATAGGAATTTAAGACATAAGGGACCTTCTAAGACACCAAGTCAAATTTTGCCACCACAGTTCACCACATCCCACCACTCCATTCCTACACTTGCATGTGTTTGGGCAAGCCAGGTGGCTCTCCCCAACCATCACTGGGAGAAGGTAATTAAAAACAGATGACTATTCAACATGGATATTAATATTAGGCATTTATTGGCTGAAAAGACTCCAAAGCTGTGGTAGTTCCCATCAGATGTGCTTGGAGAAATCATGGAGCCAGGCTAACGTCACTCACTTTCTGGAAACAAGGACTGATTTGTTTTCTGCTGGCATTACGAACAGCGAAACCAAAGCAGGGCAGTGAAGTGATTTGTGCCAGGTCACAGAACAGGTCAGGGGCAGAGCCAAGATGGGGACATCACCTCTAAGCTCCCAGCTTCCCTCACTACTAAGAAGACCAGGCTGGTGCTGGAGCCATCTGAGATCAAGAGGGTCAGCATCTGCAGAAAAGAGTTGCCTGATGATACAAGAAGGAAAACTTTCTTCTGTTTTCTAAGCTTGAGGTCCCCTCTAAGATCAAATCCTTGCTTTAATAATGACATCTGTTGCAAAATACACCTTTGAGCCTCTTTCATGCTTGGGTACCTCTCCAGGTACTTTTCCAGGCACCTTTATACAAACCTCTCACTGGGGACACCATCTTACATGCAGTTTTTCTCCCAAAAGTGAGTCTCAGCTGCTAAGATCTCCACGGAGTAAACATGCAGAAGTCTGGATTTGTCTGCAAGGTGCTCCCAAAACAAAGGCACAGGGAGATGTCTGTACGTGGGCTCTCCCCTAGGCTGCTTGATGCACCTCGTAACCACAACTGGGATAGAATGCAAGGCAAGCTCAGGAAGGCACTTGCAAGAACTGGGCAGCAAGTTGTGATCTTGGATAAAATCAGGTTCATTTCTTCTTGAGCTAAAAGATGCATCTCTGCAGAGACCCCAGTTACTTTGTCACAACTGTACATGTAGACTGTGGTCTGGTGAACAAACTGGAAATGAGAATCTCCCAACTCGTTGTGATAAATCCTAAGAGTCAACAGACATCTGAGAAAGGCATTTCCATTTCTGTGGTCCCAGGTCAGGATAATGTGTTTCTAAATCCACACTTGTTTTTTCTTTTGGTTATTGCATGACATCTCTGAGTTGGAGTGGTTTAGATGCCTCCACTGTAATTTTCCATACCTGGCTTCTTTGGATTTCTTTTTTTAACTCTCACCTTTACTCTGAATTTATTAAGGTTTGTTTTTGTTCATATGGTAATCACAACATTCTTTTGATACACTTTTTTTTTTTTTAAGCCTTGATTTACTGAGATTTGCTTGCAACCTTTGTTCCAGTTTACCAATTTCTGTGCGTGGGGATATTTTAAATGAATATAATTATATTTAATAGCTTTTTCAGGTACTAAAGCATCTTTTGATTCGAGGCCTAACTTTTGTTATTACCCCCCACACACATACACACCTCTTCAGATATTCTCTGCTTAACCTATGCCTAGAGATTAATTAAAGTGTCATTAAAATGCCTTCAGTACGTTTTGTGTCCTACATGCCTGGAAATATTTTTTTCCCACAGTCAGAATTGTTTTGCTTGTACCAACAATCACTGGCATGTGGCTTGTTCTGTCGATCACCAAGAGATAGAACAAACACTCCTAATTAGAAGAAAACATACTCATTTTTTGGAAGCCTGTTCAAAGTTCTCTCAGGAAGACCCACTAGTTTTTTGTGTGCATCTCTCCAGGGCCAAGAGCTCCCTTGGGAGCAGCACAACACAAGCTCCTCATCACAGAGGGTTGTGAAATGGAAATCTAGGATCTTCCTAAACAGTTACAAGAAAAAGTTTCTAGCCCATCCACACACTGTCAATCTTTTGAGAGTCTAGATGAGTATAGTCCAGCCTTCGGTATAAAGTTTCCCTCCTCTTCCAGTATTTCTGCTTGGGAAGAGCCCATAGCTGGAATTAAATCTAAACATTGAGCATACACACCAGGAGAAGGTTTATCTGCACCTGGCATATATGCCACAAGTTCCACAGGGCCTGGAACACCTCTCCTATGAAGAAAGGCTCCCAAGGGTCATGGATGCTTTCAGCATCACCACAGTGCAGCTCTTGCAGCCTCCTCTCCTAAAAGACATGAGAAGAATAAAACAAAATGTGACTTGAGAATAAAGAAAAAAAAAAGAGGAGGAAATTAGTGTCTTCTTGGGGAAGATGGTGCTGAAGATAGTGTAATTATAATCCCTTTCAACAGATGAGAGGAGTTAGGTTGCTCTATGGCCTAACTTCTAAACCTTGACAGGTTTTACAGCCACCAGCCTCTGCTGAGAAACTCTTTTCCAGCTGCTAATTTGTCACCAGCTTCACATGAGCCTTGGCTTTACAGGCTGGTGCATTGGTGGGGACAGCCATGGGACATCACCAGGGAGCATCATGGGCAGACCACATGGCCCCTCTTCTCCTCCCATGACTCAGGGCCAGGGCTACCACATCACCTCTCAATAACAATTCCATCTGTTGTAAGAGGGCTGACAGTGACCCACCTTGCAATTAGCAGGTTGTTTGCAGATAAATGCTAATAAGCACCCTGATGAAGACAAACCTGAGAGGGAGGTGGATGCTGCCTTGACTCAGCATCCTCCTAGGGTGGAGAGAAGGATACTTGGGATCTGCTGGACATGATTTTGAGAGAAAGTCTTGCTCATTCTCCATTTCCAAAGACTCTTGGAATCATAGAATGGTTTAAGTTGGAAAAATGGTCACCAGTGGTTTTTGACTGGGACTGTCCACTGCCACCCTCTTTCCATGAATTTTTGCATCCTTTCTGCCACCACAAACACCTTTGGATAGCAAACATCTTTGTCATCCTTTGCTTTTCTGGTGGGTACCACTATGCCTTACCAGACCACCATCAGTTCAGAAACAAGAAGTCAGTATCACCCCCCAAAAATCCAAGATCTTCACTCCTGTAGCCTTCAACCCCTTCATCCCCCTCACAGGTCAGTGCTGTGGGTTATAATTTGTGCTACAGTAGCTCCAATCAGGACCTGGGGTGTTATTTATCGCATTTAGTACCTGCCATCAGTCATGAAAACTTAACAAAGACCCTATTGGGTTTATCTATAGGCAGCTAAACAAACGTATCTTGCTCTCCCGTTATCTTCTTGTTAACAAAACACTATCAGGATGTTCTAAACATCAGCATTTACTGCACAAGGGCCCTTTATCTGGCATGATATATAGAGAGCCCATCAATTAGTGCAGGGGGCTTGGAAATACCTGCCACGCTTCGCTCAAAAGTCCCAGCACCATCCCAGGGCTGCATCACAAGTAAATATCCTTGTGTGTTTCCCAGCATCAAGCATCCCTGCATGAGCTGGAAGAGCTCATTATGAGCAGAAATCTTGATAGATATATTTTTTTCACCTATATTTTTTTTTGTATTAGGCCAGACAGACTGGAGTCTGTTCATGGAAGGAGCAGTGCAAGAGCAGCCAAGTGCAGGGGATGGGAAAAAAGGGAAACAGGCTTCTTTTTCCCAGAAAGTTTGGACGTGGTTTGGGAATAGAGTGAAAAGTGCCATGAGACAGTGTATCCTCCTGCCAGCAAGACCTTGTCTGCAGAATCAGTCCCTCTCAGATCCCCACACCGTGACATTGCACTAGTCGAGCATTCCTCACTCTTGCTCACCATCAGCTTAAAGGGGTGGATGTGACAAGTGTTGGATGCCAACCACCCAGGATCCAGGGCAGCTGCTTCCTTCAAACACCTCTGCTAGATGAGCACTTCAGCAGAGAAGCCACTTCACCCCACACCATAAAGCATGCTCCTGTGTGTCAGCCAGACCGATGGTGTTTCACCCTCCTTTGCCATGCTTGCACTGCAGTGGGAAGTGATTCTTCAGATAAGTGGCAGATTGGAAGGTTTAACCCCAACTCTTGGTTTTCTTCAATTATTTGAATATCTTGCAAAACAGAAACTTTATAAACAAGCACATGGCCTGGTTTGGAAACCACTACAGCTGTCTCTTTGCTCTTGGGAGATGTTTTCCTCTTGGTGGATCTCCAAACTCAAGGCTTACTTCATGCACTTGAAGAGGCTGGACTCTTGGACTTCCCAGTCATTCACAGTGGCTCCACATATCCAAGAGAAGAAGCTGTATGTTAAAAGTTGTTAATTTATTTTTTTTTTTTAATTCTCAAACTAAAAATAAAGGGAAAAACAGTGGAAGAGCTGGGGCTGGGCTGACCTCTACCTGGCTTTGAAGAAGTGGCATCAAACATTGAAACAAAACAGGTGATAAAACCAGAGAAGCCAGTGATGGGAGTCAGAGAGGCAGATGGGATCAGAGCTTTGGGCCAGGCCAGTGCAATTAGGAGTGTGTTTTGCACCAAGCTGAGCAGGACACTGTAGGAGGGAGGCCGGAGAGGTGCAGCAATACAGAGAGATAAGATCCCAGAGCAGCGCTGGAGCTGTCTGGACAGAGAAGAGTAGGAGGCACCATCGAAATTTCCTGGGAGCTTATCACCGTGGGCCATCTTCTCCTCCTCTTTCACAGCCGTGGCAGACCTGATGCTGCAGGACTGTCCGAGCAGCTGCCCAGCCCTTGCCCAACCCTGCTGCTGTCAGCCATCGTGGCTGCAAGACACATCACAGCAGGGTGGGGGTCTCTGTCTTGACACAGTTGGAAATGTAGACCTCCAGAGATATTTAGCTTTCTTAAAACAGAGCCAGGAAAGAGGTGATAAATATCTTCAGGCCAAGGAGTTGTGATCCTAGGCACTGAGAGGTGGTGGGGCTCGTGGTCAGCAGATCCTGAATGTGGACGTTGGTTGAGGTTGGCTCCAGTACTAAATTCACAAATCCACAAGAAGGCATTTGTGCCTTTATCCACACCGTTCCCTGTGGGAAAGAGCTGCTCACTAAAAGCCAGCCCAAAGCATCACATTCAGTCTCCAGGGGCGAAGGATGGGGCTGAAATCAAATCCAGCAGCATGGCCCCATATGGGCAAAGACTCACTGGTGGGGAGGGAGCACCTCAGGTTTGCAGGGCCCCTTCCAGAAGCACATTAACCCATTGTCCTCTTGCAGCTGGGGCTTTTAACACCCTTAAACCAGCTCCTAACACCAAGAGAAGGACCCTTCACAGCTTAGAGTCAGGAAGCCCAGGTAAGGAGCCAGGTAGAAATCAGACTTAAAATCACCCTGGCAAGGGGGTGGTCATTGCTGGTGGTTATTTAGTTAATCGGTTTAGGGAGGTGCTTGGTTTTGCAGGATGAATCTCCATGTAGGTTTTACATTCAGGTATTCACCTCATACTGCTCTCATATGGTTGCTGTTGGCTGGTTTTTATTTTTCCTCCAACTGCTATTAAAGTTACTATTTGATAGGAGAACAAAAGACAAATAGGAATCATTGGTGCAAAACCTCACCATCTCAGCATGATCTCTCAGGACCAGGAACTCTAAGCCCCAGATCAGTGTGATATATAGTTTGGGTACAATAATATCTGCTACAGTTATTATTACCTATATTACAGAGATCAAAAAAAAAAAGGGGGAGAGACTGCACACGTGCTAGCTAGTTTCTCTGTTAGGGGGAGGGGGGAAAAGAAAAAAGAATAAAAGTTTAATAAACGTGTGCTGTGTTGTGGATGACTTTGTGGCGACCTTTGTTGCAAATGGCCTATGCATGCGGAATAATGGTCTCCGTGCAGAGAGGGAAATGGCTTAGTGCTATCATCGTTGCCTCGGTAACCATCAGAGTCTCCATCTAGCAGAGAGAAATGAGTTATGAAAAGGCTTGAGTGAAGAAGGGATTAACACATGATCCCAGGGACAGCATGTCAATCAAAATCAGCGGAGAAATTACACTGCTCTATTTGAGAATGTCTCCGGAAACGCAACCTTAGTGGGTGTATGCATGTGGATGTATGCAGGCATGATGGAGAGATGTTTGGCTCTGAGCTCCATATGGAATACATATATCTATATACATCTCACATATGGAATATGTATTTTATATATATATGTAGTACAAGATATCTGTGTGCACATGCATAAGCACCCCCTGCACTCACACAACCTAAACGTTCATGTCCAAACACATGCATGAGGCACCTCTCCTTAGGGACACACCTTTGTGATGCCCACACCATGCACAGCCATGTAGTCACTGGGCTCCATGCTGCCCTGAGCAGCCAAACAAATGAAAAACATCAGATTTTTTTTTTTAAAGTAAAAATAATCCAAAATGCATATTTAATCTTGAAATTTTCTCATCCTCACTCCCATCCTCACCAGGCTTTGTGTCCCTGATGGCATCCCTCATTCCTGCAAGACAGCCCAGAGGCTGAACCCCTTAAAGTCCTTCATGCACCTCCAAAAAGGAGAGCAGAAGGAACCAGTTCCCCTATAACATGCTCAAAATGCAAAGCCAGGGGAATATGGAGAATCTAGCTTTAGACTGAAGACCTGGGTGGCTTCACCTGAATATCTCCTGCCAGCGTCGCACTCCCGAGCTCTGCAACTTGTAGGTCAAGGACATGGGAACTAAACCCATGATTAACTAACTCCCTCTTGGTTTTTAGCTCTTGCAGACTCTCTGGTTGTTACAAGCCCTGGCACTGCTCAGCCGTGTGTAGCTGTGCACACATTTCCTATGGCGATTGTTTGCCTTGATCCAGCTGACGAGCTTTACATTACCTGGGACCGGAGCGAGTCCTCTGCTAATGTCAGGAGCAAAATGCCATTGCTTGGCAAGGGAGGGCTTCTCTGGCTCTGTAGCTGAAAAGTGTGGCTGGGAAAGGCCTCGACTATTTGTTCTGTTCATTGGCCACTTCAGTAATAGAAAACTTTCTCTTCCAGGAAATTCTCTCTCTCTTTTCTATTTTTTTTTTTTTTCAAGCAGATGATTGTTACAGGGAAAGTAAAATTTCTCTCTGGTTTCTTTGCTGCCTGCTGAGCCACCCAAGCCAAACTCCATGCTGGGAAGTGCAAAAGCACTCAGGGAGGGGATTTGGCCCCCAAAGCATTGCTGGGTCACCCAGTCCTCCACGGCCTGAAGTTCTCCCTGTGCTCACTGCCCAGCATGTCCCACTTACACCTGCTCGTTGGTGCAGCACAGACTTCTTGCACCCATGGTCTGACATCTCTGTGTGAGTTCCCTGCACAGCTCATCTTGCACCTACAATGGATTCACACCTCAACTACAGGCACAGTACAGGCACCCTTATATGTCCCACACATGCACAGGCTCTTTACCTGTCCCCATTCTGCCATACCTCCATCTCCACAGGTAAATATTCCCATATATCCCTCACAAACCCATAAAGCATCTCCCTTACAGCCCTCATGCCAACACATCCATGCCCTACATCACCCCCAGGACCACAGACTCCCACCCAGGCACTCATCCTTCCCTGCTAGCCCTGCCCTTATGCACCCTTTGCACAAATGCACCTTCTCAGATGCATCTTTGGGTTTTCTCCTGCACACAAACACTGTAAGCCCCCTCCACCCACACACTACAAACTCCCTCCATGTCTTCAAACCCTATGGTTACACCCAATCATCTGGGCTGAGCACACCCCGCACCCTGCAGCCTCCCATCTAAAACACCTAGGGTCAAGCATGTGCAAACCCAAATGTAGATGCCACCAAAATACATGCATCACCCAGACACTCCCCACCCCTGATGGACAGGGATAACCCCAGCCTACCTAGGGCCACCAGTAAACCCTCCATCAAGGGTTTCCATAGACTCTCCATCACCATGAAACCTTGACCCTGGCTTTTTGGGACTCTCCATCTCTGCCCTCATCCCCTTCCTCTTCCTTCCCTCCTCCTTGCTTTCCTTTCTCTCGGGTTTATTTTCCCTTGGTTCCCACTCCTTCCCTCCTTTCCTTCCCTCCCCCCCGCCACGTCCCCAGCCTCCCACACAAGTTTAAAGCCATCAGCCCAGCCAACAGTTAACCAAATCGCCTTGACCTCTCTGCTATTTGATATTCGCCTCCTTGACACTCATTTAGGAGCTCGCAGCGGTAAAGCAGACATTGGACAAGTCCAGCCTGAAACCAAAGCCCTATGAAAGGAGGAGAGAGATCAGAAGAACCTGATAGCTAGGAACTTGTTCTCTCCAAAGGCTTTCTGGACATTTTAGCCTGGATCAGGGGTCCGTGGAGCGCCAGTTCGTCGCCAAGCAGGGTGTAAACGTTAAATGTTAGCTATTTGTTCCAGAGATTGGCATGAAGATCGAGCCTTTCTGCCTCCTCTCCCCCCCCGACCCCCCTCCCACAGTCTCTCCAGCCCGTCCAGAGTCTCACAGACACTCATTCATTAGCGGTTTAATAACCCTCCCGACGTGATAACATCCTTTACTCCTGGCTCTGCGAGCGGAGGTGACCCTGGGGGGGGGGAGGTTGCTCACTCGAGATGCTCTAAGGAGGGGGCGCTCGGGTGTACCGGGCAGCCAGTATGGGCAGCTTCTGATGTGAGAAAAGCATCTTCCCTCCAATAAAATAATAAATAAAACCCAGTTTTGGTGCCTGAGTCCCTAAAAGTCCACAAGATCCCTCCCCGCCGTTGTCCCTAAACTTGGAGGGAGGGGAGGGCACACACAACCCCTTGTGTCCCCATCCCTGAAGCCTCCCCTTCTTGGATGCTGCAGAGATGCTGCTGGTACCTCATCTGATCAAGTCCCATATTCTTTCCAGTGGCTCTAATTTCTATGCGTTTGCCCTGTAACTGTGGATTCAGGCATCGGAAACAACCTTTTGAAACTCTGATTAGTTCAGCTTCATTCAGTGCCTGTTCCTCCTTCTCCTTTCTCCCCACTTTTTTCCCTCTCTCCCTTTCTGTGCCACTTTCATGAGCTGCAGATAAGATATAAAATACTCTATCGGGATACTGTAATATTAAAGATCAAAAGTGGCATCAATTGAAGACCAAACGCAGGGAAAACAAAGGGGAAGGCTGGGAGATGTTCATCAGCTAATTACAACTGCAAATATTATGCAAATTTATCTTGGCACAGAAATGGAGAAAGCGAGTTTAAGTGTGGAGATAATGCTGGAATATTGAATGTTCAGCTGAGGGTGGGATGTGGTCCAATAAATTCATCTGAGGGAGAACTCATATTATATATATATGTATATTCCTATCAAATCTTCTATACTTCAAATTGGGGGGGGGGGGGTGTCAAAAATCGTGGTTATAATTGATACTTAAAATTCCTCGACAAATATTGCACGGAATATAGGGTGGAGGAAGAACAGGGAAGCAGAGATTACCGTTTGAATGGGATTTGTGAACCACCGCGGATAAAAGAATGAACCTATAGCAGGGAGATGGGCACTTGCCACACGCACACGGGTGGGTGGGAAGGTCCCCCCCACGCAGTACCCCAGGTGGGAGCCTTTCCCTTTAGGCAAAGGGGAAAAACCAAGTTATTTTTCAGCCTCATTTCAGAAGCGTCTCCCGCTTCCTGGAAAAAAAAGGACCGTGCTAGAGCTGGTTAATGATTAAACACGGTCCGTGTGCCGGGAGAGCCAAGAAGGGAGGAGAGGGAGCCAGGGAAACTTAAACCAAGGCAGAATAAGGCTGCCAGCACCTGTCCCCAGAAATTTTAGCGGCAGTCGTGTCTGTACACAAAGAAAAAAAGGGGAGAAAAGGAAAAAAAAAAAAAAAGACAATAAAAAAAATTTTTTTAAGGGAAAAAAAATTATATCAACACCAAAACCTGAGGCACAGCAAGTTGACCACGAAGAGGATTTTAGACACCACCTTCTGTCTCTCATGATGAGGTGGGATGCTCTAGCGCGGGGCAAGAGCATCCCTCAGCCCCTTGGCCGGGTTTTTGGGGGGTGGCTTGAGCCGTTATGGGATTTAACCCTCGCGGTCGTTCAGTCGAGATGAACTTTTGGGCTGAGTTGTTATTGCTGTGGGAATCTCCCACACACACACAACCCTCATCCCTTGGAGGGGAATAAAGGGGGTTATTCGCCGCAGAAGCTGTTTGAAATGCATCTTTTCCTTGCGCAGGTGAGGAGGCAGAGACGGGCTGCTGCTTCCCTTCAAGGATTCCAACGAATCCACTCAAATCCAGAAAAAATATCAACACATCTTCCCCTCTTCAGNCTTTATTCAATGTTTATGATGCATTATCTCCCCCTTAAATAAAAAATAAATCATGTGAAATTAGGATCTCGCAGGCAACGAGAGGAGAAGCTCCGGTCGATTTTCTTAATTTCAGTCTGAAAGTGACACACTAATTAAAGAGCCTCATCCTACCCCTCCTCTCCTCAACTTCTTTTTACTATTATTATTATTATAATCAGATCTACCTTATATTCCCCCCCCCCTTTTTTTAAAGGAAAAAAA
>VWZO01001170.1:266099-325190 GCA_013396975.1 Bucco capensis | reverse complement strand
TTACTCTCCGCGTCTCTCCGCGCAGTTTGGGGAATGTGGCGAGGGGAGAGGTCGCCCCTAGGACTTGCGGAGCCGGTTTTTGATCTTTCTCAGACTTTTTTTTTGTGTGTTGACTCCTGCAGTGTCCTGGGGCAGTCGCCCTCCTCTCAGCTTCAAAGGAGGGAGGGGGGAAAGAGGAGAAGAAAAAATAAGTCCCTATTTCTCTCCTCCCAGTTTTAATTCTTCGAATTTCCTTTCTTCGGCAGAGCTGGGTTTCCCCCCCTTCTCTTCCCCTCTCCTTCCCTCCATCGTACAGCATTATTTGCGATGAAAAAAAAAAAAGTGTAGTGTGTGTGTGTGGGGGGAGGGGGGGGGGCGCACGAAGGGAGAAAAAAAATTGGACCCGGTGTAATGAGATGTTGGTTTGCTCTCTCCATGAATTTGCATGGCTCGGCGCTTCTTTGTGTGCGGATGTTGATGTTTGCTCCCCATCTTCGCGAAGGAGAGAGAAATGAATTCTGAGAATGGAAATAGGTAGATTAAAGAAAAAAGGAGTAAAAGAAGAAAAAAGCAACCCATGTGGCTGGTTTGGAAAAGGAGGGAAGGCTCACAAGGGATAAGAAAGGGGAGATGCAAAAATGCCATGCTAGGGACTCTGTCTCTCTTTTTCCTTGATATTATTATTATTATTAATTTTGCCAGCCCCGAGCTGCAGGGATGCTGATAAAGATAAAGACAGTGGAGGGGTGGCCTTGGGGAACAGATCACAATTCCTGCCTGATTCACTAAGGGAAAAAATATATTAAAAAAGAGAGAGAGAATAACAACATATTCTCTCTTCTCTTCGCCTTTGTTTAACCCGAGATTATCTCTGGTTAGCGTTACTGGGACCCAGCCACCCTCCTGCCGGGGGCTGTCCCCGGGGGCTGGAAGGCTCCGTGGCCCGGGAGGGTCTGCCCCGGCTGAGCNTGTAGGCAGCGGGTCCTGGACCCAGAAAAAAACCTTCCCTATACCTGTGTTAATAAGAGGAAGAAAGGGGGAGAAGAGGTAACTTTAGTGTCCTTTGCTCNAAAGGGAAAAAAAAAAAAAAAAAAGATAATCTTCGGAGCTCTGCCCTGGGCCGTGTCCTCTCCATAACCCTCCGACTCGTCGCTCCCGGCTGTTTGTACAGCTTTNGGGTGTGTTGGGAACATCTCCATCTCCCTAAGTTTGTTGGAGTTTTAAAATGATTATTTAACTAAGTATTTTCATTTCCCTACCCGCTTGACTTTTGTCATAAGCTTTTCCTCACCCTTTAGCGCCAGAACTAGCTCCACTTTATTCCTCCCCCCTCCTCGTCCCATTCCTCCCCTATCCAGGAGGGATACTGGAACCCCTCTCCCCCTTTTCGCTCCCTTGACAGAATTAACCCTCGAGCCCCCGAACCTTATCTGGCGGCTGGTGGCGAGCTTGGGGCTAATTGCTCCAACAATGGGCTCCTATTAACGCCGAGCTGTCACTGGAAACCCTGCTGGGGGCTGCCAGAGGGCGGGGGAGGGGGGCGAAGTGATGGATCTGCAGCCACAGCCTGGGAAAAGAACGGTCAAGGCCAGCGCTCCTCGCAAAGCCTCTGGGATTCACAGATTAATGCGAAGAGAAAGAAAAATGATGGGTTTGGTTGTTGAGTTTTTTGTTGTTGTTTTTTTGGTTTTTTTTTTCTTTTTGTTGTTTGGGTTTTTTTGAGGAGGAGGGGTTTTTTTACCCTTCCCATCACGATTTCCCCCCAGCTGGGAAGGGGGATAAAAAGATCTCGTCTATCGAGGCAGGGATGAAAATGCAGAGATAGACAGAGAAAACGAGATTTGAAAGCGAGTGTTTTCCTCCCGAAAATGGGGCTGTGGGACTCAGGATCCCACTGTGACACCTCTTGCCCCCTCCTGTCAGGGCAGCATGGGACACTCAGGGCTGTTCCGACTTCTCTCCCCGTCCCTGATAAGACTTGGTGTAGCTGTTTATTTTATTTTATTTTTATTACGGAGGTTTTCTACCTTATTCATTTAATTTTGCGTTAAACACTCTGTGCCCTCCAAACAGCTGCAGGAAAGCGATTTCCCCCTAACCCCGAGAAGGGGGAAAGGCACGTTTTCTCAATGGCTTAGCAATTTTGTGACCTCTGGATGGAAATTCCCCTCCTGTGAAGCCACGGCTGTAGGTCCCAGGGCTGTAACTGCGAGAGAGAGAGAGTAGGGAATCACAACTCATCTGGCCAACGATCTCAGCTTGGCACTAAGGACTCGACTCCCTCCGGCACATGTTAAAAGAGATTTCTTTTTAAGTGATTTTTTCCCGAGTGCTGGACACCACCGTCTCCCGCAGGGTCTGCTTGGGGTCTGGGTAAATTTAGGGAGCGGGGATACAGGCGTAAATCTCTGGGAGATACTTCGCTCCACAAACCGCTTACTTTTTTTTTGGACGGGGGACACACCACATGGGAATTTTGTTCTCTCGCCTGCAAATAAATGTTTTGCAAAGGACGCCCCTCCCTCTACTGTCCTCCTCCTCTCAAGAAAATCCTCTCCCTAGGAGGATGAGGGGTGGCAAAGGACACCTCCCCCCGGTGCTGGGGCACCACCCGCCCTCCCTTTACCGCCAGGTGGTCCTTAGGAGCGGCCGTGGGACATCCCGGCAAGAGCATCAGGAGGGATCGGGCTGTTTCCTCCCTCCCTTTTCGCTCCCCAGTGCACCCCAGTAACTGCGATAGGGAAAAAGAGGGAAGGAACACCCTGAAAAAAACCCCCAAAACAACGAACAAACCCAAGCTGCAGCCAAAGCAGCTCGTAACTGAGGGGAGAGAGGAAACAGGAGCTTTCCTGGAGCGAGTTACAGACCCCGACTCGGGGAGGGCTATAAGCATCCCTCTCCCGCTATCGCCCTCCTTCCCCTCATCCTCCTAACGGGCTGCCGGGAGCGGTGCCCAGTTCCCTCCCGGGGTCGGCGGGGATGGGGGCGCTCGGCCCCGGCGTCGTTCGTGAGGCTGGAGAGCGAGAGGCAGCGCCAAGGCCTGCCCCAGTCTAAACCGGACAGTGCCGGGAGGGGGCCATCGGACCTGCCACCTTCGTCCCGTCTTGCCCACTCCCCACTCCGGTGCTGCCAACAGGGCACAGTTCATCAGGCTGCAAAGACCCCCTTTCCCCAACTGCACCACTGGTTATGCTTGCCCCAGAGGGGTTTATTCCTGTAAATAAAATAAATATATTTATGCGCATCCACTTGGAGCAGCAAGAAAGCTCCGCGGTGCCGCTCGGTCCACAGGCCAGGTCCCGGCGGAGGATGGGCAGCACCGGAGGCTTTAAACTGGCCTTAAAATGAGAGCAAGGACCAGGAGCATCTGGCTTGGAGGCTTAGATCCTCCGTAGCCAGAGTGGCTCGGGGAGGACGGGGAGGCACTTCCAGGCAGCAGGTTGAGCCCAGCCCGGAGCTGCTGCCGCCGCGGGAACGGCAACAGCAACGGCAACGGCGTGGCTGCCTCTGCGGAGTCTGGTTTTTAATGAGACCCCCCCCTCTGTATAAAAACTCCTGAGAGCTCTTCCTCCCGTACCCGGGCAGAGGCTCTCTCGCCGGCGTGCGGGGAGACAGCAAAGGCACCCTGTAAGTGACACGTTATAACCAGGGGAGGGTACTTTTTTTTTTTTAAACTCCTAGTTTCTCTTTTTTCTTTTCTCTTTTCTTTTCTTTTCTTTTCTTTTCTTTTCTTTTCTTTTCTTTTCTTTTCTTTTCTTTTCTTTTCTTTTCTTTTCTTTTCTTTTCTTTTCTTTTCTTTTCTTTTCTTTTCTTTCCTTTTCCTTTTCTTTTCTCCTTTCTTTTTTTGCTATGTACTTGTCTTTCCTTACTCTCTTCCTCTTTTGTCTCTCTCACTTTTTCCTCTCCTCCCTCTCCCTCTTCATTTCTCCTTTTTTCCCTTTCTCTCTTTTCCCCATCTCTATTCGATATTCTACTTCCTTTCTCCCTTCCCTGCTATGCTCCTCCACTAGACCCATATCCCAGGGTTGTCCGGTAGCCGGTGCCTTACGGAGGGAGGCCAGGGCTGGGCCGTACCGGGGCCGTACCGAGGCCGTGCCGAGGCGGTTCCGTGCCATACCCGTGCCATACCGGGTCCGTTCCGGGTCCGTTCCGTGCCGTTCCGCGGTGCCGGCGGTGCCGCTAGGGGATGCCCTGGCTCAAGGCAGCGGCCTGGCCGGCCTGCGGGACGCGGGCAGGGGCAGCCAATCAGAACCTCCCGGGGCCGGCGCCCCAGTTCCTGCTCGTTCCCCATTGGCTGCGGCGCGGCGGCGGCCCCCGCTGGGCAGCGGGCGGTGCTGTGGGAGTGGAGCCCCGCGGGGAGTTGACGGGGCCGGGACCGGGGCACCCCACGGGGGACCCCCACCCTTCCCCTGCTGCAGACCCACCTTGGCTGGGGAGTCTCCCTCCGACCCTGCCCTCAGCCCCGCGTAGCCTTCCTGTCTCTGCTTGTCCACCACTGGGACTTCCAGTGGAAGTGGAAAGGGTAAAAGAACCCAAACACTCCAAAACTCCCCAGAATCGTATTATTTCCAAATGAGGCAGTTTCTCTGCGGTTATATCCTCAATAATAATAATAATTCAATCTCTGATGAGGAGGAACAGTTCTAAACCCGGCGGGGTAGGAGGAGAGGCAGCTTTATTTCAGGTGGCCAGACCCCTGGAGGTCTTGCACCTGCCGCCACATCCTCAGTCTTGCTCCTGGGGTGGCTCCAGTCCCTCTTCGCATCCCGCCGGGATGAGATGCCACTAGGAGAACCGAACCGGTCCCCTCCGCGCACGACCTCCCAGAGTGGCCACTGACAAAAAGTTATTTTCCTCCTTAAAAAGCAAGAATTAAAAAAAAATAAAAATAAAGGGGTGTGGAGATGAAAAGAAGAAGGTAGAAGAAGGGGGTTCCCGCGGGTGTTCGGCGGGGGCAGCGCGGAGGCGGCCGGTGCGCCCCGGCGGTCCCCTCCTCAGGCGGGGACAGGCTCCGCCTCCCCCGGCTTATGACACTGGAACCTCCTTAAGTTGCGTCTCGCCACAGCTGTCTGTAAGCACTGAGCCGGCTGGCGCCATCCTGCTCCNCTTGGACTTATTTCTACTTGTTAAGCATTACACATTATTTACAAATGAGAATTTATGTTCCTATAGAAAAAAAAAAAAAAAGAGAGAGAGAGAGAAAAAGAGACAGAGGGAGGAAAAAAATAGGGGAAAAATAGGGCGAGCGAGCGAGCACAATCTGATCTGATCAAGCACTTTCAGCTTCATCCCTCCTGGGTCACATACTGCTTCTTCACCAAGGTTTGTGCGGAATTTCTTTGGGAAGTTGTCGGGTTTTTTTTTCTTCCTCTCTCTCCCCCTCCTTTTCCCCTCGCTCCTTCCCTTCACCCCCCACCCTCTTCTCCAGCGTTTTACCCACCCCTCCTCAATTCCTCCCCTTCTCTTTTCCCCCTTGTCTCTTCCCCCCTTTCTCGGTTGCATAATAATTAATGAGCAATCAAAGTGACTCTGGGCTGCAGAGCAGCGAATGGCACAAGTTCTCACCAGCTTAAGGCACTGGAGCTTCTAAGGTGCAAATGGAGCAAATAAACAAATAAACAAACAACGGCAACGACAGGAAAAAAAAACTAAAAAAACCCCACAAACAACCCAGAGGCAAGAGTAAGAGCAGAGGAGGCAGGAGCGCGGTTAGAGCAGCTCCGCTCCGAGCAGAGAGCGAAAGAGAAAGAGGCGCTGGGGAGAGGTGGGTCCAGGGCAGAGCAGGCGCTTCCCAGGGATGGCTGCCGAGGAATGGGATGGGTTTGCTCCTGCCTAAAAAGTCAGGTGCTAAAGTTCAGAACTTCTCAAGCACGTTTCTCTCTCTGCCTCTCTCTCTCTCTGCTCCTTCCCTTTCCTCACTCTCGTTACAGGTGATCAAAGAAGAGAAACATCTGCAAAAGAGCGGAAGATACCGAGGGGATCTCACTTCGTAGAGATTGTTCCCTGAGTTTGTTTGTTTTCCTCCCCTTTTTTCTTTTTTTCTTTATTAGGTTTTTATCTTTTTTTTTTTTTTTTTTGGAATTGATCCCTTATCACCATAACTCCCCTCCCTCCACTTTAAAGTAAACCCAACCAGAAACATCCTCAAACTCGCCGAGCATTCTCCCACCCCTGCAAACCTCCAGCACCGTCTCCCCCTTCTATCTCAAGCCCTCCGCGCCTTGCTGAGGAGGAGGAGGAGGAAGAGCAGCGGCGGAGGAGCAGCCAGCGAGGAAGATGGAGGTCTCCACGGACCAGCCGCGGTGGGTGAGCCACCACCACCCAGCCGTGCTCAATGGGCAGCACCCGGACTCGCATCACCCCACGCTTGGCCATACCTACATGGACCCCACGCAGTATCCTCTCGCCGAGGAAGTGGATGTACTTTTTAATATCGACGGACAAGGCAATCCCGTCCCTCCCTATTACGGCAACTCCGTGAGAGCCACTGTGCAGAGATACCCCACGGCCCACCATGGTGAGTGTCGCCGACGAAAGCCTGGTTCTCCCGGTCCTGATCCCGGTCCCAGCCCCAGTTCCGGTCCCGGCGGCTCCGCGCTGCCCCGAGCCCCGCCGGCCCGGCTGCCGTCGGGCAGACCCTCTCCTGCCGGCAGGGAAACTACGTCACGGGTGGATTTGGGGGTTAGCTTATTGGAAATACATCAAAATCCAGGCTTCCTGCCTTTTTTTCTTTCTCTTTCTTTCTCTATTACTTTTAATCTTTCATTTTCTCTTGCTTTTTTCTTTCTTTCTTTTCCCCTTCTTTTCTTTCTCTTTCTTCTTTTCTTTCTTTACTTCTCTATTTCTTTCTTTACCTCTTTCTCTACTTCTTTCTCTTGCCTTTTTTCTTAGTTTTCTCTCTTCTCTCTCTCTTTTCCTCTCTTGCTCTCCTTCTTTCTCTTTCATCTTTCTCTTGTTTTCTTCCTTTTTTCCTCTCTCTTCCGCTTTAGTTCCCCTCCCCATCTCTTGAATTAGGTTAACAGTTAGGGTTTTCATATGCTGTTTAGTTTTTGCACGATTAAGCTGCTCTGGAGAAGAAAAGCAAACTGGAGAGCAGGGGTGTGAAAATGACCCTGCTGTCCTCACGCTTGGGCTGTTTCATTCGCACTTGGTGAGCTTGTTAGGCTAGGCTCAAAAAGTTTTGCACATGCACCCAGGGCTGCATCACGATGTGTGTCAAAAATAAGAAAGAAAAGGAAAAAGAAAGGAATCCTTTGGTGTAATTAGGTATCAGACCTGAGGGTCCTGCAGGAAGGTAATGATCCAACAATGTGAATTTTGTCCCTGGGTCACAGCTTTTAGAAAGGAGGTGAAATACCTGAGGCCGCTGGGGCCCAGGCCCATGGAGGGATGAGTGCTCTGGTGTCGTCTTTTATGAGAAATTGGAGAGATCCATTTTTTATAGCTGGAGTTTAACTCCAGGTTAAAAGACAGGGAAAAGATAAAAATAAAAACAAAGGAGGGGGGAAATGATTTATGAAGCCAGACAGTGACCTCGGTCATGGCAAAATCTAAATACTCAAGATCTGCAGTCGAAATCATCCCAAAACCAAGGAGAAGAAAGTGGGATGAGCGAGTGCAGCAGGAGCCAAGCAGGGTCCAGGGGCTGCTCCTAGCCCTCAGCTACTTGTTGAGTGCGAGTCTGCATTAGGCTCCGCTCAGTAACTGCATTGTTCTGCTATTAGTCCATTTAAAACAATTATTTCTAAGGATCAGCAGCCTTTGTCCTTTCTTTCTTCTCTTTTCTTTTCATTTCTTTTTTTCCACCCCCATTCCCCCCCCCTCCCCCCCCAACATATCAGCAGAAAGTGGAAATGCGGTCTCTCTGATCTAGCCTGAATATTATTTACTATGTTACTTCCTGGAGAAGATAATGAATCTTGACCCTTTCTATTCGTATAACCCACCTTCCCTTCCTTTCGAGCAGTTACTTTCAGTATTGTTCACAAATGTACAGTGAAAATTAGCTTGGAGATCTTCTAGACACACACAAGCTCCCATGCAAACAGATGTGCCCATACTGCACCAGCTTTCTACTTTTCTGTGCCTCTCTAGATCTGTGTTTGCATCTCTCCTGTATATTTAGCAGGTTCTATACACAGATCACGATACCTACAGAGGTTAAGTCTCTCTAGATGTCAACGTGTTTCCAGGGCTTTAATAGCAGGCACAAACTTGCTCTCTTCCAGTTGAATAACTGTTCTTCAGCTTAGAGCGATTTGCTCAAGTTGCAATGGATTTGGGCAGATTTTACTCTTTGGATGCATTTTTCTTTCCTTTTAGCAAGAGATTAATTAAAAATATAAGGTACCGTCCCTCAAAAACATTTATAACAGAAGAAAAAAAGGTTTGATTGAGTAAATGTAGTTGGGGCTTTTTTTGTTGTTTTGTTTGTTTGATTTTGGTTTTCTTTTGATGCAAACTCCAGATCTGTATTTTAAAATGCAAGTGAAAGATCTCGTCTTAGGAAGAAAGAAATTGTCTTCTGAAACAACTGGTACCCTCTGCGTGTGCCATATCACCACGAAAAAACTGTCTAACAGTTATGTGCAACTTCGTGGAAGAAAAAGAAAAAGACAAATTAGGTGGTTTGCAAAGTTTATCAGCTCTGCTTAGAAGTATATTATCATGTCTGTGGGCATCTTTTGGTCTTCTTCGTTTGGCCAGATTATTCCCAGGGTTTGTAGCCCACGGCTGTGCTTGGGAAATTATTTTCCGGCTAAAAAAATAATAAAATATTTCTGCAGTCAGGGTTGGACAATTTCACGCAGGATTTTCGCTTCAAAGTCTGCATAGAATTGTCTGGAAAAGGGAAAGAATGAAGAAGAGCTCACTAAATTCCTTGTCCCAAGGCTGGCATCCCTGCTTGGGGGGATCCTGAGCAGGATCCGAGGATACCAACTCGGCCTCTTGTAGCTTTTTAATTTTAGTTTGCAAAGGAGAGTGGGACCTCGCATCAGATGTAATTTGTCTTGCTCCCTCCGCATGCGGAGTCTTTTGGGAAAGAGGGAGGCAGGGGATACATCCCCACGGGGGGCTTTGCCAGGGTCGCAAAGGGAGTGTAACGGAGGTTTCGCTGTGCTTTGTCCGAGCAGGGAGCCAGGTGTGCCGGCCTCCGCTGCTGCACGGCTCGCTGCCCTGGCTGGATGGGAGCAAGGCGCTGAGCAGCCACCACAGCGCTTCCCCTTGGAACCTCAGCCCTTTCTCCAAGACTTCCATTCATCACAGCTCACCGGGACCCCTCTCCGTCTACCCACCCGCCTCCTCATCCACTTTATCCGCCGGCCATTCCAGCCCGCATCTTTTCACCTTCCCACCGACCCCTCCGAAAGATGTGTCCCCGGATCCGTCCATCTCCACTCCCGGCTCTACCGGCTCCACCCGGCAGGACGAGAAGGAATGCATCAAATACCAGGTGTCCCTGGCCGACACCATGAAGCTGGAGTCCTCTCACTCTCGGAGCAGCATGGCCTCTTTAGGAGGAGCCACCTCCTCCGCTCATCACCCCATCACTACCTACCCACCGTATGTCCCAGAATATGGCTCTGGACTTTTTCCCCCCAGTAGCCTCTTAGGAGGATCACCGACCGGGTTTGGGTGTAAATCGCGACCAAAAGCACGGTCAAGCACAGGTAGGGCTTTTGGCTTCTTCATCCCCATTGCTCGGGAGATGAAGCTGTGGGAGGAAAGAGGGGGGAAAAGGGATAAGACTGTGCCCCCTCACCCTCCACACATCTCTGCATCATCTGCAGAGGGATGTGCACAAGCATCTGTGTGAAAGCAGAAGGCACTTAAGCCCCTCGGGGTTGGGGAGACACGACTTTACGTTCCCCACAGGTTGCTCTGCTGGGTTTATAACAACTCCCCTCTCTGTCGAACCTAGACCTGGTGTCCAGCCCCAGGCGCGCTGGACTAGGAGCTCAAAGCTCCCCCCGGGGGGCTATCCGGCCTCTCACTGCCACTCCAAGCGCCTACGGTGCACTCCGCTGCGGTGCCTAAGGAGGAAGCGAAACCGAGGGAACCGCAGCATTAGTGTATCTCTTCTGTATTTTAATAATGGTACTAAATCCTAGCCAACTTCCCCCCCTCCCTCGCCCTCCGCCTCCCTCTTCCCAGGGCCTCTTCCCATGCGGAGCCCGGAGATGCAGGGAGAGTTTTCCCAGGGGCGGTGTGTGTGTATGTGTGGAGCTCGCCCACGCAGCCCCCAGACCCATCCCAGCTCCATGCAGGGGTCTTTAACAACCCCTAGTGCAAGACTCCCAAAGCATCCCCTTGGCAGCACCGCTCCAGGAGGAGCTGGAGGGTTGCAGCGCTGTGCGCGCCCCGCGCAGGGAGGGGCGCGGGAGTTGCGCCGCTCCGGCTCCTGACGGCTAAACTCTCCTGGCTTGGATGTTTGTGTGCACCGAGGGCTAGTGTGTGAGCCGAGGGGTGTGTGTTTGTGTGTGTGTACACAGAGGAAAGGGCGATTAGTCAAAAGTCTTTTTTAGTCAAAAGTATTTTTTCGTCTCTTTTTTTTTCTCTCTATTTTTTTTTTCCGAGGAGGCTGCTGCAGGGTTGCCTGGCATGAATGAGATCAGTTTTCAGGGTTTTTCCAGGGTGACATTTACTCTGTCTGTCTGAGCAGGGACTGTCTCTATTTAGCTGATATGTTTGAGCTAATCCAATTATTTTCAGACTGCTGCACGCGACAGTTGCATTGTTTATCCAGCGCCAGGAACTTTAATAGAGTCCGGATGCGGTTAGAGTGACAAAAAAACCCAGACCTGTATGTTTTGTACATGAAAGCAGGAGAGAGAGAGAGAGAGAGAGAGAGATGGAGTGAAACAAAAGAGAGGGACAGAGACTCAAACAGTCCCGGAGCGGCTGCCCCGTTTAACCGGAGGGGAACAAAACGGCCGGGGTATTAACGGGAGCGGCTCCCCGCCCGGCCCCGGTACGGACCGGCTGTTCCGTTGGAGTAGGCACCGGTTTGTTGTCGGTCCCGGTACAAGGCAGGCAGCGCTGTGCTCCCCTGGATGCTACATCTCCCACCGGGGGCACCGGCTGCGCGGTATTTTCAAACCGTCCTGCCTCCCCCTTCCCCCCCGCCTCTTCTTTGCCACTTTCTGTTACTTTACCTTCTAGAGACACATCTGCGGTTCGTGATAAACCAACCCCAGCAGCAACACCTAGTTGTTTTTTTTTTTGAAACCTGATTTTTAGCAAGCTGGGAAGTTCGCAGACAAAGAGGGTTAGTGCTGGAGGAAAAGGAGGGAGTGTTTTTGCAGGATGAAAGAGGGAGAGGTGGCTGCAAATGCCTTCTTTTTTAATTTATTTTGTTTTGTTGTTGTTGTCGAGGGGTGTGAGAGGAGAGGGTTTAGTGCAAAGGCTCTGGAAAAACGGTTGCTGTTTGTGGTTAGGGCGCGGATGCCTCTTGCTCGAACTCTGGGGCAGGAGGGAGCCAGCTCTGGGCTCAGTTAGCTCTGCTCTTGTCAGCTGAGGTCTTCTGCTGCTCTCAGATGGGTCAGGAGTGTCATTAGGTACAAGAAAAAGGAAAAAAACAACCAACCAACAAACCAACCAACCAACCAACAAAAACCCATTCAGCCCTCTGAAAGTAGCTGAGAGACATGTCCATGATCTCCCCCTAGTTTCTTCCTCCAAGCTGGGAGGTGGTGGGCTGGGGGAGACTCTTCCCAATAGCTAGGGTGAGAAGTGCCAAAAAGGAGGAGAAGAGGGAGGGAAAGACCTTGATCAGGGCTTAGGCAGGATAGGGGCTGTTTGGAGGCCCAACTATCCAAGATGGACCATCAGGCTGCAGATGCAACAGGGAAGCCAGAGGAGCTTCTGTAACGTGGGTGGTGGAAGCTTAATTAGAAATTAATCAATAGCAGATATTGGCAAAATGGTTGTGTACTGTCTGGGGTCAGGGATGTGTTTTGGTTGTTGATCTGTGATTATTTTGGGGGACTTTGATACGATTTGACCTGAGGCCAAAGAAAGAGCCTCTGCTAGGCTCATGTACCTCCCTGGGTGCTGTGGCAGTGCTCAAGGACTGACACTGGGGTCCTCATAAAAATCAAAAAGGGGACATGGACTTAGATCTGCTATCCATATTTAGGAGGAGGAGGACAGTAAAGAGAGGAGTGTTGTTTGAAGGGGAAGGGTTGAAGGATCCTTGCGAAGTCTGTCAAGGCTTGACTGGTCCATATGGCAACATGGGGTCAGGAGGGCTGTAGAAGCCCTTAATCCAGAGGTGTGGGGGAATTTGCAGCATTGGCCTCAAAGGAGGAACTCGTGAGAGAATTACAAGCCTCTCCAGGGACCCACTCAAGCCACCATGGCGTTTGGATTGTCATTGTCATCATTCCTCTTCCCTGCTGCTGGGACGTAGACCTGCTGCTTCCTGCAGAGCGGTGCTTAGGAGTGGGACAGGATCAGGCCCCACCAGACTCCTCTCAGCTTGTGCCAGGGATGTCACTCAGCCATGGCCTTAGATGCTTGCTTGGAGAGGACTGGCAGGGCCTGGGATGACTGGGTATCTTGGGGGGCTGGGAAATTTTTTGGGGGAGGTCTTTCCCCAGCCCCTTTTACCTCCACTTTCCCTGAGTGAACTATGTACTCTCTTGTTTCCAGAAGGCAGGGAGTGTGTAAACTGTGGGGCTACCTCAACCCCTCTGTGGAGAAGAGACGGCACCGGGCACTATTTGTGTAACGCCTGTGGACTCTATCACAAAATGAATGGGCAGAACCGGCCCCTGATCAAACCCAAGAGAAGGCTGGTGAGTCTCCTTTTTTTGATTCTTCCTTTTGCTTTGAGTCTGCACCTCAGGATGGACAGGAAAGCTCAGCCAGCTCCAAAACGTAGTCCCGCTGCGTTAGAGGGCTGGGAGAGGGGGGTGCTTGGAGAGATGCTCCCAGCTGCTGTGGGCTTCAGTTGTCAGGTCCTTTTGCAAACTGCAAAACAGGTTAAAAAAAAATCAAGATCCAGGGCTTTTGCACACTAGAACTGAGTTTTCTCCCAGGTTGCAATGGGGCTGATGCCTCTGCACAGTGCTTCTGGATGGCGACCCAAGAATGGTGGCACCTTACAAGGAGCTTAAGGCAGAGTAAGAATTTCCTAGTGACCAAAGAGATTATGAGGAGAAGAGGATTTCTCCTGGGCTCTCCACACTGCTGTCCTCCCCTTCCCAAGCATATCTCCATTCCCCTTGGCTCACAGTGTCATGGAGGGGGGGAACCAAGCTGAGTGCCAGGTGCCACTGGAACATCATCTGGTCCTTGGCTGATGGTCCTGGTGCCCCTTGAAGCTGGTGTGATTATTTGTACCTGAGCTACGTGGGTCTTAAATTGTGCCATTCCTCTCCGAGTTGGTGTGAGTGAGGACACAAAGGAAGGGTAAAGCTGGTGAGTGGGCAAAGGTGAGCGTGTGCCTTGTGTCAATTGAGTTGGAGGAAGACAAAATGTGCAGGTAACTATTTGAAATAATAGTTGGAAGCCTCTCTCCTGCACTATGTACAAGCAATACGTTACAGCTTCCCCAGCGATCTATTGCTGAATTTCCCTGGAAGCCACAAGAAGGTCTGGAAGCTGTGGGCATGGCTAATAAATGCATTGAAGTATATTTGGCAAATAATCAGGCAAACCACAAGGGGAAAAAATATATCAAGCAGGGGGGAAAAGAATTATGTTCCCTGCTTGGGAAGTTACTGAATGTTTCAAATCGAGGCAAGTTTGGTTTTGTTAGGATTAAAGATGTGGACAGGCTCCTGGGGGCTGCTCCAAACATGGAGGAAAGGCAGCTTTCTATGGAATTTCTGAGCTGATGGATGGATCTGGCTGGTTGTGTGAGGCTTGTGCCCAGCATGGCTGGATCCTGCAGGCAAGAGAGGGCTTGGTTCGTTAGTCTTGTGTTCCCCATGAAGGTCACCAAGGCCTTGGTCTGGCAGCTCTTAGGCATGGATTCGGCTTCCTCACCTGTGAGATGCCCAAAAGATTGGATCAGCATAATTCCCACAGGCACTGGGAATGTTTGCAGGACGTGGCCCCAGGAGGGGCTTGGCTATGAGGGGCAATGGTGGTGGCTTTTCCTGGTTTTGTGGGTTTTTGGGGAAGATGAGGGTTTACTCTTCTACCCCCAAACTTCCTGCAGGCGAAACCTCTCCTTGCCTTCCTATACACCCGCATAGGAAAACATTAGTCTCCCTCATCTTTCATCTTTCATAGCCTTGTTAGAAAAAAGGAAAAGCTTTCTAGGGAGGGAAGTACAGGCTGGGATTGAAATTTTTTTTTTTTGGGCAGCTCTCTTAATTCTCTTCTCTCCTCCTCCCCCAGTCCTTCTGTCTTAAACACACAACCCTAGGGTTTTTTACCTTTTTTTTTTTTTCTCTCCTCGTTCTCTCTTTATGTGTAAAGTTAACTTCCTAGGAAAAAGCTGCCGGATATCTGAACCCTGGAGATAACTCCTGAACAACAGCTCTGTTTCCCCAGCCCAAACACACAGGAGCTTGAGCGTATCCAAACAAGCAGAGGGGGAGGCAGAATAGGAAAGAGGCTGGGAAGGGGAGGGGGAGAGCTTTCAAAAAGTGTCTGATGGAACCACGAAAGAATGTCCTGAGTCACCCTCAGCCCAGCACATGTAAAATGAACTACATAAATAAATATATTGTAAAAGGTCATTCTTGGGGAAAAGAGGAAAAAAAATGAGAAAGAAAGAAAGAAAAAAGAAAAAGTAAAGAGAGACCTTGTCTTGCATAATCACTCCAATCTTGGGCATTTTACTTAAAGTTTCAGTTACAAAGAGGTTCTTTGAATGTGGCCTTTGCAAAATGGGAACTTGGTTTTTCTATAAATTTTCTCCCCAGCACTATCTAAGGAAAAAAACCCAGATTTCTAGTGCTGTTTGCATCTCTATTTATTTCTCTTACTAACCTCCCAGAAAAAAAAATTAAAAAGCATCAAAGCTGCTGTGGTGTTGGCATTTCATGGGTGTAGATGTAGAAGTGTGAGATGTGTGTGTGTCTGAAGCTTGACCTGCTCTTTCCTGCCTTGTGGAAGTGAGTGGGCTGGGGAAGGCAGTGTGTGGATGGAGGCTCAGGGTAGGGATGCAGCACACACTCCTCTCCCTCTGTCACAGGTTTCCTGCATGACCTTGGGCTGGTTTTGTAGACTTTGATCCCAGGCATGCTGAAACTAATGAAAGGACTCTGATGGGTTGGAGAGAGAAGGCAAATAAATCTTTATATGCTGAGAACCCAACCCAAGCCTTATGAAATTCAATGGGCATCTTTGTAAGGGGTTCCTTTAGGGGAGATGGATAGAGCTTTGCTGGTCAAAGGGGCTTGGGCAGGTCTGCTTTAGGTGGCAGGTGGAAGATCTGGAGATATTGGAAAGAGGATCAGGAATGGGCAGGTGTTACCACACCACTGCTCTGCTTAAAAGGTCTACAGCCCTCTTGGACACTATGCCAGTTTCTGTTGAAGCCAGTGGCAGCCCTGTCATTGATGTTGCTGAGATAAAAGCTTCCTTTGGGTTTTCTTCCTTTCCCATGTGGATGCAGATCTCTCCATTTCTGTGTCCACCTGTGCTGGTTTTGGAAAGATTATAGCCAATTTCTCAGAGGGCCCATGCATGTGCAGTCTTATTTTAGGAAGTGAGGAAGTGGGTGCTTGCAGTTTCCTGAGTACTCCACGTAAATCCAGACACTGAAAATGCCCCTTAATTAATCATCTTGGTTCAGTGCTTTCTTCCTCCTGTATCTTCTCATCACTGCCAGCACTTCTGAAGTTGTACCCTTGCTCACATGCAACTGAGCCATGAGGTCTGGTCCTACAGACGATACGGGGCACCCTGTTAGTCATCCCATCACTTCTATGGCCAGGCTGGAGTTGGTACTAGCATCAGTGGATGCCATTGCTAAGAGCTTTTACAATAGTGTTATTATTCATTGTTACCTGTCCACTGCTGGTGTCTCCAGTATAGCTTGGTACAGACTAAAAGGTACAGTCTGGGACCAAGAGAGCTAATGATGCTACATTTTTGTAGGAGGAAGCACAGCAGATATAAAAGGTTTTAGAGAAAAGAATGGATATTGTGATTTACTTCATGTAAACTTCATGTTTGTTTGAAGGTAGCTAGGTGGTGATCAGGCATGTCGTTTAAACATGCTTGCCATAAGAAATTATGGTGAGCGCTGGGTAGAAACCCCAAATATCTTCAAAGGGGATGCTTCCCCTGTGTGGGCTGAGTCAACTATCACTGGTTTTTAGAAATTTCCTTGGGCTTGATATTTTTAGGTCTGCTAAGGGCAAAGCTGCCACTGAAAGACTCAATCCAGACTCTGAGCCACCCATGCCGGTCAGCGGGAGCTCGAGGGGCAAAGACACGCAAACTTATCCCCTGGGTCTTGGCAAGAGCTTGGCTTTGCAAGCTCTTGTGTCTGTGCTGCATTTGAAGCATGCCTATTAACCTGGTGATTTTGATGGGAACCAAATTTAGGGCCATGGCATGGTCTAGACGAGGACAGGAGCGAGATTATGTGTGCACATCTCTTGGGGGTTCGTGGTGGGATGCTTCAGCTTCATCTGCAGGTGCTGGGATTTTTGCAACCAAAGACCCATGTATTGTTCTTAGTTCTTGCTTCTCATCAGCATGGAGAAGTCAGCTAGAGACCTCACTGGGGTTGAGACTGACTTGTTTTAGTGTGGTTTACAGTCAGCCAAAGTGAAACTGTCCTCATGGGCAGCTAGTGAGAGCCCTTTCTGTCAGATCAGGCTCTCTGCAATGCTTCCTAACGCTCATGGGCATTATATTATTTATTTTTCAGACAGTTCTTTTTGTCTAATTAAAAGAACAAAAAAAACCCCTAACCAACCCAAACCCTACTCTATCTAAAACAAAACCAACCCGTCCTCTCTCCACCTACGCTGTATTCAATTATGATTAAAATTGCAACATGACCTAACAAGAGTTGGTATTAACAGCAGCACTGTGCCAGTGTCCATGTTTGCATTTTGGGTTTGTTGTACAGTATCCAAAGATGTGGTATTTCATTTTTTTTTTCTTTTTAAATGTTGGATGTGCTACAGTGTGCGGCTGTGTGGGGTGAGGGGTAAATTTGAAACAGTAGAAGCACAAAAGAGAGCATTAAAGGCTCAGTTCTGCAAGGTGCCAAGCATTGCTATGATCTGGCAAATCGCTTGAGCACATGCTTTAACTTTAAGCACATGAGCAGTCCCATTGAAAGCAAACACATCGGGATGAAATCAGAGCTCTGCGACTGTGTCATATTGATGAAGAAGAGATAGGATGGGGATCTAAAGGTCTTTTTAATTCTTTTTTAGGAGCTGTAGGCACTTGCAGGCACGTGAACACACATAGAAGTTTGCCAACTCCTTTTCTTCCTTCAGTGGCAGAAGGACAATTTGTTTGCTAAAGTTACAGTTTTTAAATGATGAGCACGCATTCATGCATGTGAAAGAAGAGTGACTTTGCTAAATTTGGCTTTGTTAAATCATTATTGCAGCTCACAAAAAAGCTTCTGTATACACCTTAACACGTAGGCTTCTTTTCTTCTTCCTTCCCCTTTATGAAATGGTAAAATTCTTCTTTCAGGCTCATTACCAATCCTTAAATAAACATGAAGGTTTAGGCTGCAAAAGGGTGTAATTAAAAAGTTGGGATTCTCACAGCTTGCCACAGTGTTATTTCCGACCTGGAGCTCGTATCCTTTGAAGCTGAGCTGAATTGACGGGACCAGGCTGTGCTTGCGGTTGGACCCGGCGAGCAGCTGCCCACCAAGCTCAGTGTGGGTCTCACCCAGAGCTCACTGGAGCCGGCCTGACTCATGCCGTTGACTCCAGCAATTGTTGGTTCAGGCCCTGACTGCAGAATTAGACCCCTGGGGGGGTCTATGTGAATTAAGATGGAAAGACATGTTGGCATTTAAATAATATTTTCCCCTCTGGAATGGGCTGTGCCAGCGCTGCTAATTTTGATGAGTTCTATCAGAGGTTTAGCACTCACTTTTAGGATGCCCTTTGGCACCTGTTTCAGTTCATGTATAATTTGGGATTAAAGTACCTCAGGGATTTTTTCCAGAATTATTATTTGTTCTCACAAGCCAGTTTCTGGAGGCCTCTGCTGATGTGCGTCAGTCTTGCAGGGTTGATGTTTTCTTTCTCAGCACTTTTGCTGATTGCATATCTCTTTTTTTTTTTTTAACGCTTTTTTTTTCTCTCCCTTTCCTTCTCTTCTCCTGTCTGTCCCCCTCCTCCCCACAGTCTGCAGCCAGGAGGGCAGGCACGTCCTGCGCAAACTGTCAGACCACCACCACCACCCTGTGGAGGAGAAATGCCAACGGCGATCCTGTCTGTAACGCCTGCGGGCTCTACTACAAGCTGCACAATGTAAGTGTGACTGCTACACTCCATAACGGGGCCTCGCTTTTGGTGCTCGATGCTCCAAACTCTCCCTTGACTTAGGGATTTCCAGTCTTGTGTGATGCTGTGACCTCCTTTATCTCTTTGGGGACTTCGGGATGATGAATAGGCATCCATTCAAACAGAGCTGATCTCACTTGGGGAAGTATAAACCAGGGCTGTCCATGGGTAATGTTAGAGCTTGTCCATGCCTGAGCCAAGAAAGGAGGCGTGGACCAACACAGAGAGACATTATCCACTGCTGATTGGGCTCAGTGCATTGGAAAAGACAACATGCCATCCTGCAAGCTGATACCTCTTCTATGCGTAGCTTGGTTCACCCAGCAAACACAGACTCTGGAAAAAAAGGAAAGTGTGCCAGCAACTATTTAGATCTTTCCTGGATTTGTAGCTGCCTTTGTCCTATTCTTCCACCACTCCCCAAAGATGATTTATTTAGGTCTTGTGTTTGCCCTGGTTGACGTAAGTGATTCCTAACCCAACAAGGACTTGATTTCGTTAGTGGGTTACAGAGTCTGCTTAACCTGTGATGTGAATTTTAAAGCATCTGTCATTGGAAGGGAAGGAAAAATGAAATGAAATGGCTGGCAGATTTAATCTAATATCTCCATGCAAAGCCAGCTTGCAGGAATCAAGGATATGTGCCCCAGGGAAAGAGCTAAGGGGATCTGAAAAGTCTTCTACTGAATAACACTGCTAATAAAGGAGTCTTAAGGCTACTCCTGTTCCTCTCACTGCACATATAGCATTAGAATAATTATTATGTCAGAAGAAGGAAAAGACTCAGTTTCTATGCTTTGATACCACATTTTTTTTTTCTCCTAGTGGTCATTTGCTTTATGTTTAACTGAGAAATCTCAGGCTATGTTTTGTGCTCATGTCCGCCCATGCAAACACATCAAAGGCAGCTCGGGTTTCATGGAGCACCCAACCCTTGTGGTATCTCAATCCCTTCCATTTGTTATTTCAAGCTCTTTGGTTTCTTGGGATGAGTAAACAAGTTTGGATTAAGTAGAAAAAAAACAAACAACAACTGGGCTAATTTTTCACCTGTTCTGTGAGAGGCATCTCTCTTGGGAAAGATGAAAATGTGTTTACCCTTTAGCGGGCAGCCGTCTCAGCATGTTTTGAGTCCTATGTAGCAAGCAAAGCTTGTCATCAAACTCTGTGTGATCACTGCAAACAAAGGGGTTGGACATGGAGTGAAAGCTCCCAGAATATCACAAGAAAATATTCTGTTTGCTATTTCCACAGCAAGAAGGGAGCAAGGTCAACCAGATTCACTGGAGGAGTCTCTCTGCTTGTGCTATGCTTTTAGTTTGACCTTGTAGTCACCAGTGATAGGACTTAAATCATGTAGCTTGGGAGACCTATAAGGACACCTATATCTGAGCTGCTTTCTGTATACTCCAGCAAAGCCCTTTGAAGAAAATAGGCTCTTCTCAGGTGCCGTTGGTTGGACCTGATGGAAATGCCTGTGTGTGAATGACGTGGCTTGTAGCCTTGAAGAGGGTGTATTTTCTCCCCATGACTACAAAAGGTGACAGGATGATGAGTTCAGATGTGTCTCTCTGCATTGCAAACATCTGCCTGGAGGAATCCCTCCAAGGTGTCTAGAATGGTACTTTGGTGCCAGGGTTTTCTAGAAATGTGCCTGCAAGAGCACATCCTTTTTCACACTCATATTGTGAACCTAGTTGGCCTGAAATGACCCTTAGATCTGCTGTTTAAGGAAACTCTGATCCATTTGTGAAATTTGTGATATGGGGCAAGCCTTGAGCACATTGGAACCATTTTCATATTCATTAAAAACACTGACAGCTGCTTAAAAGCTCAGCACAGCTACTCACCAAAGTCAAGTAGTATCTTGCCTTATGAGCAACTCCATTAATGGAGCCTGCTTAAATGAAACCCTAGAGGACTGAGATACCGTGTGCAGCAACATAACTAGGCAAGGAATACCAAAATTTGGCTATGAGTGGGTAGATCCTTTTGTTTTTACTTTTTTACAAAGATGCTTAGTTACTACTGCGGTGAGAAACAGGCAAAAATAGCAGATGATAGTCCTTGAACATATCACCCTCAGCTTTGAAAGTCCACGATGGCAGAACATTGGACAATTATTCTGCAGCCCAAATAGCTTTGGAAGCTGTGGCTGTGAAGGCCACACTGTGCTTCAGAAGCTAAATAGGAGTGAGGTTTTTGTGACCAGTCATAAGGCAGTGGTAGCTTCAAGGAGAAGTCTTCTCTTTTTAGTTGCTGAGAGGCAGGACCTAGGGAGCTGTGCTAACTGCCTGGTGAGCAGCATCAACATCATCCTTTAACTGACTCAAGGCAGGGAAGAAGGATAGGCATTGCACATGGACAAGCTTCCTTGGCTGGTGCAAACTGGTCTGGTCTGTTAAAGTTCAAGATTCCTTTGTGTAGACTGTGGTCCTGCTCCCTTTGTATATCTTCCCTGCATAGGTTCTCCACCAGGAGAGGAGTCACAAACAGAGAGGCCCTTGGTAGCATGTCCCTCCCAAATAGCTGAGTGTTTCTCCAGACGTTGCATCAATGCCGGTGCAAGGTCTTCAGCTGCTCAGAAGATGCTTTCACCTTCTTTCCAGCTAGATAGTACCAAGTTCCTGGCTGCTTTTTTACTCCCTCCTCCCATTTTGTTTTTTCTTTGGGTTTAATGATGTTTTTCTTGGCCCTTCAGATCATTAGAGTGTTTTAATGGATTGACCTGAAGATGAAACTTAGCCAGTTTTTAAGTCCACCCCGGGAACAATTGTGGTGAATGATCACAGGCTATTTTTTCATGCTGCTATTTTTTTTCACGGGGTTCTATCAGTTTGTTTTACTGTTGATTCCCACAGCTTAAGCAAACCCATTTGTCAGTAGGATATAAGCAATAATCGTAATAGTCTTGGGGTGCATTTAGAGAAGCTGCTGGCATTCGTCCCACTGGCTTCAACAAGAGCCAGCTCCATTAACACCAGTATTAACAATGACTAATATTTCACATTGATACGGTGCCTTTCATCCTGTGGCATCCCAGAGTGCTTTCTAAGATACAGCTAGCCTGGAAGATTAACCCAACATTGTAATGACTATGTCTGAAGGATAAATCCGCTTCAGTGACAGGACCTTATTGAGGTCAATGGCAAAATCCCATTGTCTTCAGTCAGAGCAAGATCAGACCTACAATGTTTAAGGCTATTCCCTGGATTGGATCTGTTGAATGTGAGGTTATTGTCCTTGTTATTTTAGTCCTTCTTAAAAGTAGGATGAGCCTTCACACATTTCATGGATGGATGGGAGTTTACCTTGCTGGAGGTGCACAGCAGACTGGTCTGTGCCCACAGAAACAAGTGAGTTACCATTGATTTTAGTAAAAGCCCTCAGAAAAGACCTCCTTCACAGTGTCCTAAAGCAGGACTATGCATCCCAAGAGCAGAGCAATTGGTATTTTGCATATGATAAAACAAAGAGCATAATTGCTGCCCATAATTAATTGACTCCATCTGAAATTAATGAATTTCATATACATGCATTGGGCTGTTTTAATTTTAATTTAGCATGTGTTTGTAATTTTTATCAGAATGAATTTTCATGGAGAAGGCCTTCCCTCCGGGTCTCTCATTTCTCTATCCTAGAAACAGAGGTGGGTCCACGGCTTTGATGTTTTGGGGACCGCTTTATTGTCACTGGCCTTTGAAGTCACTGGAAAAAAAAATCCATCTTGCTGCTGTGACTGTGCTGGTCTCACTCCTCCTGACATTTACCTGAGTCCTTATGTGTTTGGCATTTGGGCCAGGTACCTGCTAGGAGGGTGAGACCATGTACACTGGTGTGATGTGTCCAGCTGACAGCTTGGATGGCATCTCTGACCCCAGTTGTGGACTGGCCATGGCTCTGTCACCATCCTGAGTAAAACTGGTATTCTCATCCTCCATCCTTAACTTTCACATCTAATCATGGCCTGGGCCAATCTGTACTTAGTGATTGAGGGAAACATGAGAAGTGTTGCTTGGAGGAAGTGCTCATTTTCCTGCAGGACATGACACCATGCTATACAGGGTCAGGACCCTGTGCTTGCTCTAAGAGCCAGTACAGTCCCAGTTCCAGCACCAGGCTGCTGTTGCTTTGCTACCAGCTACAGAGATTGTACCTTTGCTTCTTCACCTGGAAATCGATTCTGGCTACCCCTGAGCCTTGGTTTCATGATGCAACTGCTCATCAGGAGCTGGGGAGACTGGGGCTTGTGTGTGCCTCCCTGGATCTGAGCTGGATTCATAGGTGATCTGGACTTCCAGGTCTCTTGCAGCATCACTGTCTGGTGGGACTGATGTAGGGCTGCCTCTTGGCTTTCAACTTGGGCATCATGTCCCTGATGGCTGATTTTAAACAGACCAGGCCAAGATTTCCCACTTCACATATCCAACTGTAGCAAAGGGTGTGTATCCCCCTTTCTCAGTGAGGACAGGAAGCCAGGAAGGCAGGTGATGTTGTGTTTAAAGCTCATGACATTTGAGGTTTATGCTCCTTGCTGCCCTACAGCTGTTGTTGGACAGAGGAATCTGTCCTACCTTTAGCAAGCAGGGCTGCTTCCTCCAGCCCCCTTCATCCAGAGTTAGAGATATCAGCCTTTTAGTCATCTATAGTGTTCAGCCCTGGGGTGTTTGCTAGCCCCTCCTGGTATGGCTGAAGTTCTGCAGAGAAGCCAGTCCACGATTTGTGTAAATTCCCATGAAGGCTCTCAAGTCTGGATTTTTAAGGGTGTTGATTGATATTGGATACATAAATCTCTTCCCAAGTCTGGTTTTTGGGGCTTTTGTTGCACTTGTGCTAATGCATATTGTGATGTTGAGTGCTGATGTAGCAACAGGGGTTTCTTCCAGGAGGTTCAACAGACCTTTCTGAACCCTGATGGGTGTACAGTTGGTCGTTGCAGCTGCTTATACCCACACAGAAGAGTTTAATGCTTAGGTTTCCTATAGGTATGTCTTCAGGAAAGCAGAAAATTCTCTGCTGGGCAACATGGATACCTGTTTCAGCATCCCTAAAAAACCCTGGAAGGCTTTAGAAATAAAATCAGATCTGCTAAAGTAAATCTGAAAGGATGATGAGAACAAAATCTTTCCAAAGAAGAAAAAATGAGACAAATGCCTGTTGCTTTTTTGTGAAGAGTTTGCCCTAATGCCACTGTGAAAACTTGAGACCCCTCATAGCCCTGAAATCCCAGTAGCTCTTGCTGTTAATGGTTTTAGGTCAGTCAGGAAGCCTCGGGGTAAGATGGTTTCTGCAGGGAGTATTTCAGGGTGATAATGATTGGTTTCATTCCTTAACGTAGTCCCATTACCAGATAGCTGAAATTTTTCAGCAACTGTCAGTTATTTGGGTATGTTTTGCTCCTGGGAGGCTCTGTCAGTAATTTTCTGTCGTCTTGTCTTTAGAAATTTCAACCCAACTTGGGATTTCCTGTCGAGATCTGAATTTTGGGATGGGGAGGGGAGAGTTTGTGTAGTTGTGGCACACAGAGGATGCAAGGGGAAGGAGGGGGGTGGGCTGCTGGTCCTGGGCACATCCCCAAAACTGCCTGAGCAGGGGGCATGGGAATCCCACGGTGATATGGGGAGAAGGAATGGAAGCACAAAAAAAATAATTGATTTTTGTTTAGATTAACAGACCCTTGACTATGAAGAAAGAAGGAATCCAGACCAGAAACCGAAAAATGTCTAGCAAATCCAAAAAGTGCAAAAAGGTCCATGACAACCTTGAAGACTTTCCCAAGAGCAGCTCCTTTAACCCCGCTGCCCTCTCCAGACACATGTCCTCCATCAGCCACATTTCACCTTTCAGTCACTCCAGCCACATGCTGACTACACCGACACCGATGCATCCTCCATCCAGCCTCTCCTTCGGACCTCACCACCCTTCCAGTATGGTCACTGCCATGGGTTAGCAAGAGACTCCCCTGCTGAATGCTTACAGTCTCAAAATGAGATTTACTTTATATACTTGCATTTTTGCAGGCGTGTGGTTATGGGTCTGACATCCCAAATCAAATGGGAGGGGGGAAAACCAAACAGAGTTAAAAAAAACAAATAAAAATGTTATTTGAAGGCATAAGAGAGGAAAAAAAATAACTAAAAAAAAAAACACTCAGAAAAAAACTACAAAAAACACAAAAAAGGAAAAAAAAAGAAAAAAGAGAAAAAAGTAAAAAAAAAAAAAGTTTAAAAAAAGTGATGTTTGCCACTTTTTAAAGGAACTCACTATGGCGTCTATGTATTCTTACCCACTGAATCTGGATACCATTTGTGAATAAGCCATTCAGAACTTGCATTCCCTATTGGACAAGATCTCTAGTGCTGTGAAAAAAAAAAAAAAGAAAAAGAAAGAAAAAAGAAATAATAAACTAAAAGAAAAAAATGCTGAACATTGCATATAACTTATATTGTAAGAAATACTTGTACATTTGAGGAAGACTTTATTGCATCTGGAGAGCTGTAAAGAAAAAAGGCATGAAGGACTCCGAGAGATTTTTTTGTTGGTTTTTTTTTTTTTTTTTAAGAAAATAAAAAAGGAAAGAGGATGGGAGGACAATTCAAAAACCAGAAAAAACCAAACAATGCAGACCAAGAGGAAGCGAGGTCTTACCAACAAATGGACCAACTGCCAGTCATGTCTTCTCCTTTGATTTTATTTTTATTTTGGGTTTTTTGTTGGTTGGTTTTATTTTTATTTTCAGTTTCTTTTTCCTTTCCAGGGAGGGGGAGGGGGCTGGCTAGAACGGTTTGGATGATGCATTAACTAACTAACTAACTAACTGAAGAATAACTAAATCAATAAAAGCTGTAGGGAGATCATTCATTTTGGGGCCACGGGCCTTTTTACATAGGAAGTACCAATGGTGTGGGGCAATCAGTGTTACCATGCGGACATTGCCAACAAGGGGTTGTCAGATAGCCATTCTCCAGGTCTATATGCATTGTGAACAAGTTCCTGTAATTGTTGTTTGTATGTATAATTCAACGCACCCGAATAAGAAAAGATGTAGATTTATTTCATCCTATTATACAGACTGAATGGTTGTATAAATTTATTTACTGCTAGTGATAAGACCTGCTTTATTTTTTTGTTGGTTTGTTTTTTTTTGTTTTCATATTTTTTCCTCCTTTTTTTTTTTTTTTTTTTGAGAATAAACTAGATTAAATTCTGTTGACTTAAAAGTGTTTTGTGCTTGGGGGTGGGAAAAGGAATGTGCTTCTTTCTCTATTTTTTTCTTTTTTTAAATTAGTTTTGATGGTATTTATTACATAGGTATGGGAATGTGTGTCTCTGCACTCATGCCGACAGCCAAAGCAGCGTTTGTGGTGGCTTGATACAAAACAAACAAAAACAAACCACAGAACAAAGGAAAAAAAAACCCTCAAAAATAAATGGACTGCATGTATGTGTAACCCCACTGTCCGCTGTGTGCTCCCTGACCCTCAAACTGCATCCCAACTTCTGCCTCTGCCTTATGTTGAGCTGCCATGTGGGATGGGTCCCTTTTGGTCTCAGTCAACCATGATCACCACAGTAGCAATGCTTTGTTGAGGACAATTTGGGACTGGGGCAAGTGCAAAGTTGTGATAGAGTCCTTGTGAACCTGGCTATGTTTTGGGAACTACTAGGAAAGACCCCAAGACTTTGGACCAGAGCTGGAAAAGTGCTTTCTGCTCTGCCTTGTTGCATACTTAGTGGTATAGTTGGATGGTCTACAGTTGAGACCTTGATGTGAAATCAAGATGGACCAGACTCTGTCCCTGTGCTTGGAGGAATGGGCAGAACCTGTTACAAAAGGCTGGATTTGATGGTAGACAGAGGACAATTCCCAGAAATTCAAAGGCCATCAGCCAGCTCCTTCCTGCAAGAGTTTTCTTTGAAACAATGCCATTTTTATTAATGTTATCACTGTTAATAGCAAAGTTTGGCTTTCATAATTTGATCTCTGGCTGTTTCAATTCCTAGGAATCATTCCTCCTTTTAGTCTTCAGTATTTACTCTTCCAGAATCTTTATATCTTCATAAGAGTTGGGTATTTGCTTTCCCAAATAAAGGGTTAAACATCTTATCACTCCACTCCATTTGCTGGAGATTTAAGCATGGTGTGATAAGATAGAGATTGTCAGGGCTGTGAGAAAATACTCAGAAAACCCCAAACAAACAAAAAACCCAACAACCTCCAAATATAAAATCCTCAAGAGATGTGGCTTGCAGAATGAAATAACTCAGTTCTTTTAGCCAGAAATATATGTACTTCTGCTTTTCAGTGGCCAGGTAGATGGAAAAATATCAGCATATCTGTCAGATGCTATTCTGAACCCATTTTCTCTTGGGTGATAACTGGAGAGGGTAACTGTGGGATGGTCTAATCTTCTGCAGGATGGTTCACATGAGTAAGGATGTTTCATATAAGAAAGACCACTTTGAAACTTTCAGGACGATTACATAGAGGTCAAATAGCCATTTAATTTGGAATGGAGTGGGGAGAGGAAGAGGATTAACCTTTATTTGGGCTTTTTCTCCTCCATTTCAACAAGAACCTGGTTAAAACTATGTCTACCATAAAGGAGGATTTAGCAGATGTAAGCGGAACAGGCAGTAATAGTTTTCTAATGTTGTATATTCTTTCCTTTTTTTCTCTGTTGACAAAAATGTGTAAAAAAAAAAAAAGAAAAGAAGTCAGAACAAATGGCACACGTTTAAATTCTTATGTTAATCACCTTTCTGCTTTCTCAATGAATATTTTAAGCATAAAGACTAAATGTCGAAATAAAACAGAGTGAAGAATTACTGAGATGCAAATGGAGATCTTGTTGGCTCCTAATTAATCATCTGTGAACTATAAAGCTATTTTCAATTAGCCTGACAAATCAAAGGAAATAATCATCTTTGCTGATATTAAGCTTGAGAGATTATTATTTTTTAATTCGTGATGCTACAACCTTTCCCTCCTTTTGCTCATCAACAGATTGCAGTTGAACTAAGACATTGATTCCAGGACCTCAGCAATGGTGAAAATTAGAGGAGGATTCACATAGTAGAATTTTACTCTTCTGTATTCTTGTATTTTTTATCTTTCAATTTGCTTTAGAGGGGTCTGGCTCCTGACTTGCTCTAATGTTTTTTTTTCCTATAAACTGGATCCACCTTCATCTTGCAGTTTCCTTCTGATGTTGTTTCATAGGTCTTAGGGGCACTGAGTGAGATGAAGCAGGATTGAGGCCAGCTCAGAGAATGAGCATCCTGAAAAGGACAGAAATGGAGACACTCTGTCTCCATATAGTCTAGGAAATACATACAGCTTGTCTGGAGAATTCTTACATCAATTACTTTATATTTTGATGTTAGGAGCAGGGTGAATAGGATAGCTCACATCACATACCTCGATTACTGCCCGAGATGCTAAATTAATGAGTGGTCTACCAGTTTCTCAGTCTTTTCTTTTTATCATTTCTTCTCTTCTCCCAGTGGAAATATTCCAGAATTTTAATGTATTGAAGGATTTTGGTTTGTTATGTTTTTTTTCCCCTAAATTTGCTTTGTTTTGTTTGTTTGCTTGGGTTTTTTTCTTTGTTTCTTTCCTTTCACACAAGAGAAAGATCTGGTTTACAGAAAAGGCTGAGAGCTGTTGCTTTTGGGCAAATGCTTTGTGAATGGCAACTCTTGCCTTTCTTCATTTCTGAAATCACAGGGGAATGCTGATGAGAGGCAGGTTGGAGCAGGAAAGCCCTCTGAGTCATGGCTTTGCTTTGATAATCTGTATTGTGCACAAAACACAAGTCTTTAGCAGGGTCAAATCTTGTGGTCAGTCTCTTTTTGCCTTTCTTGCAGGCAAAATGCCTTCTGTGAATTTGAGTAAGAGCTGCTGTGGCTGTGGAAAATGCATTTTAGTCACAATCCAAGCAAAGGTCCATTGCCATGAGTGGAAAGACTCCTAATGAGTAATTGCAGTAAGACTTGAATCCATCCAGAGGGACCTGGGCAAGGCTTGAGAAATGGGTCTGTGAGAATATGAGGTTCAACAAGGCTAAGAGTTAGGTCCTGCACCTGGGTCAGGGCAGTCTGCAGTATATAATCCAGGATGGAGGATGAGAGATTGAGATTAACCCTGAGGGGAATGACTTGGGGGTAGAGGTGGTGAAAAGCTGGACATGAGCTGACAATGTGTGTTCACAGCCCAGAAGCCAACTGTGTTGCTTGCCTGATGTTCTCTGTGTGCCTGTATGGATAGCTAAGCTACAGCTCTACGGAAACCAAGGCACAACAGAAATGTATAGCAAATTTATACCTGTTTCACACAATTCCCTGAGGCTATACAGACTCCTGGGTGGATGTTGGATCACTCTGTCTTAGAAGTATATTTCCCTTGTTATAAGTTTAAATTAAGGCTTTGACCTGAAGCTCAACTCATTTTTTTCTCTCAAGGTACAAAACACCTGGTTATTTAACCTGTCCTTTTACATTTCCACACTGGGTTACTGTCAAATCCAGAGGCACTGAAATAATTCATTGGAAACCTGTCCTCTGGGAAGACAGAAGTGACTGAAATGCTTAGGGAAAGCTTGCTTGCAAACCTCACAAGCTAGTGTTCACGCTAAACAGGGATAATTAGCCAACCTTCTGCATGTGTATTTAGGCTTTCCCTAAGAATATAGAAGCCAACCAATTAATATTGTGTTGCAATATTGTGGTGCAATCATTTGCTTAACTATTCCTGTATTAGAACCACATTAATATTGTTACACTACTTGACTGGATAACTCTTTTCTAGCTAAGACACAATGTGTAAATCAACGGGCTCCCCTTGGTTAGAGGGAGCACTGCTGTCCACACACCTGGGTTGCTTTATTCCAGGTCAGGATACAATCCTTCAGCTCCCATTCTGCTTTTAATTACACTCTTTCCTAATATTCCCCAGTCATAGAAGAGCTTCTTCTCTCACCTGTGACCATGATGAAGAATTAAGAAGTCAGAAGAAATCAATACAAGCTGCTATGAATGCAGGGAGGGGTTTACAGCTGCTGGTTTCTTGAGACTCTTGGTTTCTTCTCCCATGTACCAAGACTGTATATGGTCAGGGAGGCCAGAGAAGGTGAAGTTGTCCCACTTGCAAAACCTCAAGCTAGCTGCAGAAGTTCATCTCTTTTCTAGACGCATGCAGAAATGATCGCTGATGAATTTACTTCCTATGGAGTCACACTGGAGCAGATTTATAGATTCTGTGATAAATTTTAAACTATATTTAGGGACTCTGAGGAAACAGTAATGAATAGGCACAGGTCCTGAACTCTAATTCTTTATTGCAGCTGCTTCATAATAGAGGTTTTTTATTTTTAAAAGTACCAGTATGGGACAGGAAGTGAAGGGAATATAAAATTGTGCCGAGCCTGGAGAGAGGAGGATCCTCAAGTAGGAATTGAACAGGACCCATGGGAAAGCCAAAAAGGAGGAAAGAGGGACTGAACCTATGATGGATTTCTGAACAGTCACCCAGGGTCTTTCCATTAATAGCAGGCAGGATGTTTTCCTTTATGAAAACCCAATTAAGTCTGTCAGACACTGATAACCTCTCTATAAGAATGTTCCTAGTGTGTGCGCTCTATAGATGTGCGTAATAGGGATATTGTTGGCTATTATGTTTTCACATGGGCCTGTCAACCTTGTTTGTATTTAGTAGACCTTTTCCAAGAGGGTCATGGGAGAGGAAGGTGAAAGCCTATGGATTTGATGATGTATATCTGTCCCTGTTGTGTATGCATAGGTATTTCATGGATGTTACACAGGAATGGCTGGGGTTTTTTTGCTCTACAGAGTTGTCCTTTTGCATCAGGAGATGTAAAAGTTGAGTGCAGGCTCTGGTAAGGACATCTCTCCTTATCACATCATTGGCAAATGGCTTGAAGTTTTATCACACAAACCCAGAGCATCAAATTCAGCATCTCTGCTCTGAGTCACAGTTTCAAAGTGCCCCTTCTCTCCACTCTTGCCCTTAGAGTGGACAACACACATGTTTTTCTTGGCTTCTGGCTTTAGCAGCATGTCTCAGATTTCACTTCCCTATGGTGCAGAGGAAATCTGCTCAAACTTTTCCTGACCTGTCTGAGTGGAAGTAGCTGGTCTCTGAGAAGTTTATTTTCAGGAGAATTGAGCTTGGAGGCAACAGGCCTTCCAAGCCTTCAAGAGGTATGTCTTCATGCCTCCTGGCTTCTTGAAGACCTCAGGCTGGTCAGGCACATAAGTACTTGCTTTACTTGAGTATGATGGATCAGCATAGAGTATGTCAGCTAGCTCAGGCATGATTTATTATGTTTGGAGAGATGGGGAAATCCTGTGTTTTCACCTAATTTTCTTTTCCTTCCCTCTGGTCTACTTGATCCACATCTCTGACATAATGTCATGCATCTTTACTATGTATGTAGAGTGAATAATCCTTCAACTCAAACCTGCCTTCCAACTTTGAGGATCAGGTCTTCAACCCAGTGTCGCTAAAATCAATTGCCAGTTCTCATGCTCTGCTCACTCCCAGGAATTACTGGGTTCCTTTGACTAAGTTCTCCTTTCAAATTTGGATACTCAAATCTTCTCTCTTCTCTACCATAAATCTGCTGGGTTAGGAACAGAAATCATTTTTCCTTTAAGGCAGCAGGAAGTCTGTAGTCAATGAGAATCCAGTGGCATAGAACAGGAAACATCTATCATGCCTACAGAAGCTTATTGATTTTGATAAGTGCTTGGGCTGAGATCAATCCAGATAAACATATTCCTGCCTCTTGCAGGATAATCGCAAAGATTTCTAGATGTTTTTGGATCATTGTGTAACATATTTTAAATGCCATCTTTGTCCATTTTTCAGCTTGGTGACTGACTATGGGTTAGGAACATGGGTGGACAGCACTAGCTAAATGGGGGTTGTGCCCTTTTCACAGCTCTGGGATGTAGAGACATTTGTGTCCACACTAGCTGCAGTAATGGATGAGAAGCAGTGATGCCCTTGATAGACTCATAGGCCTGCACAAGCTCTAGTACATGTCAGTGTATCAGAATATATGTTAGGTGGATGAGCACCCACAAATATAATTAATCAGCTTGACCTGCAAAACAGTTTATTCTGCATCCCCACTGCTAAACCAAAGCCAGACTTTTCCTATGTATACAAAGGTATGATCATAGAATCATAGAATCATAGAATGGCCAGGTTGGAAGGGACCTCAAAGATCATCTAGTTCCAACCCCCCTGCCACAAGCAGGGATGCCGAAACACTAGACCATGTTGCCCAGTGCCACATCCAGCCTGGCCTTGATGATCTCATGTCAAAAGACCCTGCAGTCAAGTGTCTGCTCATTCACTTCTGAGTCTATTCTCCTGTCTTAGGTACTCCATTCTTAAGGTTTTCCCATGGTCTCTAGCCTTTACCCAGGTCATCATTTGCTGATTCTTCTATTTGCATTCAGCAAAGCAAAGGCAGCTTGCAGCAGTTAGTGCAGCAGAACTGAGTCAGTAGATTCAGCAGTTGATTCAGAAACATGAATCAATTCACATCCTGATCTTTTGGAAGATATCACTCCTGAAAAAGCCCTCTTCTCTCCTCTCTCTTGACATCCATCTCCAGAGCCACTGATGCCGATGGACAGACTCCTGCCTCCTTTGTCAGCTTTGCATCAGCCCTGAGTGAGGGTCAGATGTTGGATTTCCTGGGCTGTCAGCCATTCTTGGTCCTCAAAGGAACAGACAGCCTGTCAGAGGTGATCAATAAATGCCATTGCCTGTCCTGGTGTGTGAGGCTTTTCAAAAAGAAACTCCCAGAAGGAGATTCAAGCCTGGGATGCAATCTTGACCACACTTAGTTGATATTCAGTGAGAGGCGGTTATGATGGTGGTAGTCTTCCTTCAAAAGGTTCACAGTGCATATATCCTCAAGCAATGACAAAAAGAGATGGAAAAGAATCATCCAATCCTTCTTTGTCACTTCTTTTTTATACCAGTATCCTGGTATCTTTATACCTCCTTTATACTTAAGGAAGGGGAAGATGGAGTTACATCTTATTTATGCTGGACTGCGTTCAGCCTTTGGGCTGGGTCATTTATCTTTTTAGGTGGCCAGGAAAAGTCTTCAAGTGCATCAGTGTAATAGATTTTGATGGTGTTGGAGCTGTGAAACTAAGACTGGAATTAATCCAAAGAATGAAGTTATGTCCTGAATTATATCCACCCGTCGAGCTGCATGAAACAGGAACAACATTTGTGTTCCAACTCTCTTTGTAGTGAATGCCTAGGAACAATACTTCTGTTTCTGAAACATGGCATGTATTTAGAGACCTCTGTTCTCCAAAACCTGGATCAGTGTTGACAGGAGCTGGCCAGTGACTCACTGTGGACACAGAAAATAACTGAGTTTCCCCCCTAAGGTCTTCTGTGATGGGTTTCTGACTGTACTTGCTGTGTTACTTGGCTTATTTTGTATGTTCCTCTACCTCCTCCTACTTGGAGTTAGGGCCTTAGAACTAGGCTAAATATCCAGATGCACAAATGCCCTTTTCAGGTATATCTAGTCAACTATCATATGTTATCAGGCTTGAGCTTCTTCCCCAACAAATTTGGACTCTACAGAGAAGAGGTTTACTTACAGGTAGTTGTCTGGAATTTCTCAACAGTAAATGGAGAGAAAAAGACACTTTTAAGGTTTGAATGTTACACATATTTTGGACAGGCATTTTAAAATGTCAGCCACATCCTGGAAGTGCCCATTTCTTCTCACTGAGTAGCTCTATTGAAGATATGGGATTTGGCAATACATGGAGGTAGGAAAGGTAAGTCCTACCCCAGGCATCAGTGCAAAATATGTAAGAATTGTCTTCTTGCAAGGCAAGGGTGACTTTGCTGTCCCTCTGCACAAACGATTTTCTGGTTGGTTTGAAAGTACTCTGGCACTACTTGATAGCAAGGAATTTCCCAGGAGATCCAGTAAGAAGAACAGGAATAAACCTTGTATCTCTCCTCATGTAAAAATCTCCTAAAATGGCATCCCAGCAAAGTGTCTGAGGCCCCAAACCTTTCCAGATCTGCATCTTCATTTCTCCGTCAGTGTTGCATTTGGTGCTGCAGTGATTCTTCATTAGCTTTATTGCAATCAACTAATTTACATGAATCAGGCTTTCTTTTTGGTCTTAGACATGGTATCAAAAGGGCTTCTGGCAGCAGCAGCAATTGAAAATAGCTTTATAGACAGAAATTATTTTAATATTTATCTTATCTAACATCTCAGCATGTATTTGGAGGGCACCCAGACACAGCAATGATGTTAGAGGAGCTTGAAATGCCATTGCATGAGTAAGTAAACAAATACATAAACACTTTGATTCTCAGCTGCTCAGAAGTAACGCTTCACACATCTTAAGGGGGTGTTATTTCACTGTTAAAGCACTAAAATCAAGTCAGAACTTCTGAGTTCTATTTTAACTTGTGCATTTAACCAGTTACAGAATTATGGTAGATACAAATCTATGAAGTGGCCATTAATTAATTTTTTTCTTTGACTACATTAGCTTTCAAGACTTTATCTGGAATGGTGGAAGAGAGGTTTAGGCTCCACTGCCTATATCTGTAAATCGTTAGGTTCTCATCTTTTTCTACATCTGAAAAATAGGGCTAATTAGCTTCATGTCATCAAACATTGTAAAAGCATTTAAGATGCAAAGTGTTGTATCTCTCTCCTTCATTATGCAAGAATAACAATGCATTTCTGAGTGTGATGTTAAAAGCTTCAGAGCTAAAAGAAAAGACTAAAGCGTCTGCCACAACAGCACAGACCCTGTCCAACTCCAATTAGTGACCTCAGAAATGCCAAAACCCCTTTTAAAATACACCTATTTAACTTCACAGTACTTTGCCATGGCAGATACTGGGTGATGCTCTGTCTGAGAAACAGTTCTCTGAAGATTAAGCTCTGACAGATCTTCTAAATCTACAAACATGACAACCCACAAAGCAAGGCTGTGCAAAAATCAGTGGATAATTTCACTTGCCAGTCTTAAAAAGTTAGAGATTAGTGATGTGAAAAGTAGTTCTGGCTACTAAAGATGGTGTTAGATTATGGCACTGCATTGGTTTCTTCTCACAGGAACTAAGTCCTTGGAGGAGCAGTTGCGTTGGTAGTCTCCCTGCAACTGGGTAGTCTTTAAAGGTAGGTTTGCTAGAAACTACCACGTGAAAGGGATGGGACTCTCCAAAACCTGGGCTTGAAATTGGTTGAAAACACTGTGGGGAAAAGAATCTCCAAATGTCAACATTTTCAAAATGCCTCTTTTGGAAATGTGTTTACTTTCATATCTCCAAAGAAAAATGTTTTAATATTTCATTTTGAGAAAGCACTCTTCATAAAAACCTGACTTACCTTAAAAAAAAAAAAAGAGAAAACAGAAAAAAAACCTAGTAGGGTTAATTAACGTAAAAATTAGAGGGTCTAACAGACAAAAGTATTTTGCCTTGACCTATAATTAATTGAAAAAAATTAGCACAAAATTAAAATGAATGTCAGCTCTCTTTAATTCTTTTATTCAGTTTTTGCATGCAACCCCTCCTCACCTTCTAGCAAATGGTAATATTTTTTTTTCCCCAGATCATTCTTGGGCTTAATCTGCACTGTTTGTGATCAATAATCAAGCTAGGCCAACATGGCCTGACTTCAGAAATCCCACCATTAAGAGGGATCATGACATTTTAATGCTTTCTTTAGACCTCCTGTAGAGATATCTCATGTAAGAAAAGCTTTATTTTATCTATGAGTGACATATTGACCAGGACCCATGAATGAGATTGCACATCTCTGTCCAGGCAGGGAGATGAACAATAATAATGATGCCATGTAAAAACAGTGTGTGCACAGAGAATGAGAAGCTGGACTTCTTAGCTGGGCATATAAATCTGAAGGCTTTCAACTACATAGTTATCAGTTCAGCTGTCAAATAGTTGTACCACTTCCCACTGGATTTTTGGCATGAAGACCTCTAAGGCCATCTTGCAAGAAGAGGACTAACAAACAGAAAAGATGAGAGTTTGCCTTTTTCCTGTCCTGTCCTGTCCTGTCCTCTCTCCTCTCTCCTCTACTAAAATGGTTCCACAGGGCTTCTCCTGAAGGGTAGGTGTTTTGGCAAGTTCATGGACTGGGCATTGTTTTAGTTTGTTAGGACAGATTTTTGGAAAGCTGCTAAGGCATGGTGATGTTTTGGATTCTTCCAAGGCATTGGGTACTGGTAGGGAAAGAGAAGCAGGCCTAGATAAGCCAAAGTCATGTATTTTCACAAGTCTTTCAGCTGCTCCCCTCTAATCCAGGAATGTAGGGGTGTAAATCCCAATGTAATATCTTAGTTATGTTTGATCTACCACTAATAATAGCTCCACCTACTTGACATGGGACATAACTCACTGACATTTGTAAGGTCATCTGGGTCTTACAAGTAAGATACAGCATGAATCAAACATGCTGTAATGAAAACAGTGCTGACACTGACATTTCATTTTAATCTTCCTAACAGGGGCCTTGCCAGCTTGGAACTGAGTGTTCCTACCATGAGAACCCCAGCAGAGAGCCCATCAAAGTAATGTTCTCATGTTGCCTTTTATCTCCCATTTCTAGACTGACTAGCACAAAAAAAATTCATCTGGAAACATAGTCAGACTGTTCCCTGAGTCTGTTTTAAGTGGGGAACAACCCACTGGGTCAAGAGAAATGGTTGAGTGCAGCAGTGCTCAGTTACCTTTGGGTGACCTTCCTTGCAAATGTGGACAGGAGTCTCTCAGCGATGCTGCAGATGTTGGATGACTCTGCTGATGTTGTTGAAAGACAGAGGTGATAAATAGCATTGGAGCCACGTTTCTCCCCTGCTTCAGGCAGAATTTGAGAATCTCAGGTATAAAGCTTTGGGAGAGTGATTCACGAGGTACCACTTGCAGTGGCTTCCTCCGAGGGAGAAAGCTGACACTTCCAGGACACTGACCTAGAGCCTCTCTGTGTTTTAGTTTCAGCACCCTCAGGAAAACCACAATTAGATGTTGTCTCCTTGTATTTAACACCTAGAGATGAGCAAAACACACAGCTGGGGAACGAATGTTTGAAAAACAAATGCCAGAGAGAAAAAAAAAATGAAAAAAAAAGGGTTTTTTTTTGTTTGTTTTTAAACCTCTCTAACACCAGTTGGGTAAATTTGAACTTGTTTGGAAGCCAGCTGAATACCTTTTTGCACCTCCCCACACAATCACCTTGAAGAAAAACAACCCCTGAGCCAAAAAAAAGAAAAAAAAAAAAGAAGGCAAACCTACACAGATTTTGCACTTTGTAGAGGCAAGATGGGACTGAAACTCTGCCTTCCTTATACAACTCTGTCTGGCCAAGCTGAGCCTTGCACTCACTCCTCATGCCTTCCCCTCCCGTGCAGCACACAAGCTCTAGAGGTTGGCAGCTGAGTGTAGGCAGGATCTCAGATATCATGGCAATATAAATAAATAGAGAAGGATGAGATAAAATATAGAGGCAGATGGAGGTGCTGATAATGAGATAAGCTGATAGGGTGGTCAGGGTAACTGCACTTCAGCACATGCATAAATACGTGGGTTGTGCCCCTTACCCTAGGGGCAAAATATCCAGCATCCAACATGACACACACATGGACATTCAGCCAAAAGCACTCCAAAGCCTAGAGTAAAGCCAACCTTCTTTTGTGCAGCGTGTTTAATGTTATCTGTTCACGTGTGGGACAATGACAATTTAACCCCGAGTTTACAACAAGTTAAAAATCCCAACACTCCAAAATTTCCCCTAAATATCACCACCCTTTCAGGTAGGAAAATACTCAGATACTAAGCTGAGAGCTGTTTCTATTAGGAGAAATGTTCAAATAGCCATGGAGGAGTGATTTTTTATTACATTTCCAAACTTTCTGCTGTGAGGACCACTAAGGAAAACATGAGAGTCATGGGCTGTAGCCTTTTTCTTAACATCTGAGCAGCTTTTTGGTGTGCAGATACTATTGTAGACTTGTACAGGCTCAGTGGTGATCCTAAATTTCTGTCTGTGGACATCATGCTGTCTTGTGAGTCCCTTCCTCAGGACCATGGCCACAAAACCCCCCTCTGGTTATGGCCTGGTTTAATATGGAGCCTGTTACCTGGTGGGTATTTTTGCCAGAGCACTGGTGATGATTTGGAATACTCTTTTGTTTCATGCTTACTTCCTAAATTCAGCTTTTGGTGACAAACAATTAGCATTTTGTGCTGTATTGTGTGGAGGGGAATGTATATGTTTTTAATAAAATGTACCTTTTTAACAGGGACCAAAATGCTGATTGAATTTGCTGAAGAAATTTGTGACCAAAATAAACAAGGGAAGTGTTTATCATGACATGTAGGTATATTTTAGGGTAAAATGTTTCCTTTATGGAAACCACAATTTAATTTGACTTTTTTAAACAGAAGCATTTTGCATTTTTCATTTCCAAATGGCATTTTCTTTGAAGGAATGACCTAATTTAGGGAAAAAATGAAAAGATAAGAAAGTTTTAAATGACTTCCAACTGATACTCAGCATTTCATTTTCAGATGAAGACATTTTTTTGGGCTGACTCAAATGATTTTTTTTTTGTTGTTGTTTGATTGTTTCATTAAAACCAAATGAAAACCTTCAAACTTCCCATTTTGCTTTGCTTTGGCTCTGTCATTTTTTTTTCCTCTGCAGTTATTATGCTTGGCCACACCACTGGAAAATGCACTAATTCACTGAAGTGAATCACCACTGGTGACCTCTTTGAAAATACTTTTGGTGATACACCTGAAACATCTCCGATCTTCCACGTCTTTCCTCAGGTCTAAGGATTTGTTAATTAAGCATTGCCACACAGTGCTGAGGGAAAAAGCAATTACCATAAAATGAATGCAGGATTTTATGTGACCTGGCTGGAGATATCAGGACAATCAGTTTTCCACCTGAGGAGAAAATCTGATGTTCTTGGAGTGTTTCCTTCTCAAACTATGGTAGTCAATTGTGCATCGCTGCTGGGGTTATCTGTCCATGTAAAGTGGACCAGATCTCAGCCACTGCAACAACTAGGTAAATTTGGCTAAGAAATGATGATTTTTTTTTTTCTATGGATAAATGTTCCTAGCCCCAGAGTTGCCTTGTCTGGGACATTTCACAAAGGGTAATCAGGTACTGATGAAAAAAAAATAAGGCTGAACTTTCTGTGGATGTGTAATGCAAACAAAACCACAGCTTTGCCTTCCCCACCCTTGCACCAAAACTATGTTGAGGTTTTGGAAAGTATATTTGTATTTTCATTTTTTACTCCTCCAAGGTAGGACAAGATGCAGGATGTGCTGAAATACCACAGAGGGCCCTCTGGTCTGGGGAGGTTTCCAGCACACTCCTGCAAAGCTCAGGATGGCTCTTGCTCATGAGCAGGTTTGGAGGTGGGGCTTTTCCCATGAGTCGAAACCTTCACCCAGCCTTGCCATCCTAAGTGTGAAAACTGAATCTTCATTGTGGGTGACTGAGAATGATTCTGGCTTATGAGTATAAAAAGTATCACAGTATGTTGGGGGTTGGAAGGGACCTAGAAAGATCATCTAGTCCAACCCCGCTGCCAGAGCAGGATCACCTAGACCAGGTCACACAGGAATGTGTCCTGGCAGCTCTGGAATGTCTCCAGAGAAGGAGACTCCACAGCCTCCTGGGCAGCCTCTTCCAGTGCTCTGTCACCCTTACTGTGACAAAACAAAACCTTCCCTCCTGAATTAATTTCACAGTTGGGCCTTGTCACTATAATTTCTGCTGTTGTTGAAAATAGGGTGAATTTTACCCTTGCCTAGCAGATAGGTACCGGCAATGGAGGAGGTGGGGAGACTAAAGTAAGATTATTTAATAGAAAAATTACACTCTTTTATTTGCATTATTTCTTTTCCCCAGCTCCCAGCTTTGCATAAAGCTGTCTGTTAAAAAAACCAAGTTGGGCTACTGTGTTGAATCGAAAAAACGACATTTTTGCTGTAGTTTAATGATGCACAGAAACAAGGTATAGTTGCTTTTAATGGAAATCAAGGGTAGGCAGCCTCCTGAGAGCCTCAAAGTTTGCACAAATTGCAAGAACTATTTCTCAGGTGAAATTGCCAAAGGTGCTCCGTGATGCAGAAGAGTGGCCCTGAGTCCTCTGTGTTCACACCATCTTGGGTATTGTCAGGAGCTTTCTTGTGAAACTGTTTGCCAAATCTGAAGTCCTAAATTGAAATGTGTTGACAGAAAGAATCTTACTACTTATTTATAATTTAAATACATCTTGAGGCAGGTTATGTGATGATGCAGGTAAGTCGTAATCCACCCTATTCCTTCCTCCCCGTGTCCTGGCACTCCTTCCAGCACTTTCCAGGGCTGCCAGGGCATTCAGCATTTTGAGTGCTGATGCTGGGCATCATCCCTTCACTATGCCATTCAGAGGGGGGTAAAGGTGCTGGGAACTTGGCAGGATCAGGCCCTCCACCTCATGCAATCCCATGACCTCGAGGGAGCCCACACACAGATTTGTTCTGTAACAGATAACAAACAGCTTCGTTTTACTCAAAGGGAGGGAGATGCGCACTTTGAACAAATGATGCATTAATTCAGGGCTGCCAACTGCACCTTGATGGGAGTGCTTTATGCCAAGATCTGTCTATCTATCTATATAATCTTTTATATTCCCAGCTCTTCCTGCTCCTCTATCTATCCATCTCTCTCTGTATATATCTTCCTTATTTCAAACTCTTGCTGTCTATCTGTCAGTTAATCTATCTCCTTATTTTGATGGCTGTCATCAGAATAGCATCTATTATGGTGTTCCAACTATGTTGGCAAAAGACACATTACAATTCCCCTGACAAAATTACAGTTGCATGGAAATCAGACCCCAGATTAACTTGACTGAAACTTAGTGAAAACAGCAGTTGGGTGACAGGTTTTATAGTCCAGTGGTCAGAGCTTGGAGATGGGGATTAGGGGCTCTAGGATCTAGTCCATGGTATGCTCTGGAATTGTCTCCTTGCAATTTCTATCCTGCACTCATAAATATGTTTTCTTCTTCTTCTTTTTTTTTTCTTTCTTCATTTCTATGCTCTCCAGGCCTACTATGGACATCATAAACAGGTTTCTACTTTTCACCTAGAAAACGGACTCATGGGCTTTGGGGCACATGTAGATGTGGCACTTAGGGACATGGTTTAGTGGTGACTTGGCAGTGTTATGTTTACAGTTGGACTCAATGATCTTAAAGGTCTTTTCCAAACGGAATGATTCTGTGATCTGTAGGTGATACTGAAAGAAAATGTCATCTTTTTTCCCCATACTCTGTCCTTACATGTGATAGGTACTCCCCATTTCTCTTTAAAAGCATCTGTGTAGGGAACTGCCATTTTGCGTCGGAGCTCAGTGCAGATAATTAGTTTTACTCTCTCCTCTCAAATGATCACATTTTAAGTTTTTTGTTTGTTTGTTTTTGTTTTTCTTTTTCCCCTGTTTATTTTTTCTTTCCGTTGTGCAAAAGAAAAGGAACCTGACCCTTTAACTTCTCCCCTCCATCTTCTCTCTCTCTGTTGTCCCCATGGTTTACTCTCTGTATATAGTACAACACATGCCTAGCTTACTTGGATTGTATTCACATGTATTAACCTCTACAGCCTGCAGCAAACAATGAAAACCCATCCTAGCAGGGAAAGAACAGTAGCTGTGCATTGGCTGGTAAAGGCAGAGGAAGAGTTTCAATGTACACAAGGAAATCGAACCTCCAATTTGCATAAGACTAGACAGTGCTAATTTGTTAAGTGAATAGATAGATGAGAAACAAAAACATGCCTTAAAGCATGCAGGGATAGTTACTGCAGAAACCAGTACCCAAAATGGGTCAGATCCAAAAGGGAAGCCTGCAGAGCCCACTGGCTGCTGCTGGAGTTGGTCTTGATCAAAGGGTGAGTAAAAAGCAAATATTCATCTGCTCCATGAAACCACAGCCCTTGCATTTGAAAGGCAGCAGGGAGCCACCTGGCACTAAGGGATGCTCCAGAGGTTCCAGCGGATCTTGTGCAGGATTCCTCAGGTCCCCCAGAAACATAGGGTTATTGGTTGCTTTGTTTTTTCAGGGTTCACCATCTGTGTCAGCCTTCCCAGAGTTTGGCAGAGCAGTTCTGCTAGAGAAGCACAGAGTGAGGCAAATGGGAACATGACCCCATCTTTCCTTTCCCAGTGAAGTGCTTGCCACTCTTGCTGACAAAACTTAAATTTCCCAAGGGAAATGAAATCAATGGAAGTCTCTGGGACTTTCCCTCTTTGTTACCTATGAAAGAGACAGCCTTCAGGTCTGTGCTAAAGAAATTCGATCACCTCCAGCAGCAAAGGGAGAAAGACTTGGTATTAAGCATCACATGAACAGGCACACATCTATGATATATACATATGTGTGTGTGTATACATATATATTCGTACCTATATACATATAAATCCAGCTGAGTAGGTTTTCCATGTTGAATAAATACCTGGGATCCCCAGGATCAGACGGTTGGATGAAACATGTTTTTGCTAAGCATTTGCTCTTCTCTCCACTGATTCGATTTATTTAGCTAACAATAAGGAGTGATCTCGGAGCAAGAACAAAAATAATTGTTTCACAATGTGCAAAAAGCTCCAAACCAATAAATTCCAAGAGCTCACTGAGATGAAAGACCTGAGGTGGTTGTTCTGGAGGAAGGGAAGCTTCTTTGTGGAAGTGCAATAATATTTTCCTTGTCTTAGGACTATGAAGGGCTTTTCTGTTCAGGGTTTTCCCTGGAGCTTTAGCAGGATATGACCATGTTATGACACATTTGACAGTGCACAGGCAGGCAATAGCAGGTGTGTTAGGGGTTGTTCTGAAACCTTACAGTCAGGGCTTGTTTGCAAGAATCTGTTTGATTATGTCTTTACACTGTACAGCTAGGTGGCAAAAGACCGCAGCAAACTGGTCCTGGGTGGCTCAGAAACATTGTGATGTTTCCAGCTGGAGGGGATGTGAGCCCCCCCAGGTTGCAGAGCTGGGGATCTGTGAAGGTTATTGCATCTCCTGCCTGCCTTTGGCTTTTCTTCTGGCTGATGCCACTAAATTGGAGATAATGGTCTCGATTTTTCCGGTGATACTGAAAGGTGTCTGAACATCTCCAGAGGGACATGGTGCTGGGACCTGTAGAGAGTAGAATGGAAGTAAATATAATGTTTTACTGGAGAAGTAGCAAATGCAGTAAATAGCATGGGAAGAAACTTCAAGTGGGAGGAAAGTCAATCCCTCTCTTTGACCTTGAGGTGTCTGAAGACAGGTTCAGCTAAACTCTTCATGAGGTGATATTTGTCAGTGGTTCTTTAAACCTCCCCTTCCTGTGATTAATATGCTCACCATTAGAAATAATTTCTCTTGCCTTGTCTGATGTCTCCAAGGGAAAACAGAAAACTTCATAGTATCCATAAACCACCAATTACTTATTAGCTACATAGCAAGCCCAGAAGATCACAAGTTACCCTTCAGGCAAGCAGCCATTACCATTATGGAAAAGAATGATCTGACTTTTGGATAACTTAAAGGGGAGGATCATGAGCAAGGTGCTCAATTTGTCAGAGGACTGCCCACCATTTTATAGTTGGGAATGGCTGAGAAGGTATCTCCTCTGCTGGCAAACCACAAGGGAAAAATATGCAGCTATCAAAGAGGTTCATGAAGCTAGATATACCACTGAGGTTGCTGTTTTTCCACTGGGCATTGGCAGCCCTCTGGTCTTCTACTGTATGGGATATGCAATGAGGGCCAACAGGGCCAGGTAGAGTTGCAACTCCTTTTGTAGCACGTTATCCTCTTCAAGTCACCAAGAATCACAGAATGTTAGGGGTTGGAAGGGACCTCTGGAGATCACCTAGTCCAATTCCCCTGTCAGAGCAGGTTCACCTAAAGCAGGTTGCACAGGTGGGTTTGGAATGTCTCCAGAGACAGAGACTCCACCACCACTCTTAGCAGCCTGGCCCAGTGCTCTACCACCCTCAAAGTAAGGAAATTCCTCCTTGTGTTTAGATGGAACCTCCTATATCCAAGTTTGTGCCCATTACCTCTTGTTCTATCACTGGGCAGCACTGTAAAAAGACTGGCCTTATCCTCCTGATACCCACTCAGTAAGCATTTGCAAGCGTTGATAAGATCCTCCCCCCTCAGTCTGCTCTTCTCCAGGCTAAACAAACCCAGCTCTCGCACCCTTTCCCCATAAGAAAATTCTTGACTCCAGCCTTTCCAAGCTCTTACTGCAGCACCCAGTTTGGCAGAGTCCTGCAAGCCATTTTGTAGATCTTAATGACTGTACAGCCCTCATTTTTGAAGCTCCCCAATGTTTGCTTCAGGTACGCCAAAAAGAGAGGGTGCGGTGCAGGCTTCAGTCAGTTGGCACTCACTGACTTGAGTCAGTATTTTCAAGCCCTCAATTTTGGAGACGGTGGAACCTGGAGCACTGGCTCTGCTTGAGGCCCTCCTCCTTCCTTTTCTTCAGCAAGGAGGCTGGAGCGTGAGTGCATGGAGTGCTGAGGGGAGCCATTGTGATGGAGACCATCTTGGTTGACAGGGTGAGAGATAAGTGGGGAAAGGGGAGCAACACCTGGATGGCAAGAACAACGCCAGCGTTTCTCACAGCGCTAGGATAAACACTGGGCCATGCAAGGCCGTCATCTCTGAGAGGTCATGTAGGCTTGAATTGTACCACTTGGCTAGGAGGTATCTCCACTTTCAAAATGTGACCTGATAACCATCTAGAGCTATCTACACGTGTGCAGAATTATCTTTGGCAATACAAAGTGTGGAACCACCACAAGCAAGGTAATTCACTGCCATTGCTACGTATTATAACAACAAGGACCTTCTTTGCTTTGCGAGCTTATGGGCAGAGAAGCAGTTATCATGGAAAAATGGGGACTATGTCATACAGACTGTTTAAGGCTGGGAATGTACTGTTCCCAGCTGCCTGACTCAGTCTGCATTTTCCCTCTTTCTAACACATTATCTCACCCAGATCTTGGTGACAACAGATCAGGGAGGCCATGCAACCTGGTCTCCAATCAAGGCAGGATTCTTCCACCTGCCCTGCCTATACCACACACAACAAAGAGATGGCTGTTAGTTCACAATAATTTCCCCCTTGCTTGATTTATTTAAATCCTGAAGTAAAACATGCTGCAGCTACAGGAGAGGTGGTATGCAGACACCGGGCCAGGGCTGGCTTCCACCATGGTGGTAGGAATGGGAATTCCACTGCAGGCTAAGGGGAAAGGAGAGCCCTCCAAGCTAACGTGATGTGGGAGGTCTAATTCCTACCATCCCAGGCCTGATTTGTAGGCAACAGAGTATTCCATTGGCTTTCACACTGGTTTTTATATCTTAGATTTAATTTTTTTTTTTTACATGAAAGCAGGAGCATGTGGATTTTGCAGGTAAATTATAATGAAAGCTGATGGGTGCTTGTGTAGGCTTGTAGAGGGTTTGCACACAGCAAGCAAGCAGAGGCTGGAAGGAAATAGCTGAATGCCCAGGGAAGGCTTAATTAGCATATAGTGAAAAATCTAAAGCTTATACCTAGCCCCAATTCAGTGAAAGACAAAAAAACCTGCCTGTTCTCAGAACAGACTTCAGCAGCAAGCCCTGTCACACCTGATGCAATGCTTCCCTCTTGGGCCACCCACCTCTAAGACAAGATTATGCAGTTGAGAAAGGAGCAGTGCTCTGCACTTTCTGTTATCATGGACCTTCTTAATTATACATGTGTAAGCATTCAGACACGGCTGCAACGAGCATGGGACACATTCAGGGCAAGTGAGATTCATCTGAGAATCTCCTGCTGTTTGGCAAGGGTTTACTAACTCAGCTTCCCAAACACCCCCATGAGGGAAAATGTGTTGAAATCCATTTTTAGTATTAACTTAAAAAAAAAAAACCCTACCAACAAAACCCAACAAACTTAAGCAAGCAAAGTGATTTGCTCAAAGCCAAACAACAGGTTGGTGTGAAAGAGCTTGCCCTAAAAACCCCAGAAGAAGGGATTTTTCCCTTCACATGAGGCCATGTTCTCACGTTGCTCTGTGTTTCTACAGAAACTACAACAGGGGGGTCCTGCTCTGTGACTCAGGGGCTTGGTTCAAATCCAGGGAGCCATGTTTCCATGATTACTCCTCCTTTATGTAAAATGGTCCTTGCACAGGCTCATCTTGTTGAGCTGTTTGGCTCCGTTCCTGGGCCTGACTGCTACCATGGGGTAGGACTGCAGGATCCTATTTCCATTTTGTGAAGAGATGCATTTTCTCAGGATGAACTGGCTGATTTCAGAAGGAAATCTGCTTGAACCAGAGCCGCAAGCTTAGATCCACTGCATTACTATTATTAGCATTAATATTCATCAGAGTAGTGCATTGAATCAGCAATCAGATCTCTTGTGTTAGCAAGCAGCAATTGTCCTTAACAATCTCAGGTCTAGATCCACCAGAGTTTAACTTCTAATTACATACTAAAGTCCACAAATCTGTAAGTTGAGGCCAAAACTAGCTTTGCAGACCTTGGCCCAAACCTTTGCAACACATCACCATCGTCATCCTCCTGGGGCAGAACTGCTCTCTGTGTGAAGAGCAGCTGGCCGTGGGAGAACCAGCCATCTTGTGTGTGCTTGCCATTGCAGGATCAAGGCACTCTGTTAATGACAAGCCTTAATGGCAATGGGATGAGATCTACAAAGAGAGGAAGAAGGAGGTGCTGAGGGTGTCTGGTGATTATGCGGGTAGTATGTTGTTTCTCCATCATGCAACAAAAAGGGAAAGAAAACCAGCTAGACTACACCAGGCATCCTTGTGCGGCCTCCAAACTGCAGTGTCAGTCACAGCCTCCTGTGGATACCCTCGTAGAGTATTATTAACATCTGCTGCTCCATCAATAGTGAGATTTTATGCACAGAAACTCAGTTTCACCTCCCTCTTCTACCTTTTTCTTTCTTGTGTGTACGCTGATTGTATCCCTATTTTTCCCCCCCTACTTTTTTTTGGTTGTTGCCTAGTAGCTAGCAGTTGCATTCTGCCTTATCAGATTCTGCCTGGTTACAATCTTTCTTTATGTGCCCAGGGCAACCCACCATAAGAGCATATGGAATATTTTAGTGTGCATTGTTGGGTTTTTGTCTCTTTTTTTCAGACTTAGGTTTTATTCCCCGCATAGTTTTGTTGCCATTCAGATCATCTTTTGTCTCTGATAAAAGCTGACATCCACAGCCTTTGAGCTATCACAAGAATCAGGTGAATTGAGGGAGGTGATGAGGTTTGATAACTTTGAGGTCCTTTTCAGCTTAAAAAATACAAACCAACCCCACATTCTGAGCTGGATTCAACCCTTCTTCCTTCTGTTCTCTGACTGAGAAACCTGTGTTCAGTCCACGTGACATCTGAATTGCCTTTTGGAGGTGCCTACATTTCTCCTAACTGAAGAATAGAAAGCCTCCAAAACATGGCCTCTGAAATTCAGGCTGTGCCATGTAAACAGCAAAAAGCCACACATGTTGCTTGCTCTTCCAGTTCTGCTTTACCATGCTGGCTTTGTTGGATGGGACAAAAAGGGAAAGTCAGTGACACCTCTTGATTCAAGCTAGACACTTCCTGAAGCAGTGACAGAGAAAAGCATGCTGCTTTTGGCAAGGCATGACACATGGGCTAAATGAGGGCTGTTGGGCTGCCTGTTGTTGGGCTCTTTGCAAAGCCTGGTCTTCTGTGTGGGAGAAAATCAGTGTTTCACATGCAGGGGGTCAAGCAAGGGGGGGCTGGCCATGTTCCTCTCATTTTGAGCATTTCCAATGGAATTTTGGCTCAAACTTTATAAGCCATTAGCCTAATTCAATCACATTTGGCAACAGAGCTAGAGGTTTAAATCTCTGCAGCTCCTGGAAGTTGTCAGAAAACAGGTAATTGACTGGAGATGAGATTTTATTGAAAGAAAGGCAACAATGTGAGGTCCACCCTCATTAGACATTAAGAATCCATATAGGAAAGATGTTTTGAATGCCCTAACCTGTAGGAATAGCTTTAATCAGCTTATGCCCTATCAGACACCATAGAAATCATCTCTGCTTCTGTTTTCTCTGTGGCATCTAAAGCTTTCTTTCTTAACTTATTGGAAATATATAAAAATCCATTCTTCTCCCTTTCCCTCTCTTTATCTATTTATTTGTTTTGATCCTTTCTTTCTTTCTTTCTTTCTTTCTCTCGTCTTGTCTTGCCTCTTTTCTTTCTCTCTTTCCTATGACTAATAAAGGACCTACTGCTGCAACCTGAGTGGTACCCTATTAGAAGTCAATCAACCATCAGAAAAAAAACACTTGGAGACAAACTTCATGAGACCTGCTGTCCACATGTTATTTTTTCCCTCTTCCAGTGCCTTGGAAAGGGAGTTCCAGAGGCTTGAAGAAACACTTATTAGCTTGCTATTTGAGGTAAATCTAATCACTAGGTGATCTATTATAATGACATTTCTCTGAACATAAGAGAAGAAAAAGCCTGGGGACATATTGGTGATAAGTTTCCCACCCAAGACAAACCAAGGTGACTTCACTTGGGTCAGAGTGTGACTGATCACTGTGATCGTACCTTGTCACCTATCTTGCAAGGAAGCTCGCATCTTCTTGTGGGTAGGTTTCTCATTATTAATATGGCTCTGTAGGTGTGCCAGGCCCTTTCCAGACTAATTAAATAAAAGGTCTCTGCCCCAAGGAACTAACCAGGCAAGGGATGACAATAAACAACAAGAGGAAGAGGGTTGCGCAAGTCAAAGATCATGAGATACATCTCATGTTGTACCAGTATGTTGGGCCAAATCCTCAAGTAATTACATAAAGCCCAGTTTTGCCAAGTTGTTCATTGTTATGTTACTCCACCCTCAAGTAAGAAATCCCATTGAATGCATTTAATGAGAACAAGACATGGAGCTCTACTGAGAGGTGAACAATCACACCTTGCACCCCAAGGGTGGATCTTGTTGTGAAGAAAGGGACCACTCTTCAAGAGATAAACAGTAGAACTGAGCTTTAAGCTGCTATCTAGGATATGCTGTTTCATTAAGCATTGCAACAAGGAGGAACAAAGCACTCAGATTCCCTCGAAATTAATTCTTTGCATATTCAGTCATTATGACTAGATCTTACAAGGCACTTAGGAATCAATGGGAGACAAGTGCCATTGAGAATCTAGCTCCTTATCTTTAAAACTGGATCTTCTGCATCAGCTAACAATTCCCATCTCTCCTTCAGAAAGATCTTGCCTGAGAAGTTCCCTCCTTCCCGTAGCCGCAATGACTCACACTTACAGTTGACATTCAAGGAACAAAGAAGTCTTCAGCATCTATCTTGATGTTCATTTGGGCCAAGATGGCAAGTCACAATCTGCTCTGCTTTGAGCTTGGAGAGAGAGGGGCTGATGTTATAAAGATCAAAGGAGGTCCAGATAACCCTGACGTTATTCTACTGAAATGTAGGGTTTGGGGATAATTCCCAGCTCTAGTTCCTAAATTCTAGCTGTGAGATTCTATTTATCAAGGAAGTAAATGCTCCTGTACCGAGAGGATCCAAGTCTACAGCAAACAACATCATTGGTGCTGGGAGACCTTTTTTCTTTACTGGATCCAGGCCATATACAGCTGAACTAGAGTTCTGGGAAGAGGGCAAAGCACTGCAGAGAGGGAATGGTTGGGAGTGGGACTGAGTTCAGGTAGGTAGGATAAAGGCAAAGAAAACTTTGTATATGTTGGCTCTGAAGCCATGTGAGGTAGAGGGTGGTACAGAGCTCAGACAGTAGCTCACCTCCTTCTTCCCTTGGGGGCAAATGCCTTTTTTTTTCAGTTAGGAATGGATACATAATAAAAAAGCCAACTCTAGCCGTCATGATGAAGAACCTGGCAGTGTCTGTTTGGAATGCTGGCTTAAGCATAAACAAGACCACATGAGAACAGGGAGAATGATGAAGGACCCAAAATTTGTTAAACTACTTGCAGAGCTCACACATTTTACCTGTGCTTTGATAATCAGGGCTCTCCCAGAGCTTCCCTGGGTCCGTGTGTTCCCAGGGGACTTGCTGCTTTCAGTAAGCAATGTGAGAAGGTTGCTGTGCCAAGGCCAGCTCACAGAGAAAAGGGAGCAGGACATCAGGGACTGTAGCAGGGACCTCAAGCTGACGTTGTACCCTATGAAAACTAGCGACTTGCATTTGTCAGTCCATTGTCACCGCCTGTCCCAGCTCCTGACCCATGCTGTTCAGCTTCATCCAGCCCTGACAAGGTATATATATATATACATATATGTACATATATGTTCCCAGGAAGCACAGATGGATGTCTGCTCAGCAGCATCAGGGACTTGAGTTACCCTAGTCTCCTGTTTGTGCTGCCTGTCAGAAATGAAATAACCTGATGGCTCAGGCAGGAGACTCGGAAGGGAAACTGATACAGAACAGCTAATACAACACCAGTCCTTTGCACTGAGGATGAGCCAGTCCCTTCTGAGCAACATAAGAAATCCACTCCAGCTGAAGAGCATATGTTTCTTTTCTCTTTACAGCAAAGCTCCCATTTCAGGCACAGGTATTATTTGTTTCTCAAAATCCCCCTTCCTGTGTCTGCTTTGCAGACCCAATCATCTGAGAGCCCTGAGAGTGGTAGTTATCCCTTCCTACTATTGTTTGCTCTCAAGACCAATTTGGAAGTGCTGTGTGCATGTGTGTTTGTTTTGTTTCTCCTGCTAGTTGTTGCTGGAGTTTTTTTTTTTTAATTATTATTATTATTATTATTATTATTTCTTTTCTCCAGGCTTAGATGTACCCAAGTGCAACAAAGAAATCAGAAACAGGAGGACTGTGGCATGCAAATCTGTCAATGTGCTATTCAATTAGGGTATTGGTACAAGTGAAACACCAGCAGCCTAGTGAGAAAAAGGAAGTACCAGGTGTTAAAAGGACAACCATGCAGTTTTTGGTATAGCCTACCAGACAGGGTTTTCCCTCTTTAGAAACTTGTTCTTTCTCTCATACAGCCCCATAAAACTGGAGGACACCTCTTGAGTCTCTAGGTTGTATCCATTCTCTCTTTCAGTCTCTTCCATGAGCTGAAAAGGATTCATGGGGAAGGAAGGTACTTGTCTGTGTGGTTTTGCTCCCACTACGTTGAGAACTGTTCAGGTCCTTCACCCAAGCCTTTCTTCCTCCAGCCTATGTTTATTTAATTTCAATTTATGACATTTTTTGTGCCCATGCTGTCCTTTAGTTTAAATAGATCTTTTTTCCCCCTATTTTCTCTCCTGATGTGTTCATATAAATCAGTGCTGTCATTTCAGACTTCACTTTGTTCAGCTAAACAAACCAAGACATATATTCTCTTCCCATGACATGGGTTCACCATTTCCTGATGCACCCCAGTACTTCATCTTTGTTGTNGCACCAGGGGCCACAGGAGACCACAAGTGATTTTCAGACTGTGGCTGACTTCAGCTTTGTACTCTGAGTTCATGGCTCTTAAATATAGTCAACTAGAACTGTTCTCTACCCTGGAATTGTTCTCATGCTTTGGAAGTTGTCCTCGTGTGTTCTGTGCAGATCAAAGCAGAAGCTTCCCTATCCTTATTGGAAACACCTTATAAGATACATTTTTGAGACACATATCACATGTTCTCTTCTGATGGTTGACTTCTGTATCCCTCTTTTCAGACCTTTTTTAATGGAATAGCTTTAAAAACTCTCAGTAGTATCTAATCTATTAATGCATCCATCATCAGCCTTGAATGTCTGTAGAGTTGTTGTCTAGCCCCAGCTAATTATCTATGGTTCACAGAAGAGAGAATAGCATCATATCCTACTACAAGTGTCTAAAAAAGGCACTCTCAGAGGTTGATTTTATCTATTTACACTTTTACTTGAGTATAGCAGGAATTTAGCCAACTGCCTTGGACTATGTGTTCAATGTAGCTAAAGATAGGTGAGATGCATGACCCCTTCAGTACTGAACCTTCAGTTCTCAAGGACATGCAGTTCATCTTATATGATAACTATGTTCTTAGGCACTGAAAACAGTCATAACTTCCTTCCAGCTCAATATTTCCTCCCTCAATACCATCTGTTGTCATTTCCTCTGTAGTGACTCCCTTTTCCATCCTAAAATTCTTCTCCTAATCTCCATACTCTAACACTTAATAATTTCCCATGAGGTACCATAACAAATGCTTTTCTGAAGTCCAGAGAGATTAGATCTGCTGCATTTCCTTTCATTAGAAAATCAGTGATCTTATCAAAGCAAACTATCAGGTCCGTTCAGAATGATCTGTCTTTGTCAGAAAACATGCTGCCTATTATTGTGTTATTGCTATTTTCATTTACATCCATGTCTTTAATTATTCTTTACTGTTGAAGGTGTTCCAAAGTCTAACTTACTGCTGATGCCAGACTGCATTTTCTGGATCAGCTTCTTCAACCTAGTACTTGGTAGACCTTCTGAAATTATTCACAGTTAGACTCTGTGCCTATGATTAAAGAAGTAAATAAAGTGGTCCAGGGCTCATTCTCTGATCCCAAAGACAAATGGCAGGGCATGGCTTGAGATGTTGCACCGAAACTCTAAAATCCACTTCCTCACCAACAAAGAGTGGTCCCATGGGTACTGTGTACTGGGAATGATGCCTGGCACATGATGTCTTCTGAACCATGTCTCAGCATGCCAGGTGCCACAAGACCTGACTTGCTAGGGACTCAGCCAAGAGCAGGGCAACCACATGCCTTGGCCTGGTTTAATATACTAGTATAAGCAAAACTAATGATTCTTTGTGCCTTTTCTCTCAGACCTCTGCAGGGAGATTGTTTAATTTCCCCTGGAGCTGATGGCAATTTCGAGGAGCCACTTCCTACTCCCATCCCCTCTTTCCCATTAGCCTTCATGCCTCTAAGCTCATGTTCAGTATTCGCATCCTTTATTGGAAACTATTGTGCTTTGTTTGAATTTCCTTTGCAAATTCTAACTGGGTTTGACTTGTGGCAATTCTCCTGCTTGGTTTATTTATGTCAGCCATTGTACTTCAACTGTCAAAAAGTTCAGTGCCTGGCTTGAAATGGGGAGAATCTGTCCCTCTCCACAATGTCTAGATGAACCTGGAAGCACTGATCTTCATTCCAGCTCCTTAGAAATTAGGGGAGATAAGTCTCATCCCATATTTAAACATCTGTCTTTACCTTTTTTACTTTTGTTCTTGTTACGATGAAGTACTAATCAGAAAACTGAATGTTGTAGGTGAGATCTTCAGTGCCTGTAAATCTAAAGCCAGCTCTGTTTGCTCCATGGTGGTTCTCACCAGCTGAGGCTGCAGCTTTCCCTGCTGAAGCTGGCTGAGAACAGCTTGATGCCATTTTTTCCTGCACAAGTCAGACACAAACGGGATCGTTGTTCCCATGCAAAGATTTTTTTTCTTCCCCACCCCTGTGACGTGAAACATAAGGCTGCACATTTCAGCTACTTTTTGGGGTAGAGGCAATCATTTCTTCATTTGCCCTGAAGGAGCACGCGCGAAAATGGGGAGGAAGAAAAAAACAACAACCCCAGAGCTTGTGGAATTGATTGGAGGAGAGATGCATCTTGTTCAAACTAGAAGTGAAAATATATTCCAAAGGAGAAATCATTAGCATTTTCATTAAATGCCAAAGAGTGTGACTATTAGACCTACCTCAGGCAACCCTGAGGTTGAAAACTTTTCAACAAGATTTAATTGATCCAGATGGATTGAGGTTGTTTTTTGTTTTTTTTACCCCTTCCACCCTTCTACCCCCTGCTTAAATCTCTGTGCCCCATCACATGTGAGAAAACCCCAAACCTAACCAAATTAAAATAAATAAACAACGCCTTCAGCCCACGCCCTGGAATGAAAAACTGCAGTGTAATATGAAATGTGTCCTGATCGTCTTGTTATGGAGCTGGGTGACTCACCAACTGTTACAATTGGGGTTAGATAAAATAAAAGGATTATAATTAAGGAGGCAGCTGGAGGATATTAACTGGGCAGTCAGATGGAAGAAGGCCATGTCAGGTTTAGGGGTGCTGGGCTTCACCTTGGCTTTTGAAGGGCTGCTGGGGATGGGTGGACACGTGGCTCAGCTGGGTGGTTTGCAGCAAGGAGTCTGATAAAAAACATGGAGACCTTCTTGCATCCTTTCAGTACTTAAAGGAGGCCTGGAAGAAAGATGAGGACAATCTTTTTAGCATGGCCTGTTGTAACAGGACGAGGGGTAATGGTTTTAAAATGAAGACTAGATTTAGACTGGATCTAAGGGAGAAATTTTTTACTTGAGGGTGGTGAAACACTGGCACAGGTTGCCTAGAGAGATGTTAGATGCCCCGTGCCTGGAAACATTTCAGGTCAGGTTGTTTGGGTTTGGGACTCTGAGCAACCTGATACAGTTGAAGATGTCCCTCCTGACTGCAGAGGGGTTGGGCTAGATGACCTCTAAATGTCCCTTTCAACTCAAAATATTCCTATGATTTAATGATAAAGGGACCCATTTGGCTGAGCTACTCCAGCATTACCTGGAAGAGGGGATCTCAAGCTTCCATTTGGTCTTCTGTAGATATCCCACAAAAATGGCCAGTTCCTGGGTATCATACTGGTGGATGGTGAAGTGTCTGCTTGCCAGTCCTGGTCAAGGGAAGTCACAGGCCCTTTGCTGTAAACATCTGAGGGTTGGATGGTATTTCTGGGTAGTATTTTGACTGTGGACCTCAAGGCAGGACCCTCTGCCCAGAAATCTGAACTAGCCCTCTAGACCCAGCACAAACTCCTGCTTGGGTGACTATCAGTATAGCCAGCACAGGCACCATCTGCCAAGGCAACAGGGTGTAGAGAGCTTTACTTGTGATGGGGTGGAAGACAACAGCTCATTGGTGCATGACTATTAAGTTTAGACTACATACTCAGCACACTGGCAATAGCCATTTTAACCTATTGGATACAAGGTCATGTAGCAAATAGACAGGTTGGATCTCTCAAGCTCTACCATATCAGCAGAGCTATTCTTCCCCCTTCATGTTCCCAGCTTTTGTTACTGATTCTTAGCCTCTTGGAGGAAAATAACTGCAGATAAAATTCTGCTAAGTTCTCCTGTATATTTAGCATCTTACTTCCATCCTCAAAGTCCCAAAGCCAGGTGGATCATACGATGGTGCTTCACATGTCAGCATGTAGAGCAGTGCCACAAATGATCTATGGTCAGAGCAAATGTTTCTAATATAAGCTTGTGCATGGGTGCAAAACACCTAATGCTTCTGTTTGGGCTACCTTAATATATCCAATAATTATCTGAAGGAGCCTTGAACACTATAATGATTAATTATCAGGTTGGAAATGTGAAAATGCAGTCATGGTTGGAAAGGGCTGCAAGAGTCATCGAGGGCTATGACAGCACTACCAGAGTCTCTTGGAAGGAAAAGCTGAATGATTTCTCTAGTGAAACTATAATGGGAGTTTCGGTAGGATGTTCTGTATTATTGCCCAGCCTAGAGTTTTGCCAGGACATGGGAATTTATGTGCCTGAACGGAATGCTTCCCTGACGGAGTCGGTAGCTGGCTAAACCTGAAGCTGTGCTCCAAACCTTCACCCAAATCAGCCACACATATGTCCTTGTTTCCTCATTCTCCTCTGTCCATCCATATCTCCCTCTTGTCACTCATCTGACACTTACACTGGAAATGCCTTGGGGCTGGCATCCCCTTTTTGTTCTGGGCTTGCACAGCTCCTTGCACAACAAGCCCTGTGGTAATAGAGCCAAGCAACAATTGCCAAGGGTGAAAGATGGTCAGGTTATAGATGGCAAAACCAGTCCACAGGACTGGCTGTGTCATAGGATAGAAACAACAACAAATTCATAATAATAATAATGGCAGGAGTAATGAATGGGTATATTTGAGTATTAGCTAGCTAGCTAGAGCTCACCACTGGCCTCTTCTACAGCTCCTATAAAACTCCTTCTCCTCACTGAACATGTATTTGCCTGTACTGTCAATGTGCTAATTCTGCTCCTCTTCACCATTGTTGCCTTGCTGCATCTTTCTCAATTAAAGGGGGGAAAAAAAAAAGAAGAAGAAATAAAAATCAAATCACATGGCATCAAAGAGCTACATCAGGAGGTCATTGCATCAAATACTGCCGCTAGTTTAATAAAGGAACTGACTAATATACTCATTAGTGGTGCTGGTTGCTAATGCCCGATCAGATAATGAAATTGAAATATCATGTTTTAGGGTGTAATCAAGATCCCTGCAGGTGCTGGGATGAAATTGCCCCATAGGTACAGCATTACACAGTTAACTAGGTGTGTTACTTGACGGGGGTGTTTCAGCTTCCCAAGCCTGCGGGTAGGAAGAGATGAGCAGGACTGTCAATGCTGCTAGTGAGAATGGGGAATCAGGTAGGGAACAAGGGAAAAAAGTTCAGGTGACTTGGATTGAAGGAGATGGAGGCAGATGGGAACAAGTGGTAGGTGTCAAGTCAGCTACAGGACCATCTAGGACCAGGTAGATGTGCGGAGGCACAATGCTAACCCTTTGGGAGGACACGTCAAGCCGCCTGCACATGAGGAGCTCCCTGGGTTGGCTAAGCACTGGTGGGTGTGGGCAGAGAAGAGCACTGAAGCAGGGCTCCTGGGAACATCAAAGGCTTTGTTGTCTACCAAGCATTTGGAAAGCAGAGAAGAGAAGACTAGTGTGGACATAAAATACCCACGTGTGGAATCAGAGGTAGGGGGGTTCTGGTAGACCAGCCCTGAGCAGGGATACCAGGCTGCTTTTAGCACTTGCTTTAAACCTAATTGCAAAGCCCTTGGTTAGCAGGCAGTAGTGAGAAGGGATGCATCTTGCTTCCCTGGGTTTGCAGAGTCACCTACATAAGGCTTTTAATCCCCAGTGTCCTGGGGCAGCTACAACTGCAATCTCATTGTCCAGGAATGACAGATAAGTATGTAAGAAGCCTAGCACTAGCTTTCTTTTCCCCAACTCAAACTTCTGCCTTCTAAGTTTTTCAGCAACTGGCTAAGTCCAAAGAAGTTAGCAGAACTCTTTTTTAATTGCCTTAAAAAAAAAAAAAGTAGAAAAAATGAAAACACATTAAATAAATTCAAACCCAGCCCCAGCCTAATCAATGTTACCAGACTTTGGGTAAACTGGGCTGAATGACAAGAGTTTTCCAGAGGAATTTGTTCTGTATGGAAGTTAACTTTAAACACTTTTCTTCACTGCCAGATGATTTAATACTGGATGAGCCAATGAAAGACAAAGCACTTCAGAGACACTCAAATTACTTCCCAAGTTGCTCACAGAATATGTTCTGCTGAGACAACACCAGGGTAGAGACTTCAGTGGTATTAGCAGTAAAGCAAAGTTTGTTTTGCTACAGGATTTTAGATTGTCTTCCAATCTTTGTTTCTTTTTCCTTTTTTTTTTCCTCCGTGCTGTTCCCAGTTGCTTAATAATAATAACTTACATGTCAATAACAACCCTTTCTGGCCAGTGTCTCTCAACATTACTTGTCCTCCTCTTTCTTCAGCATCCCAGATCTTCCTCTTTCCTCCTTTTTTTCATGCACTCTCCTGGAAACACAGTTTAAATCCTTTCACAAGAAGGAGTGGGCTCACCCAGTACTTACATATCTGCTGTGAGGTCCTTCAGAAGAGGGAGAAAAAAGTTAGGAAGAGGAAAGCTCATGCCCCTTCCTTGGGTTTCTGAGAGAAAAAGCTCTGTTTAATTCCAGGAGACAGATCAGGGCCATGAATCCTCTGGGAAGGAAGATTTCCTTTTGCCACCCAGAATATGGTACCCACATCCTAGAGGGAGGCAGGATTTAAAACATTTAATTTTCTCTCTTTTTCCATTGGTGTTCTCTATTGGTTAGTTTAGGCAGGCTCCTGAGCCATTTGCAGACTGCTCTGAAACCTGTTTTTTGGTGCATTCTACAAGGAGACCCATGGGAAATAGGTCTCTAAATAATTGCACTTAAACACCTAAAGCTATGGCTGTGTTGATAAACCAAACAAGACCAGGGCTCAAGCCCAGGTATTGGCACAGGATCTCCCAAACTATCCAACCCTTAGCATGGTCTCTGGTGATGGTTTTTGTCCTGTTCCAACTAGCACTTTCCCAGACAAGGCCTGGGCATGGTCCAGGGACAGCCTGGGCCAAGGAGCATCACCACAGGCAGTTTCAGATGCAGCCCCTTGGTTTTGAAAGGAAAGAGGCTTATCAGCAAGGATGTAAGTTGGTCCATGCCAATTGGCCTCTGGGCCAAAGAACAGCCCCATGCAGGTTTTATTTACTAGAACAGACAAAGTGAAATGTTTTCAAGAATGTAGCCTGAGATGCTAAACAGGGACTTGGGAGCATTGCTGGGATCCTAGCACTGAAAAAGAAAGGGAGATAAAAGTGGTGTTTGGTTTATCCCAGTATTAACTCATTCCTTCCTACAGATATGCTTTGCACAGCTTTGTTTCTAGAAGACCCAAAAGGGAATAGACTACTCATTGCCCTTTGCTGCTGCTGTTTTCTTGAACCCTCATAATCCACTTCTGGCCACTTCCAAGATCTTCCAACAGTGTAAAAATCCTGAAGATGGCCTATCTGTACTGAAAGAGAGCCTAAAAGAAAGATGGAGACAGAGTCTTTAGCAAGGCCTGTTGTGACAGGGCAAGGGGTAATGGCTTTAAACTAAAGGAGAGGAGATTTATACTGGATATAAGGAGGAAATTTTTCACAGTGAGGGTGTTGTAACAGATTGTAAAGAGAGGTGATTGATGCCCCTTCCCTGGAAACATTGAAGGTCAGGTTATTTGGGGCTCTGAACAACCTGATCTAGTTATAGGTGTCCCTCCCTGCTCACAGCTGGGGTGTTGGGCTAGAAGACCTCTAATGGTCCCTTCCAACTCTAACCATTCTATGATTCTGTGGAACACTGAGACAGCAAGTCAGGGTTAGTTAATACTGGAATGGAAGTGAAGTTTTTAGCAGGACAAGATATTCTGGTGTTTTCCTTCAGGTTCTTGCCAGAAGTGTCTGATGCCTCTGTCATAACCTAGTGAAACAAGATGTTTCTCTCTCTCCAGTCTGCACCAGTGCAATATTTGTTGGAAGATGCTGATGAGGCTTCAGCATTTGTGCTGGTGGGAATAAACCCAGGGAGATGACACTGGCCTGTTCTCACAGCACAAAATGAAAGCTGGCATATCTGTATCCCTTGCCATGAGCACTCAGCCATCTGGGTGAACAATAGGGTCTGTGTTTAGGCAGCACCTCGTGGAGGGGTGCCCTCATCCCCAGCCAGCTCACCAAGCAACATGACACCACAAGCACTAAACCCAGCAGAGCATCCACATGCTTCAGACCTGAGGGGGTCGGAACACCATGCTTGAGAATCTTTGTTGCAGACATCCCAACACCAACATTTAGGGGAGTTTTGCAGCCCATTGATAATTTGTTGAATTGGATGAAATAGCTGTGAAAGGGGGGGGGGGGAGG